>JAHRHZ010000144.1:42348-104868 GCA_024137785.1 Ginglymostoma cirratum | reverse complement strand
TCTCTGGTTGTTTAGTCAGCCTGTTTGTATGCCATGCTGAATTCAGTGATAAAAGGTACTGCAGATGCTGGAGAATCCGAGATAACAAGCATGGGGCTGGATGAGCACAGCAGGTCAAGCAGCATCATAGGAGCAGGAAAACTTGACGTTTCGGGCCTAAACCCTTCATCAGAAATGGGGGAGGGGAAGAGGGTTCTGAAATAAATAGGGAGAGAGGGGGAGGCGGATAGAAGATGGATAGAGGAGAGGATAGGTGGAGAGGAGGCAGACAAGTCGAAGAGGCGGGGATGGAGCCAGTAAAGGTGAGTGTAGGTGGGGGGGGTAGGGAGGAGATAGGTCAGTCCAGGGAGGACGGACAGGTCAAGGGGGCGGGATGATGTTAGTAGATAGGAGATGGGGGTGGGGCTTGAGGTGGGAGGAGGGGATAGGTGGGAGGAAGGACAGGTTAGGGAGGCGGGGACGAGCTGGGCTGGTTTTGGGATGCGGTTGGGGGAGGGGAGATTTTGAAGCTTGTGAAATCCACATTGATACCATTGGGCTGCAGGGTTCCCAGGCTGAATATGATTTGCTGTTCCTGCAGCCTTCGGGTGGCATCACTGTGGCATTGCAGGAGGCCCAGGATGGACATGTCGTCTGAGGAATGGGAGGGGGAGTTGACCAGGTACACCACACAACATTATACTCATGTTACAACCCGGTAGACAATACTAGCAAGTACACAATATAATCTGGAATATTGTTCGGTGGTACAAGATTAACCTGACTCCCAAGATTTTTTGGTATCTAATGCTAACTGCCACAGGCAATAATCAAGTACATAATATAAACTCATATACAATCCTCCCTGTGAAGATGGGTAACTGGTATATTACGGTAATCAGCCCTCATCAGAAATTGGCACATTTTGTAAACTGATGCACAAAAATATATGATGCTGATACTGTATTAACCGGCCCACAGTACTAATATGCACACTACACTCATAATAAGGGACAGGCAATACTCACTGATACGCAATACTAACTTGGTACATAACATAAGTAAATTTCACATATTAACAATAAATGATACACAATACTCAATAGTATATAATACCAACTGTAGTGCAACACCCACTAATATTCCATAATCACAAGTACACCGTAATGGAATCTACAGTATACAAATACTAACTGCCAGGTAACAGTCAGACAACACCAGGTTATAGTCCAACAGGTTTATTTGAAATTGCAAGCTTTTGGAGCATTGTCCCTTCGTCAGGCGAAGTCTCTGAAAGCTTGCGATTTCAAATAAACCTGTTGGACTATAATTTGATGTTGTCTGACTTCAGACCTTGTCCAACCCAGTCCAACACCAGCATCTCCACATCATGGCAGACAATACAAAGAGGTTCACAATTTTCACATGCTCTAACAATGACCTGTTAAGTATTAACAGCATTCTTTTTATTGCTACACAATGCTAACTGTTTCACAGTAATAATTTGTACAAAATACTAATATAAACTGGAACTCAATACTATTTATGTCCAATGCTAACATGTCCTTCATACTAATAGTAGAATGTACACAATACTATCATGTATACTTTATAGCACAGAATACTAACTGGTACACAATGGTTGGAATCCAGCAGATGACAGCAGGGATGTTGGCTGAAGAACCATTAAGACCCTGGGTCACCTCTTTTTGGAAAGGCTTATTTCATCTTGTCCCACTGAAGCACTTGACAGGCCAACAGCAGCAGGGTCTACAGCTGTGATCAGGGGTCCCTGGAGACAAAACTCTCACTTAACAATTGCAATCTGGGGGCAGCAATTCCAATGGTCCTATAGGACCATACGTGGGCAATATGATGCCCACCTGAGAGAGCACACCTGAGGCCCAGGATTGTTGCTGGATCCCAGATGGGGGTGATACCGGGGTTCGTGGTGGGGGGGTGGGCAGTGGAGGTGCAGGAAGGATGGGTTGTAGTGTGCAACTGTAGCTTCATTGCGTTGCAAGGCTGCAAGAGAGAGCAGGATCACGTGACACAGCATCACATCCTGTCTCATTGGCATATCACACTGTTAGAATTAACCCCTTATACTGCAGCGGACCCTTCACCCCTTTATTACAACAGATCCCTAATCCCTTTATTACGGTGGACTGGTCCCTGGGTGGCATGGGGGCAAGATCCCTGCTCCCAACTTCATTGAGGGGGTGGAAGTGGGGAAACTTGAGGGGACAGGATGCCTAGGATCCCTGCTGGACACTCCCCACCACCGATTAAATACCCCTCCCTCCACTCATTAGGGCACAAGAATCTGCCCACTATCCTGCGGGACTGTAATAACTTGGGCAGAACATAAATTGGTAGATGAGTACAACGAATGAAGCTTTCACCCGTGTGCACTGAAGCAGAGGTAACTGGCACATGGCTAACCACTTATAAGACCGTTTTTGACTGCAAGGCTGTCACATACCTTGTTGCTGCAGCTTATAGTCTGTGGAGTAGGCCTTCCCAATGATGTTCCACACAGGCCTCAGGCAGCCAAATAGCCCCTCAAGAAATCCCCCTGGCCCGGATCCCAGGCCTGAGCCCGAGCGGTTGTAATGGATCTTCATCTCCTCCGGTCCGTCGTGGTCACCACCTTCTCCTTCGTTGCCATTCCTGTCCTCAGCTCCCTGGGAGCTCCTGCTGCTGTCCTCCTGCTCCCTGAGCTGCAGCATGCTGTTCTGGAAGTAGTGGCGGGAGTCCTCGCTGATGCTGGTCAGCACTGTCACGGTGAGTGCCTGGTTGGAGTTGGCACCGGTCTGGGCCTGCGGGGGTGTCCTCTCACACAGGTTGTCCAGGATCTCAGGCGGCGAGTACGAGAGGCCGTGGCCCCCCGCCTGGACCACGGGGTCCCCCCCCGGTGCCCCCAGCTCCTCCGTCAGACTCTGCTTGGTGAGGTGGGAGGCGGGTGACCACGGGAGGACCTCCTGCGGACTGGCCATCACACCGTGCGGGTGCATGGGGCGGCTCTCAGCACCATCCTAGGAGGCGGCCCAGCGTGACGGGCAAACTGCCCAACCTGCAGGGAGAAAGGGGACAGTCGGTGAATCTCCGGCCCAGAGCTGAACCTCCTTCAGTGCATCAGCTGGGCCCCACTGAGTGAGGTCTCCCACATCATGGCTCAGAGCATAAGGACAAAAACCTCAGAAATACAGAAACATAGGAAACAGGAGCAGGAGGAGACCATTTGGCCCCTCAAGCCTGCATCCCAATTCCATATAATCATGGCTGATCATCCAATTCAGTCCCCTGTGCCCACTCCCTCCCCATGCCTTTTGATCCCTTTAGCTCTAAGAACTATATTGAACCCGTTATTGAAAACATTCAATATCTTGGCTTCAACCACTTTCCGTGACAGAGAATTCCACAGAGTCACCACTCTCTGGGTGAACACATTTTCTCCTTACGTCAGTCCAAAATGGCCCACCTGGATGGGTATAGCTCCAACAACACTCAAAAACAGTGACACCATCCAGTGCAAACCAGACACTTGATTGGCAAAAAATCCACAAGCAACCATTCCCTCCTCCACTGAGTAGCAGCAATGTGTACCATCTACAAGATACACTGCAGAAATTCACCCAAGATCCTCAGACAGAACCTTCCAAAGCCATGACTACTTCCATCTAGAAGGTCAAGGGCAGCAGATTCAAGGGGACACCACCAACTGCAAGTTCCCCTCCAAGCCACTCACCATCTTGACTTGGAAATATATTGCCATTCGTTCAGTATCACCGGAGCAAAATTGTGGAATTCCGTCCCGAAGGGCAACCTACAGCACATGAACTTCAGCGGTTAAAGACGGCAGTGCACCACCACCTTCTCAAGATAACCAGGGACAGACAATAAATACTGGGCAACCAGCAATGCCTATGCCACATGAGAAAATGAAAATAGAAGCACACCTGGAAGTAGATGTATCCATTCTGCCAGTGAACAATTTAAGCATGAGACCACCTGAATTTACCTGTCCCTGTATCCACTTGCCCCTGTGGGCGCTGTGACTGACAGGGGGAGCTGTGACTGAGAGTGGGGGCTGTGACTGACAGGGGGCGCTGTGAGTGACGGTGCAGGGGCTGTGCCAGCTGGGAGGGTGCTGTGACTGACAGGGGGGGCCTGTGACCGACGGGGGGGGCCTGTGACTGATAGAGGGTGCTGTGACTGACAGGGGATGCTGTGACTGACAGGGGGGCCTGTGACTGACAGTGACTTCTGGGGCCTTCCTCCTTGTCCATTGGGTTATTTTTTGCGGGTGTTCTGGTTGTTCTCCTGGCAGTCAATTTGCTGCTTATGGGACCTTTCTGTACACAATATGGTTGCATTTGCAACAGTGGCTACATTTCAAATGTATTACTTTAGGACACCCTAGGGTTGTGTAAAAAAAAAACTTATAAATGCAAAAATGTTTTTTTCTCTCTGCATTTCACATCTTCAGGTATAGAGGGAGACACATTCAGCAAATGACAGTACTCTGACTGATGAATGGTTACTTGCTTCTGGGCCTCCCACCACAGCCCTTCACGTTGCAGCCTCACTCCACTCCACCGCACAGGCTTGTGAATAATGCAAAGGCCAATCTTTTACAATCTGGCATCACTTGACATGGGAAAATTGCAGAGATAGGAAACCGAGCTCTCAGATGACAGCCAAACAATCTGTCCGAGCGAGTCACTGAGATGGCTGCAGTCCAGACCCTGTGCTACAGTAATTATACCCTGCACACTCACGGTAGCAATGAACACTGCACGAAACCCAGTCACTGATTAAACATCAGAGCCAAGAACTGACAATGATAGGGATGATCAGCCCGGTGAACTGTAACCTGCAGTGAAGTGAATAATTCGGGATTTCTTTCCCTCTTCCAGTTTTGCTCCCTCCCCTTCTGGAGTCCAATTCTGACTCTTGCTATGCTTGGATACTCCATTGCTGCCCTCACCCTAAGGGGATCCACTTCATGGAGTCATAGAGTCATACGGCGTGGAAACAGACCCTTTATCCGACTAGTTCATGCCGACCACGTTCTCAAACAGCACTAGTCTCACTTGCCTGTGTTTGGCCCATTATCCTTCCAAACTTTTTCATTCACGTACCTATCCAAATGTCTTTTAAATGTTGTAACTGTACCTGCATGCATCACTTCCTCTGGCAGTTCATTCCATATACAAACCACTCTCTATGTCAAAAAGTTGCCCCCATATTCTTTCTAAAACTTTCTCCTCTCACCTTAAAAATAAGCCCCTTGGGGCAGCATTATAACTGCCGGGAGTCCTCGTACATGAATCATAAAAAGCTGGCATCTAAGTTCAAAGGGTAATAAGGAAGGCAAATGAAATGTCAGTCTTTATTTCAAAGGGAGCAGAGCGTAAAATAGGGAGGTCTTATTAACAATGTACAAGGCATTAGTCAGACCACAGCTGTGAACATTTTTGGGCTCTTTAGAAAGGTGCTGGTATTGGAGGCAGTCCAGAGAACATTCACTAGACTGATCCCACGTATCGATGGACTGTCTTGTGAGGAGGGATTGAGCAGGTTGGGCCTATACTCAGTGGAATATAAAAGAATGAGAGGTGCTTTATTGAAACATACAAGCTTCTTAGGGGACTTGACAGGAATGTTTCCCCTTGTGGGAGAGTCTAGGCCGAAAGGGCATCATCTCCGAATAAGGGTTCACACATTTAAGACAGAGATAAGGAGGAATTTCTTCTCTCAGAGGGTAGTGAAACTGTGGAATTCTTCACCACAGAGGGCTGTCAAGGCTGGGTCATTAAGTATATTCAAGGCTGAGACAGAGAGAGATTTTTAATCAGTAAGAGAATTGGGGGTTGTGGAGAAAAGGCAGGAAAGTGGAGTTGAGGATTATCAAATCAGGCGTAATCTCATTGGATGACAGAACAGACTCAATGGGTTGAATGGCCTACTTCTCCGCCTATGTCTTATGCTCTTTATTTTTCATGTTAAGTAATAGCTTTTTTAAAAACTCATTCGTGGAATGAGGGCATCACTGGCTGGGCCAGCATTTATTGCCCATTGCTAATTGGTCAGAGGGCAGTTAAGAGTTTAGCATATTGCTGTTGGTCTGGAGTCACATGTAGACCAAACAAGGGAAGGATGGCAGATTTCCTTCCCTAAAGGACATTGGTGATCAGAACGGGGTCTTAAGGCAATTGGCAATGGTCACCATTAAACTATTTTAACTCCAGATCTGTTACTGAATTTAAATTTCACCATTTGCCATGGTGGAATTTGAACCCATATCCTCAGAGCATTAATCTGGTTTTCTGGATTACTGACCCAGTGACTAACCTCCCTGCCTTTGAGGACAAGCCTGTACCATGAGGCAGCTGGAGAGAAGCAGTTCCTTGCAGTTATGTGATCTTACATCTCATTTACACATTGGTGTAGACTATCTTAGTTACCTAGTCATTTTAACCCTTTACATCACACTGAAAAACTCCTCTGTTAACGTTATACAAAACCCTCACAGCACTCCACCTCTAGTGTGTCCATTTTGGCTGTGATCCCTCACTTCCTCCCCACAATGACAACTCCACCACCACCTACAGCGGGCAAAAGCTTGACACCAGTCCTGAACTCAACCCAGCTCTAAATGCCCATGGAGATGCACAGCAGGAACCTGGGCTGGTCCTGGAGGCAAGTCATGCGTCTAAGTAAAGAATGTGACAGACCAAGGTTTTGCTGTTTATTTTGAACCAAGTCACCAAGACGAATCAGGAAACAGGGTCACCCGCTTTGGAGAGACCAGCAGCAGGACAGTGAGCGGCCTGGGTCACAAGTCAGATTATCGAGCTGAAATCCACTCCAGACACTTGCTGAATTATACATGGGGATACTCAGTCTAATCCAATTAACCTAACAGAACGCAAAGAAAACAATTACAGGTGCCAAGGTATCATTTACACTGCTCTACACTGGTCACTAAGTTCATGGGTGTTTTAACTGGTGGTGATTATTAGTTTAAAAAAACTCATGGTGATATAGGTCCATGAGTGGGACCTCATGGTCCCACTCATGGGAAGGTCGCTCAGTTGTGCACAATAGCACTGCCAAGTGTAGAAAGCACACTGACCGCTTGTGGTCTTGAGGTGCGGTGGTAGTGTCCCTATCTCTGAGCCAGGAGGCCTTGGTTCAACTCCCATCTACTCCAGAGGTGTGCCATAATATCTCCGAACAGGTAGGTTAGGGATATCTAGCCCAGGGTCCTCTAACTGGGGCTCATGGGTACTCTTTGCTTGAAGAGACATTCGACACATTGCCACCAGCTAAATAGCCTAATCCTGCTCCTACTTTCTGTTTCAATGATGTCACCCACCCCCACTCCCCATCTTCAGGTTGGGCCTGGAGTCAGCAATGAAGGACTAATCTAGGAGGTAATGGCGGGTATGCACAACAAATTGTGTCCATGTTTATTTTTTAAATTATCTGTAAACATTTGATTCCATAAACATACAAGAGATGGTTCATCACATCGGGTAGCAAAGATTTCCTTCGCTTTCTGGAGAGTGTGGGCCCAAGGAAGGACATGTCAGGTGATTGACAGAGAGAGGAGCTGGGTGAGGGGGCCATTGGAGAGAGGAGGTCTTGTGATGGGCCCTCCAGCAATGGCTCTGGGCCAGGGTAGGTAACCCTGACCTGAACTGACAGTGGTAGGTTTACAACGACAACACGCTCCCTTTGTTTACTGGTGTGTGACGTCTGGGTACAGAACGTGCTGTTTCGATTCACAGACTTGACAAGCCAGCAATGAAACACAAAGCATTTCAAACCAGTTGAGTCCACAACTCACTGGTATCTCTGCCTCACCTCCTCAGGGAAGACAGGCTGGTGGGCTCCGCTCTCTCTCTATCTCTCTCTCTCTCACTTCCTCACCTTTCAGCTTGTCTCTCACCTTCTGTGATGAACTTGGCTGCTCCTGACCTATGCTGATATCTACAGCTTTCTTTCTCCGCCTCTGCTGCCCCTCACCACCAGCCCCCACCCTCACCAATCCGGAGCACACATTGACAGCGACCACGCTAACAGTGTATGTCACACCAGCACTAACATTCTAATCCTGAGGAGTTGTTAGACACCTTCCAGCATCATCAGGTGAGACATTAGTGTAGTCGCTGGACTAATAGTCTCAAGAACCAGGATAAAACCTGGCAGTGGTGGCTTAAAATCCAAACATGGCAATATGTAAATTTAATTAATTTATTCAATTGCTTAATTTGAAAGAAACTGGAATATAAAGCTAAAGTCAATAATTACCATGAAACAATCATCGATTCTTGTAAAAGCCCATCTTTTTGTTCACCAGTGTCCTTCAGGGAAAGAAATCTGCTGTCCTTATTTGGTCTGGCCTACACGTGACACCAGACCCACAGCAATGTTGCTGATCTAAAATGACCCAGTAAGTTACTCAGTTGTACCATTATTTTGAGTCTGGTATGACTCTGCTTCAGAATCCTTCCTGCATTCCAATGACGGGTCACCAGGCTTGAAATGTTAACTCTGTTTCTCTATCTGCAGTTGCTGCCAGACCTGCTGAGTTTCTCCAGCACTTTCTGTTTCTGCTTTGATGATGCTTGAATTGCCAGTCAAACAGGTACTTTTTTTTTTTAATCAAACCTCATCGACAGTATTTGATGTCCTTATGATTCTGCAGCAGTGTCTGTGAGACACTAAGTGATGCTCCAGGAGAGTTAGACACCATGCAGTGTTGGACTGAGGAAGGGCTTGGCATAACAATGTCGCCAGTTAGCATGTGACCAGGCAACCTTTAAGCAGAGGTATTTCAATGTTGGAGGGTGTCTGGTCATGAACCGAAAGGAGGTTCGTCAAGGTAATTTCTAGCTGTTGGGAAAAGGAACAGTGGAAAAGCAAATTGATTTGTGAGTCTGTGTATAAAAAAAATTAAGGGCCAGATCAATAGGTACTGTCAATAGATAGGCAATTTTAGACTGAGATGAAAAGAACTGACTTCACCAAAGGGTTCTGAAATTCTGTAGAATTCTGTGCCACAGAGCTCAGTTGAGGCCAAAGCATTTAATGTTTTCAAGGAGAAGTTAGACATTGTTCCTAGAGGTGAAGGGATCAAAAGGTATTGGGAGAAAGTAGGAATAGGGTATACTGAGTTGGATGATCAGCCATGATCATATTGAGAGAAGTAGCAAATCCAAAGGGCTGAATAACTCCTATTTTCTATCTTTCTATGATATAAAGGACCCAATCTTCACTCTGGAAAGGTGGAGGTATACCAAAACGTGTTGGTTTAAAGGCCCAGCTCAATCCTCTGAGACCGTATCCATTTTAGAAAAGGCTAACAGGCCTTTTAGCTCTTACCACCCTACCCAAACCTCAGCCCTCTCTTATACCATCCTGCTACTCCAAAGTTATTTATCTAGTCTCCACTGTGGACGAACCTCAGGAGCGATGTGAACATAAAAAACCATTAACTTCCAGAAATCTAATCAAGTTGACACTCAAGTAAATTTGACAAAGTAAAAAGAAACTCACTTTCATGAAACCCATTCAAAGGTTTTAAATCACTGTAGTGGCCAATTTGTTATTAAACAACCTTCTGTTCAGTAACCACACCAGCAACATCTAATCCTTTTATAGCCTCTTAAAACCATCAATGAAAAGATGAATGCAAATCACAACTGAGATAAGCGTATTTTGACATCTTGAAACTCAGTCAGGCATTCATAATTGGCTCAGTCATAACAAGAACTCTTAGGAAAAGTCATCATTGAAATCTACTGAAATGGCAGGTAATGCTTTTTTCTCTTTGCTACAGCAGATGGCCTGTCAATCAATGCACTTGAGAAGCATGATTTTTTAAAAAGCTCTAACTGGCAACAATAGCTTAGAGTTTTGCTTTGTTTTTACAGGGCTGGGAATTTAAACAACTGCAGATTATGACTCTAAAATAGATCATAACTACAATTCAGTAATATTTACATCTCCTCAATAAAGCTGTTGCTCCCATACTGTAGGATAAAAGCATTAGTGACAGTAAAAAAATGAGGTATGTGTAAACTCAGCACTATTTTCATATGGCCCAGAATATTTGTGTTTTGTACCCATTAGAGACAGTTAGATGGAGTTAGATACAGAGTAAAGCTCCCTCAAGACTGTCCCCTTTAAACACTCCCTGGACAGGACAGCACAGGGTTAGATACACAGTAAAGCTCCCTTGACACACCCAGATGGATCAATACAAAGTTAGACATAGAGTAAAGCTTCCTCTACTCTTTTTAACAGAAAGTAAAGCCCCCATTAATATCCCTATCAAGCACTCCTAGGACAGGGACAGCATGATGTTAGATGCAGTGTAAAGCTCCCTCCGCATTATCCCCATCAAACACTCCCAGGAGAGATCAATACAAAGGTTGGATACAGAGTAAGACTCCTTATACTGTTTTTAACAGAACATAAAGCTCCCACTAATGTCCCAATTGAGCACTCCCAGAACAGGTACAGCTTGGGGTTAGATATACAATAAAGCACTATCTACACCAACAGTCAAAGGACAGGACAGCATGGAGATAGACGCAGAGCAAAGCTCCCTCGAAACTGTCACCTTGCCAGGGACAGGTACAGCATAAGGTTAGATACAGAGTAAAACTTCCTCTAACTGAAAATAAACATTCCTCAACCCTGTCACTATCAAACACTCCCAGGGCAAATACAGAATAAGGCTCTCTCTAAACTGTCCCCATCAACCACTGCCCTGACAGGTAGAGCACAGGGTTAGATAAAGACTAAATCTTCCTCCACGCTGTCTCCATTAAACACTCCCAGGACGTGCAGAGCAAGGGGTTACATATACAGTGAATCTTCCCTCTGCACTGTCCAGATCAAGCAGTTCCAGCACAGGTATAGGATGGGGTTACATACAGAGTTAAAGCCCTCTACACTATTTTAAACTGGAAGTGACGCTTCCTCCGCTCTTTTAAAGTGAGACTGAAGCTTCCTCAACACTGTTCCATCAAACGCTCCCAGGACAGGTACAGCACAGGGCTAGATGCAGAGTGAATCATAAAGAGTAAAGTTCTGTGTATGCTTTCTGATCAAACACTCCCAGAGCAGTTGAAACTAACTGCGAGTTCCCACACATACAATTGCCCATTTGCGACTCTCAGGCACGGACTAACCGGTGGAGGATTTGCAACGCATTCCCTTCTGATTTCCGAGTTCAGAGACCCACTTGGACGATGAGCAATGTCGGGCGAAACACAGACGCCAGCGTCGAAATTCCACAATGCTGGCGGTGACCTCCCCCATTCGAGGCAGCCAGCACCGAGAGGTGTCACAGACTGAGAGTGAGCAGGGAATTCCCTCGCTGATTTATTGGGTGCAAAGGTTGTTTTTGTTTAACAGGTTGCTTTCAGTCCTTCTGCGCAGAACTAAAACCATGTTCACTGTCACTTGCGTGACAGGGAAAAACCACTACTCCACTGCGGCAGTACCTGGCCGCAGGCTGAGGCCAAGCAATCAATGACTTCCAGATCAGATATCAGTGTCCTGTAAGATAAACCAAGTGCTGGAATTGCCTGGCTTCCAATCAAACTCCGTCCACCATCACAGGCATTCACTCAAAGAACAGTGAGGGGCAATTTGGATATTGGAAAATTTCAATTAGGTGTTGGGGATCATTTTCAAAAAATAGGTATCTTGTACATAAGACAAGATTGATTGTAAAAACACACATAAGCAATTTTACACATTACACCAGCCACAGTTTTATGTACATTAATATATAACTTGTCTGTTATTTTTATGTATACAACTCCCTTGTCTTCAGGTTAATATTGGTTATAGTAATACATTTTTAAATTTTAGACAATGAAGCGTAATCTTTATGACATTAACATTAACTATTTAGGTCCTCTTTACCTTTGAATAAATATTGGCGTTGCCAGGACACCCACATTCCATAAATGAGTGAAATATTTGTTAACTGACAATGATCCATTGTTTAGGAATCCAGGTTTGCTCCTCCAGAGAGAGGGTGCAGTGAAAATCTTAATTTCTTGAACTTTTTACACTAAAAGCCAATTTGGTGAATTGGAAGTGAAAACTCCTCAAACAAACTTTTATTATCTGACATTCTCTGACTGATTAAGTCCTCGTGGTTTGAACTGAAAGCCAATTGGGTACAAATGTCCTTCCCAGTTGGCTGTAGTCATATCACCTTTACCATCAGGCGCGCCCTGTGGGCTTAAGCTGTCCTTTGATAAAGGCCTTTTACTGAACACACTGCTGTGTTATACTCTTGAGACTCAGTGTCATAGGAGGGACAGAGGTGAGTGTTGCAGAGCTGTAAGAAAGTACACTTACTGACAAGGAAACACAGGTACGTACAGAGCTGTAAGGAAGTACAGTTACTGACAGGGTGACACAGGTACATACAGAGTTGTAAGAAAACACAGTTAGGATAATCAGTGCAAAGATATTGGACGAGTTAGGAATAGCTATGGAGTGACATCAGACAGAGTTTCTGATGATTCAATCCACATCTTAGAGCAGGATGGCATCGTCAAATCAAGGGGAGAAAATGGTAGTTATAGTATATAAGATAGCAGAATGAGAGTGTTAAGTAAATTTAATGTTTGACAGAGAGACACTGCTGTTTCTTCCAAAAGTACAAGCTTTACAGACATGAGGAATGTAACACTAAACAATGAACCCTTCCCAGGTAGAGTTGAGGCTCTCAGACAGAGAGATGAACACCCTGAGAGGGTATATTAAGATGACAGACCAATACTACAGTAAGACTGAAAATTTTCAATCCCTGATGTTTGACACAAAGATAAAGGCACACAGCTCATCAGATGCAAGTCAAAAACTCTGAATGATAACACCAAACACTCCAGGAGAGACTGACAGTGTTTCACAGGATATATTGAAGAAATCTCTGCATGTGTACCATGGCAAGATAAATTAATGGACAATAATGAGTCCAACTAGAATAACAAACGGTTTCTCATCTCCAAGAACAGTCAGGTATATATAGCAGAAATTTGTTTGTCCAAAAAAAATGGGACATAGGATTGAATTACAATTGAAAACAAATGTCCTTCCTAGACCGCCCTTGACATGTGACCTGTCCAATGATGTGCACACTGTAGTCAGGCATCTTAATGTTAAGGCCTCATGTTGAGCACATTCCTGTGTTGTGCACTTGAAATGTTAACAACCTACTGGCTCTTAATGCAGGATTAAGTCTGTTTAGTTCCTGTGTGCTCACTGCCTCCCTCCCTCCCTCCCTCTCACTGTCCTTTCCTCTCACTGAACCTCACATTTACTGACCCTCACAATCAGTGACCCTCCTTGCTTGTCGATAACAGATATGTTATGGTACTGGAGGGCTGAGAAGAAGACAGGGAGTGAGAGAGAAGGCATTGAGTTGAACGTTTAAGTAGGGAAGCTGCAATTGGAACAAGTGGTGAGGAGGAGAGGGTCTGTAATCTGAGGATCAATAAGTGAGGAAGTCATCAAGAGGCACAGGGTGAAATGCAAGGCCAGTACGTGAGTCAAATAGCTAGCATTACTACAATGTCCCCGTTAAATACTCCCAGGGCAGGGACAGCACAGGGTTAGATACTGAATAAAGCTTCCTCTACACTGTGTCATAACAACAGATCAGGACCATTTGATTTGAAGAAATGGTAAACAACCAGAGATGATTGATGATGGTAATTCAGTAGGTGTCTTGGGAGAACACATGGAATGTCATGCCTGAAGACTGTCAGGGAAGCTTCTAACAAAATGTCTGAAAAGGATGAGACAACAAGGAGCTCACTGTCTCTCACAGCAGAAAGGCATCCCCTGTCTGTTCTGTCCGAGACATATTTGTGTTTTGTTATCCAGGAATATACAAAAAATGCGAGTTTAAAAACCACCTGCAGCCACTGCTGTATGTGTGTTAGTTGGCTATGTGCCAGTGTGGACTAGGTTGCTCTGAAGGTTGCAGCTTCAGGACAACCATTAGAAATCCCTGTGCTGCATGTAGCTCTTCCTCGAGTGTTGTGTGGTAACATTCCACTATCTGCCTGGGGGCACCTTACTATGCCAAGGCTGCTATATAAATTCAATTTATTATTGTTGTTCACACAACCAGTCCCTTGCTTAGCCCACTACTGTGGCAGGGAGAGAAAGCTATCGGCTTGCATTCCCACTCCTCGTAGACGGATGGCAGGAGCAGGTTCGGTCTGATGGTTCCATGTCAACATTGAAGTCAGCTACCTGTGGACTACCTGTTTCTATATATAGAAAGGGTTTGAAGAATGGAGGAGGAATCTTCCACGGTAAAACCAGTCTGACTCGTCGGGCTTGCAATTTCTGAGCAGACTGAGAGAACTCAACTGTTTACGAAACCAGCAAGACAGAAAGAAAAGCTTCTTGCAGGTGACTATAATCTGATGAAATGGGGAATTCTGGCAAACCAGGAATTCCAGCTGACGATAATGTACGCAATCAACAACAAGCTGCCAATTTTCAGAGTGATCCGTCCACATTCCTGCTCTCTGTCTCATACACACTGTTATACACACACATGTAGTCTGACACTCACACATGCAGTCTGACACTCACACATGCACACGTGTACACACATTCTTTCTCTCACACGTATACACAATGTACACACTCAGGGACACACAGACACTGATGTATGCACATACACACACACTGTCAATGAAGCACAGACACTCTCTCTCTCTCACATACACAAACTGACATGCAGACATTGACACACTCATACTCTCTCTCACATATACACATGCACAGGCACAGACATTGAAACACACACTCACATACTATCTCTCACACTCACGTATATGCATGTGCTCTCTCTGGCATACACACACACACTCGTTCAGACACCCTCTCTCACACACAAACACACGATTGCACAAAAACACACACTCACGGATTCTCGCTGTAGGAAAGATGTTAAGGTTTTAGAGTAGGTGCAAAAGAGGTTTTCCTTAGCTATAAGGAGAGGTTGCACAAACTTGGATTATTTTCACTAGAACTTCGGAAGCTGAAGGGCGACCCGATAGAAGTATATAAAATTATGAGGGGTGAAGATAGGGTGGATAGTCAGAATGGAAATATCAAATTCTAGGGAAGCATAGGTTTAAGGTGGGAAGGGGAAGGTTCAAAAGCAATGTGTGAGGAATGTTTTTTACACAGATGGTGGTAGGTGTCTAGAATGTGCTGCCAGGGGAGGTGGTAGAAGCAGATACAATAACAACATTTAACAAGCATTTAGACAGACACATTATCAGGCAGGGAATGGAAAGATATGAACCACCTGCTGACAGATGGGATTAGTTTAGAATGGCATCATGGTCGACACAGACATGGTGGGCTGAAGGTCCTGGTCCTGTGTTGTACGTTCTCTCTCAATCTCTCTCTCTCTCTCTCTCTCTCTCTCACACACACACACACACACTTACTCACACACTCACTCACACACTCACTGGCCCACACAGACACAGAGCTTTGACATGGTGACTGGTTTTCCCTAAATTGGATGGGAGCAAATGTTGGCCAAGGTGGTTTGGGAGGGGCAGTGGTGGTTGACACTGCTGCTGTGTGAATATGTTCTCTGCTCTGCCACCACATCAGCTGAGAACACATTTCGTCTGAAAGACAGAGCCTCTGACAGTGCAGCACCGCCTCAGCAGTGCACTGGACTGTTCGCTGAGTGACAGAGGCAGAGGAAGAAGGAAAGAAACGGAGAGGAAGCAAGTCTGTTGCTAGAGTCACAGCCTGTCTCTTCCAGCCCTGTCATGAATAATGTCCTCAACGAGATGGTGAGACTGTAAAACATCATGAAGCAGGGTGTGTACAGGAAAGGTGCAGGGAGAAAGACTGTTACAGAAAACAATATTCTCAAAACAGAGACAACGGTGGAGAAATTGTGTAAAACTTTGAGGCTCTGAGCTTGTAAAGCCTTATTTAAGTAAAGGTCACCCTCTCAGGCACTTCAATATCTGCCTGTGCACTATGTGCTAATGCTGCTTCACAATCAAGTTAAAGGCCATGCTGTTTTGGAGTGCCAGTGTCAAGTTCAACACTGAGCTGTTGTCAACAAATGCTGCAATCCATTGTGAGGTGAGCATTTCACAAAGAGAGGGTGAAAATGAACAGACTTGTGCCTGTACCTCCAATGGGCATCATGCCACACTAACTAAGCTAAGTGAATTTGTGACCAGGGCAGCCATTGAGTTGCACTGGTGCTGGGATTTGTGCTGACATTACATACCCAGGCAGAAATGCCACCCCATAATTGTCTGAAACGCCACAGAGCCTCAAAGGTTAGCTGGCAGCTCTTACCATGTAGTCAGCACTTTGCAAATCTCTCTCTTTTCCCCACCTCCACATTCCTGAAGGTGCTGACCATGACCTCCCATAGCTCAACCATGAGGGACATCCTTTTTGTGGAAAGGGCTGACAGCCTATTCAGGCCAAGCAGCATCATAGGAGCAGGAAAGCTTGATGTTTTGGGCCTAGACCCTTCTTCAGAAATGGGGGAGGGGAAGGGGGTTCTGAAAACGCCTACGCTCGGTTCGCACTAAACAACTGTACCTCCCAGTCGTGAACCATTTCAACTCCCCTCCCATTCCACAGACAACACGTCCATCCTGGGCTTCCTGCAGTGCCACAACGATGCTACCCGAAGGTTGCAGGAACAGCAACTCATATTCTGCTTGGGAACCCTACAGCCCAATGGCATCAATGTGGACTTCACAAGCTTCAAAATCTCCCCTCCCCCTACCGCATCCCAAAACCAGCCTAGCTCGTCCCTGCCTCCCTAACCTGTCCTTCCTCCCACCTATCCCCTCCTCCCACCTCAAGCCCCACCCCATCTCCTACCTACTAACCTCATCCCGCTCCCTTCACCTGTCCGTCCTCCCTGGACTGACCTATCTCCTCCCTACCTCCACACCTACATTCACCTTTACTGACTCCATCCCCACCTCTTTGACCGGTCTGTCTCCTCTCCACCTATCTTCTTCTCTATCCATCTTGTATCCACCTCCCCCTCTCTCTCTATTTATTTCAGAACCCCCTTCCCCCCTCCATTTCTGAAGAAGGGTCTAGGCCGAAACGTCAAGCTTTCCTGCTCCTATGATGCTGCTTGGCCTGCTGTGTTCATCGAGCTCTACACCTTGTTATCTCAGATTCTCCAGCATCTCCAGTTCCTACTATCTCTGACAGCCTATTCAGCTATGGAAGGCTGAATGCTTTGGAAGACCAATGCAGTCCTCATTCCAATGACACAAGTATATGCTGCAGCCAAGAGTGAGTCTTATTCTCTCCCCCGACACCCAGGTAATGTTCTGGGGACCCAGGTTCAAATCCTGCCATGGTAGATGGTGGAATTTGAATTAAATAAGCATCTGGAGTTAAGATTCAGATGATGACCATGAATCCATTGTTGATTGTTGGAAAAACCCATTAGGTTCTTCAATGTCCTTTAGGGAAGGAAACTGCCATCCTTACCTGGTCTGGCCTACATGTGACTCCAGGGCCACAACAATGTGGTTGACTCTGAACTGCTCCATGGGAAGTTAGGGATGGGCAATAAATGCTGGTCTAGCCAGTGACACCCTCATTCCGTGAATGGATAAAGAAAAAAAATACCCTGCAGCCCCTGGACTATGGACAGCGCTCTCTCTTTCAGGTCACAAAGGTCTGTCTCCAGTCAGCTTTCGCTGCTGTTAATTTTAATCCGGGAGCCCGATCACACGTGGATTATAAATAGGCAGAGCTTCTACACTGTTGTAACGCCTGCAGACGTCAGAGTTAAGAAAGTCACATGCTGTGTGTATGCGCAGGATTATTTTTGAACCATAAACAGTGGTGGGTGACTAAACAGAGCGTTCCTGCGGCTGGATGTACCTGGCATTTGAGACTGACTTCACAGACCTGAACTCAGAGCTCCGTTCGGTGAATAACACAGAACCTGCTGCACAGGAAGAGACCAAATCCATCTCCACTTGTCATGTAACCCCCATTCAAACTTGCATCATCCCTCCCACGGCCGGTAACCCACATCTCAGCGTCCCTGCCCAATTCCTAAACAATGAGGAGGAGCAACCTAAAGGGATACTTGTAGGAGCAGTGGGTAGTGACCCTGTCTCTTGAGCCAGGAGCACTGGGTCACAGTCTCTCTCCAGTGTCGAGTTAAGGAGGGTTCTAGTGTGACTGAACACATCAAATTATCCTGTCAATCTTGCCAAATGCATACCTATGTCAGGCAGTGAAGGAATCATAGAGAAGAATCATAAAATCCCTACAGTGTAGAAGAAGGCCAGTCATCAGCCCATCGTGTCCAGTCCAAAGAGCATCCCACCCAGACCCACCTCCCACCTTAGCCCTGTAGCCCTGCATTTTTCATGGCTAATCCACCTAACTTGCACATCACTGGACTGTGGGAGAAAACTGGAGCCACCTGGAGAAAACCCACGCAGACATGCGGAGAATGTGCAAACTCGACACAGACAGTCGCCGGAGGGTGGAATTGTCCCTGGCACTGAGAGGCAGCAGTGCTAACCACTTTGCCACTATGCTGCCCCCTGGGAGTGGGAGTGAGATTCCTGGTCAGCCATGTGATAGGGACTGAATGGAGCCCCTGCCATTAGAATGCACAGCTCTGGGCTACAACATGTGTCTTTAACAATGGTAACTCAGACCCTCCTTTTTTGGGGAGGGGGGGTCAGTAGTTGGTGGTGGGGTGGGTGAGCCCAACTGCAAATGAGGAAACTGGAATGAGTAACAGGGAACAACTGCATCTTGACTGTATAGAGTCTGCAATCACAGTGTCTGTACTGAAAACATCCCAGGCCTGAGGATCAGGGGTGTACATGGCTGCAATTCTGAATTCCTTACAATTGAATCACTGTCACTCAGTGGATGCTCTCAGTGGATGAGACATTGTAGACTTAAGTCCCACTCCAGAGATCTACATTGAAGGAGGAATAGGACATTCAGCCCTTTGTACCTGGTCCGCCATTCAACTGGATCACGGCCAATCTTCCATTTCATACTATTTCCCCAAGCCATCTCTATATCCCTACATCTTTAATCTTTAGAAAGCCATCAATCTCTCTCTTGAACTTGCTCAATGTCCAAGCCTTCACATCCTCTGGGATGGAGAATTCCAAAGATTCACTGCCCTTTGAGTGAAGAAATCCCTCCTCACCTCAGTTTTAAATGGCCCACCTCTTACTCCAAGATTGTGTCCCCTGGTTCTAGACTGTCCCCAACTCACTCCCCCCAATCCACCCAAAATAAAACATCCTTCATGCATCCACCCTATTAAGCATCTAAGAATATTATATATTTTATAATTCACCTGAGAATTCCCATATAACCTTCTTCAAACAATGCTCCATCTACAACAGCACAGACAGCATTTAGTTATAATGCATCATCTGAAAGTCAGTGATTCTGTCAGCACAACCCTTCCTTAGTACTGCTTCTGCTGAGAGTGTCACAGCTTAGACGGTCTGCTCAAGACTCTGGACTGGAACTTGAACACACAATTTTCTGCTCAGAGGCGAAGGTGCCATCCAATGAACCAAGGCTATGCCTTATTTAAATCATATGTGAAATAAAGGAACTAGAACGTAGAAGTGGATATTACACCTGGATCTTTAAGTTTAATGGCCATCTCATAAATAGTTTCCACCTTTCCCCCTGTGAAGCATGTATCACCGTAACAGCAGAACCGACGATACTTAGAAAACAACTAAGCTTGCCATGGAGGTTAAGTCTCTCATTCAGCAAGGAACCTGAAAAGACAGCACTTATGAGAACCCCAAATTGAAAGGCAATGCAAAAAAGGGGTACAATTCTAAAGAGGGTGCAGGAGCAAAGGGACCGAGTTGTATATGTACACAGAACATTGAAAGGTGGCAGAACAAATGAAGAGAGTAGTTAATAATGCATACAGCGTTCTCAGTTTTATTAAATTACTAGAACAGGGAGATGTCAACCTGTACAAAACACTTCTTAGACCTCAGGAGATGTGCACAGTTGTGGGCAACACATTATAGGGAAGATATGAATATATTGGAAAGAGTGCAAATGCGATTTACAAGAATGGTACCAGGAATAACAAGTTTGAGTAATGGGGATAAGACTGGAGAAGTTGGGACTGCTCTCCTTGGAGAGAAAAAGGCCAAGAGATTTGAGAGAGACTTTCAAAGTTATAAATGGGCTGGATAGAGTGGATAGAGAGAAACTTGATCAGTACATTCACAGATGATGCAGAAATTGGCGGGTTAGTAAATAGTATGGAGGTTAGTCTTAGATTACAGGAGGATGTAGTTGGCCTGGGCAGATGGCCTGGTCAGTGGCAAATGGAATTCAATCTGGATAAATGTGAGGTGGTGCACTTGGGCAGGATACACAAGTCAAGGGAATACATCATGCATAGTAGGATCCTGAGAAGTACCGAGGATCAAAGAGACCTTGGTGTGCATGTACACCAGTCCCTTAAGGTATCAGGACAAATGGATAAAGTAGTTATATTGCAAAGAGTTTAAGAGCTGGAGGCTATGATGGAACTGTATAAAACATTTGTTAGGCTGCAGCTAGAGCACTGCGAGCAGTTCCAGAATCCACATTACAGGAGGGATGTGAAAACTCCGGAGAGGATGTGTAGGAGATTTACCAGGATGTTGCCTGGGCTGGGGAGTTTCAGTTATGAAGAGGGATTGTACAGACTTAGGGTTGTTTTCCTTAGAGCAGAAGAAATTGAGAGGAGACATGATTGAGACGTGTAAAATTATCATGAGCATACAGGAAGAAAGCTTTCCCTTTGTTGAGGAGTAAATCACCAGGGGCATATAGTTTAGGTAAGGAGCAGAAGGTTTAGGGGAGCTGTGAGGAATCTGGAACTCACTGCCTGTAAAGGTGGTAGAGGTGGAAGTGCTCATAACTTTTAAGAAGTATTTACATGTGTGCACATGCTAAGGCATACCAGGCTAAGCGCAAAGTGCTGGAAAATGGAATTAGAAAAGTTAAGTGGGTGTTTTTGACCGGCACGGATACCATGGGCCAAAGGGCTCCACATGCTCTATGACTGTAAGCTGTTCCTGTTCATAAAAGAATAAAGAACAAGAGAGCACAGAATAAAATGATACGCAAATGAAGCAAGGGTGAAAATGAGGAAAAACTCGTTCACACAGCGAGTAGTTATGGTCTGGAAATGTGGTGGAGGCAGGTTCATTTGAGGAAATCAAGGGGGCACTGGACAGTTATATGGGTTGAAGTAGTGTGCAGGGATATGGGGAAATTGGCATGAGGTAATAGAACTGGTGCAGGCACAATGGGCTGAATGTTCTCCTTCTGCATTGTGATAAATCTGTGATTTGCTGGTTGCTGCTCAGTGTGAGAAAATAGACCCAGGCTCTGGGCCACTTTCATCAAAGCATCAGGATTCAGATCCTGGGAGACAGAGAAGGCTTTGCAGAGAAGTGGAGAGAGAGAGAGAGAGATAAGTGGGCGAGGGGAGGGAGGTTGGTGGTTTGGGGTGCAGAGGGACTCTGAAATTACAGGCTCCCGGACACTGGGAAATCAGTTTAAAGTCAAACCTTCTGTGAATCCATCAGTGCAGCCCCAGGGACAACCTGATCTGAGGCTCGTCATGTCAGGGATAATGGAGAGTCACATTGCAATCGGCTGACTGTAATCTAAAGCCAGCAAGAGAGGAGAGGAGAGGAAACAGAGACATTGTGCCGTCCTGCCAGAGAGGTGTAGGCAGGGCAAAGGCCCATAGCCGTGCGGAAAATCACTGCAGACAATGGCAGCCTGTATTTGTGTAGCACCTTCAATGTAGTGAAATGCCCTCCCCACCGCCCCCAGCAGCTTTATGGATTTGAAATCAGCTGTCCAGACAATGCTGGGATACTGTGATGCAGAGGCAGTTGGGACACATGGTTTGGCTGGGATTGCCACCCAAAATCACATCAGTGCCAGATTGCCATGGAATCCCTAACGTCCAGGCACAGTCCAGGCAACTTATTAAAGGAGGGATGTGAACGTATTAGAAAGAGTGCAGAAGAGGTTTGCCAGGACGGTTCCAGAGAATGAGACACTTCGGTGTTGAGGATGCCTGAAAGAAGTTGAGGCTGTTCTCCTTGGAGAGGAGACTGAGGAGAGATCTGATTGAGGTTTTCAACATCATGAGAGAGCTGGATAGAGTGGGTAGGGAGAAATTGTTCCCATGTAAACAGATCAAAAATAGAAGGCACAGACATAAAGGGATTTGCGAATGATGCAAGGGTGAAGTGAGGAAAATTGCATTCACATTGCGACTAGTTAGGGTCTGGAATGCAATGCCTGGAAATGTAGTGGAGGCAGGTTCCATTGAGGCATTCAGTGGGCACTGGATGGCTATTTGGCTAGAAATAATGTGCAGGGATGTGGGAAAAAGGGAGAAGATGGCACTGAGTTATCGTGTTCATTTGTGGAGCTGATGCAAACACATCAGCTGAATGGCCTCCTTCTGCAATGTAACAATCTGAGATTCAGAAATTCCACAACATCCTAGCTCTCAGTTTCTCTCTTTCCAGGCAACCTTTAAACAAGGCCTGTAGCCACAAAAGACTGCAGCAAATGGAATGCGATCTGGGAAAATACAGCAGGGCTTGGGAGCAGGGGGACAGAAATGGGACATCCTGGGATGACTGACAGCTAGTCATAACACACATATGCACACACACACACACCTGGACTTGCACTCCAGGATCCAAAGGAGCAGAAGTAGGCCATTCAGCCCATCGAGACGGCTCCTCATTCAATATGATCATATCTGATCTGATAATTCTCAAACAACAATTTCCTGCCTT
Organism: Ginglymostoma cirratum; assembly: GCA_024137785.1. Classification (NCBI taxonomy): domain Eukaryota; kingdom Metazoa; phylum Chordata; class Chondrichthyes; order Orectolobiformes; family Ginglymostomatidae; genus Ginglymostoma; species Ginglymostoma cirratum. Next base: position 81,952 of record JAHRHZ010000144.1, on the reverse strand, counting down.
TGCCCCGTAATCCTTGATTCCCTTCCGAATTAAAAATCAAATAAATTCAGCCTTGAATTTACTTAATGACCCGGCCCACTGTGGTAAAGACTTCCATAGTTTCACTACCCCCGAGAGATGAAATTCCACTTCATCTTTGTCTTGAATGTGTGACCCCTTATTCTGAGATGATGCCCTTTGTTCCTAGGCTCTCCCACAAGGGGAAACAACCGTTCTGCCTCTACTCTATCAATTCCTCTAAGACTCTTAAGCAAAAACAGAAATTCCTGGGGAAACTCAGTAGGTCTGGCAGCATCTGTGGAGAGAAAGCAGAGTTAACGTTTCAGGTCCAGTCACCAGACTGAGTCTGGTGTCACCAGACTCTAAATGCTAACTCTGTTTAAGATTTCTAGCAGCTACACCTCTTTATTTTATTTCAGTATCCCTAGAATTTTGTATGTTTCAATAAGGTCACCTCTCATTCTTCTAATCTCCAGTGAGTACAAGCCCAACCTACTCAACCTCTCCTCATACAACAATTCCTCCATAACTGGGATACACCTCATGAACAAAGAACAAACAATACAGCACTTGAACAGACCCTTCGGCCCTCCAAGCCTGCGCTGACAAATTTCCCCCCCCATACTAAAACTGCCTTCACTTAAAGGATCCATATCCCTCTATTGCCTTCCTGTTCATCCAGTGTGTTTCAGGCAGTCACCACTCTTTGTGTGAAAACCTGCATTGCACAGTTCTGGTAAACTATACCCTGCGCCACCTCCCCCTCCCCGCTCCCCACCCCCCCAGAACCTTGAACCAGTGTCCCCTAATAATTGACCCCTCTGCCCTGGGAAAAAGCCTCATACTCTCTACTCTATCTATGCTATTCACAACCTTACAGACTTCTATCAGGTCACCCCTTAACCTCATTTGTTCCAGTGAAAACAAATCCAGTCTATCCAACCTTTCTTCATTGCTAAAATCCTCCACACTAGGCAACATCCTGGTAAACCTCTTCTGTATTCTCTCCAAAGCATCCACATCCTTCTGGTAGTACGGTGACCAAAACTACATGCAATATTCCAAGTTCCTTTAGCTGAACTAAAGTTCTATAAAGCTGCAGCATAACTTGCCTATCGTTATACTCAGAGCCCCTTCCAATGAAGGCAAGCATGCCATAAGCCTTTTTTACTACCTTACCTACCTCTGCTGCCACCTTCAGTGATCTGTGGACTTATACTCCTAAGGGTACTGCCATTCACTGTATAATTTCCACCTGTACTTGGCCTTCCAAAATGCATCACTGCACATTTGTCTGGATTAAACTCCATCTGCCATTTTTCTGTCCGTGCCTCCAACTGATCTATATCCTGCTGTATCCTCCGACAATCCTCTTCACTATGCACAACTCCACCAACTTTTATATCACCCACAAACTTACTAATTAGACCAGCTACGTTTTCCTCCAAATCATTTATGTAAACCACAAAAAGCAGAGGTCCCAGCACTGATCCCTGTGGAACACCACTAGTCATAATCCTCCATTCCAAAAAGCATCCTTCTACTGCCACTCTCTGTCTCCTATGATTGTTCTGTATCCACCTTGCCAGGTCACCCCTGATACCATCTGACTTTACCTTTTGTATCTTTTGAACCTTCTCAGAACTGCCTAGAAGGGCCGTATATCTTTCCTTAGACAAGTAGTCCAAAATAGTTCACTTTATTCCAGTTATGATTTTACTTGTGTCTAGTATAGCTTTAGAAAAACTCCTTATTTTAATACTCCATTTGCCTTTTCTATTACTCACTGAACTTTGATGCATGATTTTTGTTATTCATGGACAAGAACTCCCAAATCCCTCTGCTCTGTAGCTTTCTGCAGTCTTTCCATATTTAAATAATATTCACTTCCTCTATTCTTTCTGCCAAAGTGCTTAACATCACATTTCCCCACATTACATTTCATCTGCCAAGATTTTGCTCACTCACTTAATCTGACTACTTCCCTTGGCATACTCTTTGTGCCATCCTCACCTATTTTTGTGTTATCCATAAACTTGGCTACAGTACATGCATCTTCCTTGACCAATTCATTAATATGTATTGTAAATAATTGTAGTCTAGCACTGATCCCTGGGGCACTCCACTATATTACAGGTTGCCATCCTGAAAATGCCCCCTTTGCCCCAATTCTGCTTTCTATTAATTATAGCCAATTCTCCATTCCTGCTAATATACAACCTCCAACACTATGGGATCTTATTTTATTAAGTAGCCTGATGTGTGGGCTTTAACTAGGGTCTCTTAGCAACTGTGAGCTCATGAAGGAGATGGAGAGTGGCTGCAATTGGTGCAGTATCAGGTCAAAGTGCTCAGTGAGGAGGGATAGGCAGACTAGCTTGGCACTTCACTGGAGAGGGACATCACGAGACATAACTCCTGAATGGATGTCTCAACATTAGTTGGAGCTGGTTGTCCCAGTTTGACGTTCGAAAACCTGGTTGCCTTATATCTGAATGAATTCAGTTGCTGTGTTTGGCCAGCAGCCCTGGTAGGATGGTGCCCCCTGACGCTACCCTTTGCCCCGTTGTTTCCATTAAATCCGTGAGCACGTTCTCACATCATAATTTCAAAAGTGGGGAATGCTGGAAACATTCCAATGGGAGATCAAAGGATTAATGAGGAGGCTTGGTCACAAAGGCTAGCTCTCTTGAGTTTAGAAGATCAAAAGTGATCTAGCTGAGGTGTCTAAGACGATCAAAGGATTTGATTGGGTTAACAGAGAGGAACTATTTACTTCAGGTGTTAGAGACCAGGCTAACTGGGGATAAACTTAAAATTACAGCCAGAGGGCTCTTGTGGTGCCATGGTAGTGTCCCCACCTCTGGAGCAGGAGATTAGAAAAATATTTCTCTATTCATTCACGGGATGAGGGTGTTGCTGGCTAGGCCAGCATTTATTGCCCATCCCTAATTGCCCAGAGGGCAGTTATGAGTCAACCACATTGCTGTGGGTCTGGAGTCATATGTAGGCTAGACCAGTTATAAGGATGGCAGTTTCCTTCCCTAAAGGACACCAGTGAACCAAATAGGTTTTTCCGACAACAGATTCATGGTCATCATTTGACTCTTAATTTCAGATATTTCCTGAAGTCAAATTTCAGCTTCTGCCATGGTGGGATTCAAACCTATGCCCCCAGAACACTACCTGGGTGGCCAGGTTAACAGTTCAGTGATAATACCACTAGGTCATTGTCTCCCCTACCTATAACTACTGCAATCATTCGCAAGGTCAGGAAGCACTTCCTCTTAGAGAGGCAGAAATCCAGAACATTCTCCCCAGTAAGTTGTGGTGGTCAAGGAAAAATGTCAAAGCTTTGATAGATACACTCTTGCTAGGTAGTATATGAAAGCAAACTAGATATTACAACCTAATGGAATAGTCAGAGGGGATGAATGGCCTCCTTCTGTCCCTCCAAATGAGATGATTGCTTCTGTTGTGTCCCAGAAGTGATGAGAGACCGTACCTTTGGGAATGGAGGAAACAGATCTAGACTGTTTAGCAGCTATTTGCCTCCTGACTATGGACCTGACTAGATGACAATGTCTAGCTGCTGGTTGTCAGAGACTAACAGGCTGTGGTTGAGGACTGCTCTGATCAGCTCCAATCACTGAACCTCCAGAAGGATAAACTAACCTTGGACTGAGGGAGGTAGGTGAAAATTCACCAGAATGTGATGGGAGCATCAAGGTTCCATTTTGAGATGAAGAGTTCAGAAGATTGAGGGGTGACATGATTGAAGTGCTCAAGATATTCACACGATTCCACATGGGAACACACAGATGAACTGGTGCTTGCAGTGAGAGAGCGCACTTGACAATTTGTGTCAGTTTGTTTGTGGGGGACCCACACACACGTACATCAAACTAGCTCTGAGAGAGATGCAGAGAAAACACCAAGGTGTGCAGAGCATGAACCCATCATTGCACAGAATGACGCAGTATGACCCATACACAATGGGCTCTGGAGTGTATGCGTCCAACTGGTTATCTCTCCACTATGCCTTCAAATTGTGACAGCTAGATCTGTACGGCTATCAGGTGCAGGAAATCACTCCCCTCAGTGTGAATAGCATCATGGATGAGGACATCTGAATCTGGCATTCACCCATTCTGTGCATGTATAACTGATACAGTCTCATTCAGCTGATACGTTTTGGCAAAACATAGAGTAAAAAACAAATTCCAAAAGCAGTGCAGGAGGAGATGGACCAGCATGTCCAGAAACCATAGAGCAGCATATTGGATACTCCACCCTGTAAGTAGAAGTTAAAGTACAGAAGTAAAGTAGTTTTGATGAACCTGTCCACAGCACAGATTCAGGCTCAATTGGAATTCTGTATCTGATTCTGGAACCACACTTCAGGAGCTTCGGTGATTGTATTTACCCAGGGTGCGAAGCAATACATGCATGAGTGTGGGTGTGGTATAGTTTAAACATGTTCAGGAGGATGTGGACCAGCTTTGAGTGATGTAATGACCTCTTTGGTCTTCCCAGCTTCCTTAGCCCTCTCCTTCACTTGCTGCTTGTAGAGTTCAACAAGCACAGAGAGCACTTTGCTGGCTAAACACTGACATTAAGCTGCTGTACATAATGGTCAGCTTTTGGATGTCTGCTCCTAAGACTCTGTGTGGGGTCCCATCACTGTGGCTGCCATATCCCACCACAGAACTGTCTTGCAGCCAGTGTCGCACTGTACTCACTGCAACCCTCTGTCAAAACTTGCTGTCTGGGATATTTGACGAATTTCTGCAGTACATTTTGCAGATAGTACACATCGCTGCTACTGAGCATTGGTGATGGAGGGACTGGATGCTTGTGGATGCAGTGCCAATCAAGTAGGCTTTGTTCTGGATAGTGTGAAGCTTCTTGACTGTTGTTGGGGCTGCATCCATTCAGACAAGTTGAGAGTATTCAATCACGCTCCTAACTTGTGACTTGTAGATGATGGACAGGATTTGGGGAGGCAGAAGGTGAGTTACTCATCACAGTATTCCTAGCTTCTGACCTGCTTTTGTAGCCACTGTGTTTACGTGGTGAGTCCAGTTCAGTTTCTGGTCAATGGTAATGGTCAGGATGTTGATAGTGGGGGATTGAGTGATAGTGACACAACTGAATGTCATTGGATGGTGTTTAGATTCTCTCTTGTTGGAGGTGGTCATTGCCTAGCATTTGTATGGCACAAAGTTGCCAATTGTCAGCCCAAGTGTGAATATTGTTCAGGTCTTGTTCCATTTGAACATGGACTGATTCAGTATCTTAGGGGTCACAAATTGTGCAGAACATTGTACAATCATCAGCGAACATCCCTACTTTTGACCTTAGCGATGGAGGGAAGGTCATAGATGAAGCAACTGAAGATGGTTGGCCCTATCCCTAATGTGATGTAAAATAGGAAACATTGGAGCCAGTTTGTAGCCAGCAAGGAATATGATAATGACTAGATAATCTATTTATGTGATGCCAATTGAGGAAAATAAGCATTGGCTGGGAGATGATTGCACAGTTTTACTTCCCCTTGGAACCTTTACAGCCTCTCTTCCTCTCTCTCTCTCTTTGAGAGACGCAGAGCAGATTCCTGGCTCCAGAGTCTGAAGTAGGAATTGAACTGACTGGCTCAGTAGCTGGAGAACTTCACACCAAAGCATGCTTCACTGTCATACTCCTTCAGAGAATTCTGTGCGATGGCTTATTTTCATGGTACCACAACATTACCCAGGGCGACAAACTCCCAGCAAAATCCTTCAGGGACACTTTGGAAATGGGGTTGAGAGTGGGGGTGGGGGAGAACTGTAAGAGCCGGAGCCAAAATCCAAGATGCGGGATGATAAAGAGAGATTATGGGACCGCCTCAGTAAGCCCACGATGGTGGCTCACCTTCACAGTTCCTCTGGGGTCATTGGCCCTCTCCCATTTTTCCTCAGTGATATTATCCACAAAGCTGATGACAGCTGGCTGTACCTCACTCCTGACTCCTTCTCTCTAAACCCCAACCACCTCCTCTCCCCGAGGCTGCCTGATGAACATTCAGTCCCAAATAACCTGAAAAGTCTTCAAATTAAATGACAGGAAGATGAAAGCTATCATCTCTGGTTTCTGACACTAACTCTGTTTCCTTGTCATCAGCTCCAACTCCCCTTAAGGCTAGTCCCCAAGGCTGGATGAGATCATTCGCAACGAGATTCTGACCCCACATCTGCACCATCCCCCAAAACTACCTGCATCCAACTCCAAATGTCTCCTGACCTCAGCTGCTCTTCCACTGAAATCATCATTCATGCTTCTGCTAGTTCAAGATAATTGTGAACCTCTGCTAGCTGCCTCTCATCTATCACTCTGCATGAACTCAATTCAAATTGTTGTCCATTTCACAAACCTTGCGCAGTATCATTCACCCATTACTCCTGTGCTTTTGACCTACAGTGGATCCCAATCTTCCCAATCCCACCTGCCTGTCTCCGTAACCTCCATCTGTCCTACAATCCTCTGGGTTGTCTGTTCTCTTCAATTCTGACTGTCAGTGCATCTGTTGGATTCAAGGCAGCGCCAATTTTAGGGTGACTTTTTCCAAGCTCTCTACAGCAGATCTTAATCTTTCATTTCTTACAATCATTCTGTACTTTTAAGCCTCAATTCTAAATCTATTAAAATTACTAACAACGCTCCTTTAAATCTACTTGCAGGTTTGTAGATTATAAGACTTCTGAATGGACCTCTCAATTGTAAAATCTAATGTTGATCATGTTTTTTGTGCACCGTCTTTGCAGCCGTAACTTTGCATTCTTCGCTCTATTCAATCACCCTATGATCCTTGTATGTTATGATCTGCCTGTACAACATACAAAACAAAATATTTCACTGTACTTAGGTACGTGTAACAACAATAAATCAAATCAAATCAAATCAAATCCTTATAACCACTCCTAGACTGGAAGCCTTGCTTTTAACTGCTGATAGTCTGGGTTCTGGAGTTTCAATATTGCCGAAAAAAGACACATTTGATTGAAGTTTTTAATCTTGCACTTAGCAGGACAATTCACAAGAATACCAGGAAAAAACTAACGGGTGTATTGCAATCGAGTCTACTTGCCAACCAATTGGCATTTCCGTCTCACTCAATTTCAATGTTACTTTTCATCTTGGAATTCTTGAAAAATATCCTAATGGATGCAAGTGGCTCCATATGAAATTGTGCTTCTTGAAATCTCAGATGATGTTACAAAACAAAACAAAGGCTTGCATTTAGATAGCACCTTCCACCACCTTCAGATGTCTCCAGTGAATTTGTGCGAATGAAGTGGTTTTGAGATTTAGCTACTATAGGGTACTGCAAAGACTTGATACAAAGGAATGTGTGATGTTGTTAGACTGGCAGCACATTCTGATCCTCAGTCACTGTCTAGTGCAGGGCTTCCCACCCTGGGAACAGTACACCAACCCAGAGATTCTGGGCTGATACTGAGAGGTGAAATGACTAAACTGCACTGCCCCAACCTGATTCTTGCACTCCCCTGCACACAAAACATGGCTGTCTGCCCAAAACCAATTCTCCCATCCCTTCTCTCCTATTCTCTTTCCCTCGCCAAACTCACTCCAGAGGGTCAGTAGTGAGGTAGTGCTGCACTGTTGGATTGTTAATACTGAGGGACTGCTGCACTGTTGGAGGGTTAGTACTGCAGGGGTGCTGCATTGTCAAAGGGTCGGTACTGGAGGAATTCTGCACTGTCAGAATGTCAGTGCTGAGGGAGTCCTGCGCTGTTAGAGGGTCATTACCGAGGGAGTGCTACATTGTTGGAGGGTCATATACTGAGAAAATGCCATACAGTGGGATGGTCAGCAATGAGGGAGTGCTGCACTGTTGGAGAGTCAGTACTGAGGAGCTGCTACATTGCCAAAGGATCAAATACTGAGAAAATGCCACACAGTGGGATGGTCAGCACTGAGGGAGTGCTGCACTGTCGGGGGGTCAGTACTGAGGGAGTGTTGCATTGCCAGAGAGTCAGTACTGACAGCATGCTGCATTGTCAGGTCAGTACTGAGGGAGAGTGGAACAGTTGCAGGGTCATTAGCAAGTGAGTGCTGCACTGCGGAAGGGGTGCTGCTAATAATCCAGAACGCTATCTCAATACTCTGGGGATATTGATTAGAATTAAACCCTGGCAGATGGTTAAATTTTAATTCAATGAAAATTGGAATTAGATCTGGCCATGTGACTATAGTCATAAAACCCACCGCCTTTACTAATACCCTTTAGGGAAAGAAATCTGCTATCCGTATCCCAGTCGGGTCTACATGTGGCTCCAGGCCCACAGCAATGTGGGTTGGCTCTTCACTGCCCTCTGGATAATTAGGGATGGGTAACAAATGCTGGCCGAGTCAGCAACATCCCGTCAATGTATAATAATGATAAAAACGACACTAAATTCTCTGGGCCACATTGCCAATGTGTTTTGGGGAGCTGACGTCACCCGCTTGGTATCCTACATGACAACACTTGGCTTCACTGCAAAAGGACTACATCGGCTTTAGATTAGTTTGGGTGGTCCCACGGGGCTGGGAAATGGTCTGTTATTTTCTTTCTTTTTCCAAATGTGGCCAAGCAGCAAAGCGGTCACTAAACGCCAACATCTGGCGCTGCTATCGTACAGTCACGTCCCTCTGACGACCCTCGGCCTCACTCCCTCTTTTAAAGGCAGTGTTTGCAAACAGCGAACACAAATAAGTGGCTTTCACTGGCCGGAAGGTCAGTAAAACCAGGAACACAGATTTGAGGTAAATGGCAGAGGAGCTGAGACGCTGTAAATATTTTTACAGTTCCTTTCTTCCCAGCACTGGCAGCTGGAGACGGGTTGCGACCGCATGAACTATGACCCCAGCTCTCTTTGCTGCCTCCTTGTTTTGCAACCCCAGCTCTACAGAAACAACGGAACATTTATTCGTGGTATAATGGAGCACAGGAGGCGGTCAATTAGCTGTAGTCCCTGGCCTGTTTTGGAAGAGCTATCCATTAGTCCTGCTCTCCTACTTTTTTTTGTAGCTCTGCTAATGTTTCCTTGCAAGTATGTTTCCAAATCGGCTTTGATAATTACCATCCAAGCTGCTTCCACTGCCCTTCAGGCTCAAAATAACTCACTGCGTAAAAATATTTCCCGCATCTCAGCCTTTTAGCCATTTACTTCGAATCTGTGTCCCTAGTTTTACTGACCTTCCAACCCATTGAAAACCATTTGTTTGTGTTCACTCTTTGCAAACGCTGTCTTTAATCTCTCTTTCACCTTTCATTATCCCTCCCACCCAAATCTGAACTGGGGGTGTTCTCTGTGCAGATGGGTAAACAATGTGATCAACTCACAGGGTTAAATGCTTCAACTAAACCGAAGAAACCACAGTCCAGCCACTGAGGGCTCTCTATCAATTATTAAGCAATAACTCAAGATTTGTTTTCTTTCTGGCCTTTTGCTGTTCCCCCAACATCCAGTCACAAAAGTAATTCATTGCCGGGACAAGTTTCCAAGACCAATGACCCCAATCCCAGTGGTAAGCCTTCACATTTTTTATTCACTTGTGGGTCATTGGCATCGCCACCTGACCAGCATTTATTGCCCACCCCTAATTACCCTTGAGGAGGTGTGGTGAGCTGCCTTCTCAAACCACTGCAGTTCACCTGCTGTAGGTTGACTCACAATGCCATTAGGGAGGGTATTCCAGGACTGTGACCCAGCAACAATGAGGCAACAGTGATATATGTCCAAATCAGGATGGCAAGTAGTTTTGAGGGGAATTTGAAGACGATGGTGTTCCCACATATCTGCTACCCTCGTCTTTCTAGGTCAAAATGGTTGTGGTTTTGCTGTCTCAGGATCTTTGGTGAATTTCTGCAGTGTATACACTGCTGTTCTGGAATGTTGCTGTTTGTGGGTGTGGTGCCAAACGAGCAGGCTACTTTGTCCTGCATGGTGTCAAGCTGTTTGAGTGTTCTTGGAGCTGCACTCATCCAGGCATGTGAGAGTATTCCATCACACTCCTGACTCGTGCCTTGTAGATGATGGGCATGCTCTGGGGAGAGCTGTTTTGTCCATATTTGAACCAAAGCTGTAATGAGGTCAGGAGCTGAGTGGCCCTGGCGGAACACAAACTGGGTATCCATGAGCAGGTTATTACTGAGTAGGTGCTGCTTGATAGCACTGTTGATGACACCTTCCATCACTTTACTGATGATCAAGAATAGACTGAAGGGGTAGTAATTGGCTGAGTTGGATGTGCCCTGCTTTATGAGTACAGGACATACCTGGGAAATTTCCTACGTTGTTGGGGGGAAGAGCAGGAGTAGATCTGAAGCTCCAGTCCTCAGGACAACTGCTAGATCATTGTTAGGGCCCACGGCTTTTACAGGGTGCTGTGCTGTTGGGACAGGACATATCTAGGGTTGGCAATGGTGTTGTCTGGGACATTTATCTATAAAGTATGATTCTGTGGGTATAACTGATTAATTAGTCCATGGGACAGCTCTCTCAAAATTGACAAAACTCTCCCCAAACATCCCCCCAACCCTCACACAACCTCCACACTCTTCTCCCCTCCAGCCCAACAAAATGAGCTGACAGTAGCTGTAGGGCTGTTACTTAGCATCAGGGCTCGGATTCCTCTCAGATTTTGCAGCAGTTTTTGATACAACTCAACAGTTTGCTGGACCATTTCAGGGTTTGGAGCCACATGCAGGCTAGACCAGGTAAAAATGGCAGATTTCCTTCCCTAGAGGACATCAGTGAACCAGATGGATTTCCACAACAAATAGGCCAGATTTAAGTTAACAAGCATGGAGCTGGATGAACACAGCAGGTCAAGCAGCATCATAGGAACAGGAAAACTTGACGTTTCGGGCCTAGACCCTTCATCAGAAATGGGGGAGGGGAAGAGGGTTCTGAAATAAATAGGGAGAGAGGGGGAGGCGGATAGAGGATGGATAGAGGAGAGGATAGGTGGAGAGGAGGCAGACAAGTTGCAGAGGCGGGGATGGAGCCAGTAAAGGTGAGTGTAGGTAGGGGGGTAGGGAGGAGATAGGTCCGTCCAGGGAGGACGGACAGGTCAAGGGGGCGGGATGATGTTAGTAGATAGGAGATGGGGGTGTGGCTTGAGGTGAGAGGAAAAACAGGTTAGGGAGGTGGAGATGAGCTGGGCTGGTTTTGGGATGCGGTTGGGGGAGGGGAGATTTCGAAACTTGTGAAATCCACATTGATGCCATTGGGCTGCAGGGTTCCCAGGCTGAATATGATTTGCTGTTCCTGCACCCTTCGGGTGGCATCACTGTGGCATTGCAGGAGGCCCAGACTGGACATGTCATCTGAGGAATGGGAGGGGGAGTTGAAATGGTTCGCGACTGGGAGGTGCAGTTGTTTGTTGTGAACTGAGCGCAGGTGTTCTGCAAAGCGGTCCCCAAGCCTACACTTGGTTTCCCCGATGTAGAGGACGCCACAACGGGTACAGCGGATGCAGTATACCACATTGGCAGATGTGCAGGTGAACATCTGCCTGATGTGGAAAGTCTTCTTGGGGCCTGGAATTGGGGTGAGGGGGGAGGTGTGGGGGCAGGTGTAGCACTTCCTGCGGTTGCAGGGAAAAGTGCCAGGTGTGGTGGGGCTGGAGGGGAGTGTGGAGCGGACAAGGGAGTCGCGGAGGGAGTGGTCCCTCCAGAAGGCAGATAAGGGTGGGGAGGGAAAAATGTCTTTGGTGGTGGGGTCTGACTGCAGATGGCGGAAGTGTCGGAGGATGATGCGTTGGATCTGGAGGTTGGTGGGGTGGTATGTGAGGACGATTCTTTTTTGGTTATTATTGCGAGGACGGGGCGTGAGGGATGTGTTCCGGGAAATGCGGGAGGCACGGTCGAGGACGTTCTATCAATGTGGATTTCACAAGCTTCAAAATCTCCCCTCCCCCAACCGCATCCCAAAACCAGCCCAGCTCATCTCCACCTCCCTAACCTGTTTTTCCTCTCACCTCAAGCCACACCCCCATCTCCTATCTACTAACATCATCCCGCCCCCTTGACCTGTCCATCCTCCCTGGACTGACCTATCTCCTCCCTACCCCCATACCTACACTCACCTTTACTGGCTCCATCCCCGCCTCTTCGACTTGTCTGCCTCCTCTCCACCTATCCTCTCCTCTATCCATCCTCTATCCACCTCCCCCTCTCTCCCTATTTATTTCAGAACCCTCTTCCCCTCCCCCATTTCTGATGAAGGGTTTAGGCCCGAAATGTCAAGTTTTCCTGCTCCTATGATGCTGCTTGACCTGCTGTGTTCATCCAGCCCCATGCTTGTTATCTCGGATTCTCCAGCATCTGCAGTACCTTTTATCTCAGGCCAGATTTAATTCACTATCAGCTTCTAGGTCATAGATGACTACATTGTTTCCGTTTCTGAGTAACAGCCAAAGCAGAAAAATATCATAAATCAAATCACAGTGTCAACCTCCATTTTTCCCTTACTTTCCACAATGATCCAAAACTGGGATTAACACTGGGATACAGTAACACTGGGGTACAGTACAAGAGTGGGGACAGGTCCGTCATTGTATAACGCTGAGGTACACGGTCCTGGTGTGGACAGATCTGGCATTAAATAACATGGGGGTATGGTACTGGTGGAGACAGGTCTGTCAATGTATAACACTGGGGTACTGTACTGCTGGAGACAGGTCTGTCACTGAATAACATTGTAGTACAGTTCAAGAGTGGGGGCAGGTCTGTTACTGTACAACACTGAGGTACTGTACTGGTTGGGGAGGTCTGTCACCGTATAATGCTGGGGTACAGTATTGGTGAGGAGATGTTTGTCAGTGTATTACACTGGGGTACAGTACTGGTAGGGTCAGTTCTGTCACAGTATAATACTGGGGTAACAGGTATGGTGGGGACAGGTCTGTCAGTGTATAACACCAGGGTACAGTATTGATGGGGACAGGCCTGTCACTGTATAACATTAGAGCACTATACTGGTAGGGACAGACGTGTCTCTGTATTACACAGGAAACAAGACTGCTGGGGACAGCCATTCCTTAGTATGCCATCTCCTTTTCGTTGCTCACCACCCAATGTTTCAGTCTTGGCTTGTGTTGACTGTTACCAATTCCTGTTTTGACCATTGAGCTGTAGGTTCCCCCGAATGTCTAAATATTGTGTAAAATGGGCACATCTATGTCAAATTCAGAATGCTGTGCCACTCCTCAAAAGCAAAGCTCCAAGAGAAACTGTTTCATCTGCAACTTATTTCCTTCACTAGATTAACTCATAGCAACTGGACTTTGCTTCTCAAAAACATACAAACTGATACATTTCATGAGATGGATCATTACTTGGGACGACAATATTTGACCATGCAGAAAGAGCCAAAGTGATGCTCTGAATTCAACAATTTTTAGGTCATAACCTCTGCCCTCATTTTGTCTCCTGGATCTTTGTCGATTTTGAGTTTCTCTCTTGATTTCACAAGAGAGAGAAAAGAAATTATTTCCATATTAACTGTGTGATTTCATATTTTTAAACTGTATCTCCTGACCCTTGCCTCTCCCAGACGGAGAAATATCCTCTCAGCACTCAACCTGTCAAATTACTTTAAGATCTTGTATGTCTCAGTGAGACCACTTCCCATTTTGCTAACCTCCAAAGAATATAGGCCCAGACTATTCAAAACCCTTCACCATCAGTGATGCCCTCCCCTCCCAAGCCAGGTATCAGTCAAGTAAACTGCTTCTAATACATATACATCCTTTATCAAAGAATTGCTGCTAAAAGGAAAAAGAAACAAGAATAAAAGACATAGATTTAAAGTGATGCACACATAAAGTTAAGAAATAATCTTTTCATTCTATGAGTAATTAGGGTCTAGAACGCACTGCCTGGAAATATGGTGGAGACAGGTTCCATTGAGGCATTCAAAAGGGCACTGGATGGTTATTAGGATGGAAATGGCATGCAGGGATATGGGAAAAAGGCAGGAGATTGACACCAGGTAACAGAACTGGTGCATGCACAATGAGACAAATGGCCTTCTTCTCTACCATAACAAATTCTGTGATTCTGTGAAGTTAGTCCTAATCTCTATATAGTACTTCACATATGTCCTCATTAATAGCCTGGTTTAACTGTGGGGAAACATGCCATCTTTTATATTCTGTTCCCCTCTCACTATTTAGACAATATTCTGATGAACAGTCATCAACAGAAAGATTATCTCCGTCTCTCTTTCTCTCTTCACAGAAATTGTCAGAGCTGCTGAGTATCGTGAACATTTTCTGCAGTTGTATTGCCACAGGACAGCTTCTGGTGTCTGTGCATATCCGTCTCAACTTATTACAGAACTCTGAGAGAATATACAGGAGCAAACACATATAGTTTATCCTGAAATCCTGTAAGCTGGTACCTGAGGTATCAAAAACGTACTGGTCAATACCCAGGATAGTGTACGACCTGGGACTCTCTGAAATTCCTCATGGATGATTCAAATTGCACTGTACACTCACAGGCCAGGTGAACAGATGGCATTGTGGCAATGACAAGTCACATCTTTGCTAGTTTCTGCTACTGCAACCTGGTAGTGGTGTCCTCTGCTCCTGTACAAGCAGTATATCAGGGCTCTGAGTAGGGACATTGTGAGTTCAATACAGGGTCAAAGGCACAAAGATGCTGAAATTGAAGGCTGCAGGAGGCAGAATGGCTGGGGCTATGGATGGATAGTTTTCTGCAATGGCCTGGCCAACGCATTAACTCCATTAACATTACTAAAAGGATATTGGCTGCTCATCATCTCATTTCAGAATTGCTTTTGCAAAATTGGCTGCCGCATTGTCATACATAACAGCAGTGACTACCCTTCAATACAACCTCACTAAAACACCTCGCGGTTTCCTGAGACCTGAAAAGGTCTTGTCTTTGTATGAGTTTTCACACTTCTTAACAATGGCTATCGCTTTTATTATAATTCATTTGTGGAATGTAAGTGTTAGTGACTGAGCTGGCATTTGCTGGCTGTCCCTAGTTACCCCTAAAGAAGATAGTGGTAAGCTGCCTTCTTGAACTGCTGCAGTCCATGTAAGTAAATGTTCTGATCCAATGAATGAGACATAGAATCCCTGCAGTGTGGAAACAGGCCCTTCAGCCCAACTGAACCTCAGACCATCTCACCCAGACCTATCCCCCTATAAGCCCACTTAATCTACACATCCCTGAGCCCTACAGGCAATTTAGCACAGCCAATCCACCTAGCCTGCACATCTTTGGACTGTGGAAGGAAATTGGAGCACCCAGAGGAAACCCACACAGACACGGGGAGAATGTGTAAACTCCACACATACAGTTGCCTAAGGGTGGAATTGAACCCGGGTTCCTGGCACTGTGAGGCAGCAGTGCTAACCACTGTGCCACCGTGCCACCCCACAACATTGGAAAAGGCTATGTGCATCTTCATCAAGGTGCTGCCGACTTTACTTCCCAGTGTTGTTGCATTACATTAAAGTGCTGCTCAAGATTTTGCTGTTTAACTTCAACCACTCTTTGCAATTTTCTGCTGCTGGGGTTGTCACTTATAAACTCTTCTGCATCTTGACAAAATGGCCACTTCTTACGTTGTCAGTCATGAGATGCTCATTCCACTCTGACAGGGAATCATGCTTAGGGTGGGGTGGAAAAGGGAGAGTCAGGGGTGTGCAATTTAGGAATACTACCACCAAAGATTCATAGCCCATTCTGTCCAGTGGTAGGACTACAGTCTTGACTTCTGGGAGAACTGTTCCCAACGTGCTCAGTGAGTGGTCCACTTGAGAGCTTTGTCTCAGGGGGAAATGCAATATCCAGTCAGTCACTTCATTAACACTTAGCTTGCTGACAGTGGTTCCAGAGTCCTGGTAGTCTGGCATTGCTTTGTATCCAGGTCTTGGTCCCAACTATGGATTGCTATTCACCTGGGCAAACTTTATGGTTAAAGGAGTTTTAGCTCAATGTTGCTGGAACCAGCAATCCCACTGTCCAGCACTTCCTGGAACTTGTACACTGTCACAAGGGGGAGGTAATGGCCTAGTGGTATTGTCGCTGAACTGTTAAACCAGAGACCCAGATAATGTTCTGGAGATCCAGGTTTGAATCTCGCTGTGGCAGGTGGTGGAATTTGAATTCAATAAATATCTGGAATTAAGAATCTAATGATGGCCATGCGTCCACTGTCAATTGTCAGGAAAAATCCATCTGGCTCACTAATCTCCTTTAGGGAAGGAAACTGCTGTCTTTACCTGGTCTGGTTTACATGTGACTCCAGACCCAGCAATGTGGTTGACTCTTAACTGGGCAATCAGGGATAAGTAATAAATGCTGCCTAGCCAGTGAGACCCTCATCCTGTGAATGAATAAAGGAACAAGGGCACATGACTGTGAGGTGAAGACTTAGTAGGGTTTGACTCTGCTATCCCACACAGCTAAAGACGATCCAGCTATCACCATCCCATCTTTGTCACTAAGAATCAGCACTTGGGGCAAGTACCACCAAGGGGATAGTGAAGGCCTTTAGTGTCCAAGCAACTAAACTCCAGCCTTCAGTGTCCAAGAAGCTAAACTCCAGCAGGGGATGCCAGCTTGTCAAGGCAACACTCTCCCAGCGTGGATTGTAAGTGTAAAGGTGTAAGTCCATCAGAAAGAGAGAAGTGGGGATGTTTGCTGATGATTACACAGTGTTCAGCACCACTTGCAACTCCTCAGATACTGAAGAAATAAATGTTCAGATACAAAATAATTTGGACAATTCTCAAGCTTGGGCTGACGAACGACAAGTGATATTTGTGCCACACAAATTCCAGGCGAACACCATCACCAATGAGAGACAATCTAGCCAGCACTCCTTGACATACAATGTCATTACTACTATAGAATCCCCCATTATCAACATTCTAGGGTAACTACTGACCAGAAACTGAACTGGACTCATCACACAAACACAGTGACTACAAGAGCAGGTCAGAGTCTAGGAATACTGTGGTGAGAAACTCCCCTCCTGATTTCCAAAGCCTGTCCACCATCTACAAGGTACATGTTTGGGATGTGACGGAATACTCTCCACTTGTCTGGACGGGTGCAACTCCAAGACCACTCAAGAAGCTTAACACCATAAAGGCCAAAACAGCCCACTTGGTTGCCACCACATCCACAAACATCCTCTTCCTCCCCCACCAAAGCTCAGTAACAGCTGTGTGTACTGTTTTGCAAGATGCACTGGTGAAATTCACTGAAGATCCTCAGACTGCACTTTCCAATCCACCAGGCCTTCCATCTGGAAGGACAAGGGCAGCAGAAACATGGGAACACCAGCACCTGCCAGTCGCCCTCGGAGCCACTCATCATCCTGACTTGGAAATATATCGTTATTGCTTCACTGTCTATGGGTCAAAATCCGAGAATTCCCTCTCTAAAGACATTCATTGTGTGTCTACCTTCAACACACGGACTGCAGCAGTTCACGAAGGCAGGTCACCGCCACCTTCTCAAGGGCTACAAGGGACGGCAATAAATGCTGGCCCAGTCAATGTGAATAAATGAAGGGTTAAACGCTAAATATGTAAATAATCTACATCAGCAGTGATGTTAGTGATCACATGACAACAGACTTTGGGGAGAGCTGGTTCTGGGTTAAACCTTGTGCTCAGTTTTTTTGGTGCAAATAGTTAGATGTTTAACTAAAGGTAAAGTTACCAACAGTCTGGTGTACGGTAGTCCCTATTGATCCTGATCAAGGACGCATCGTCCGCTCAGACCTGCTGCGATGATAACAGAGAGAGGGGAGGGGGGTGGGGAAGTTGGCTCTGCCCGAGAAATCTCCTTTGTGAAGGACAGCAGAAGTCACGGTAAGTGGAGACGGAACTGTCAGGAAGGTTGTCAGCTGCAGGGTGCTCTTTCGGTTAAAGCAGACAGACATTCAGGGTGTGGGAGTGCTTAGGACAAATAGCCAGTACTCTCACTAGTGGTCAGGTGCGGTGTAGACACACTCACAGACACGGCTTACAAATAACTGAAGGTCCAGACCCGAAACATCGGCCTTCCTGCTCCTCTGATGCTGCTTGTCCTGCTGTGTTCATCCAGCTCTACACCTTGCTATTACAAATAACTGATCCTGGTTTGGTACTGCCCCTGGGCTTTGGGAACTTTCTAAACTTTGCTGTCCGTGGTTGAAAGCACTTTGGACCGCACGCCTGCTGTTCATTAAAACCAAGGATGTCAGTACGGTAAATCAGAAAGAGTAAAGTTTTGGGGGTGATTCTCTGCAAACTCCCTCACAGCGCACACAAACACGCCCATCCATTCGCGAAAGTGCAGGGGAGGGTCTGACCCTGTCCGAGCTGGAATCGAGCACCTACCACTTCACACGGGCACTCACCATCAAACACCAGCACTGACTCTCAGTGATTCGTGCAGAAAGGGAAGGAGCTGATGTTCAGGCAGGAGGCAGAGCTCCGTTCGGAAATAGCCAGGGCACTTTTACGCAGGATTCGGCCAGTGCCACGTTACAGAAGGCAACCCTCTCGTTAAAGAAAGTTAACACCCCAGGAGGAGTGCAGCTCCTCTTCCAGTCTATAACCACCCCCGCCCCCCCCCCCCCACCGCCACACGGGCTCCATCTGCAATATGTGCCCACAGTCTGTTCCAGGCTCCCGGAGGACCCTCTTAAGCCCTCTGTGCAGATTCCATTCCACTCCTCCCCCCTCCACCCCCAACCATCTCCCCCTCCCCCCATCCAACACAGGGCAGGCCCAAACTGCAATCCGTGCTTGCTTGTAAACCCTAAGCTACACAACTACGGTCCTCTTGTGGCCCGACAACCATTATGTAAATCAGCAGCTAAAGGCCCCAACGCCGCTTTAATGCACTTCAACACACACACACACACAAACTGATATTTGTAGCCGAGGTTAAATCATATTGTCAGGGGAAGCGGGAGCGGGGGAAGCACAGAGGGAGAGAGAAATGAAAGAGACTCTCTTATTCCAAAGGGTCTGTTTGTCACTGACTGAAGCTGGTGTTTCTCGTTGCTGGCCAGACTTTGCAGTCAGCCCTTTTCAGCACCATTTTGCTAGTCAGCTCCGTGCGGTCCAAGTCCCCCTGACTGACTGACAGCAACGCTGTGTCATACCCTTCCGTCCTTCAGACCGAAAACTACAGCACAATCCAGCAAAATATGTGTATATATATTTTAAAAAAAGGGATCGTGTTGGGGCCTGGGGGTGGGTGGACGGCATGGTGGTGAGGGGGAGTTGGGTGGGGGCAGGAAGGAAAATCAATGACGGGAGAAAAAAAAAACACCACTTACTCTGAAAAGAGGTCATCCTGTTTTGTTGTTTTAAATTCTCAGCTCCTAAGCACGAGGAAAGATGGCTTTGCAGATTGAAACACACACACACACACACACACATACACACAGAGACATCCAATCCTCCTCCCACACCGCTGATGCTGCAGCCCACTGCAAACAACACAAAGGCTGCTGACGTCAAGGAGACATGAATGGAAGCAAATTGGGCCTCTTTTTAGAATTCAACACAGGTCTGGGAGTTACGGGGGTTGGGTGGGTGTGTGTGTGTGTGTGTTGGGGGGGGGTGGGTTGCTGGTGGATGTGGGAGGGTGGGTTTGCTGCAAGCCAATGGGATGTGTGTAGCTGCAGCCCTTTGCTTCCGAGTGAACGCACTGGATTGATTCAGCTAGTACCGAACACAGTCGTTGTGTCCCTGGGATCCTCTGGGCACTCATTCGTCGCCTGCACCTCCGTGGATCTGTGGGGAAGGCGTGGGGGGAGGAGTGCTGCCCTTGCCACGAGCCTTGTGGGGTGGGGTAATAGTGTGGGGTGTATCGCTTTGTTGCCAGCTGCTTTGCCGGTCCTGGATGAAGCTAGGCTACATGCAATAGCAGCCAGAAATCTCTGCTACTGGCGGTGCAACAGCTGGCCAACGGGGATGGGGTGGGGGGAGAGCAGAGGCAGATGCAGCAGTGATCCCAAGTTGGCACTCACCATCTCTGAGTTATTCCTTAACTCATTAATTTTCAAAACCTGGGGTGCCTACTTTCTATAAATCGCCCATTGCCAATCACTGTTACGGAGACTGGTGGGACACTGCAGCCCAGAAGGGCTGACTACTCCATGCCAAATCCACCCCGTGCATTCCCATGGTCTGGTACGGATGCCCTCAATGGGACACTGATAATATGGGGACATCTTTGGTTTGGCGCTGACCAATCAAACAAAGAAGAATGCAAAGGTGAGATGTCACTATTCACATCTGCACCAGCATAAAGTTGAGCTTTACAGTGTGCAGCTGGAGGAGCACAGCAGGTCAGGCAGCATCAGAGGAGTAGGAAAGTTGACGTTTCGGGTTAACACCCTTCATCGGGAGTCCTGATGAAGGGTGTAAACCCGAAACGTCAACTCTCCTCCTCCTCTGGTGCTGCCTGACCTGTTGTGTTCCTCCAGCTCCACACTGTACTGACTCTGACTCCAGCATCTGCAGTTCTTGCTTTCTCAAAGTTGAACTTTAACTGCCTGGGCCCTAAGCTGGGGAAATCACACAAACTCTCCATGCCACTGATGGCACCAAGAGGCTTATTAAACCTGTGTTGACCAAGACTTTGACCTTCTGCCCTACAGCTATCATCTCACACCATCAACAGATTTTCGCACAAAATGCCTCTGAGAGTCATCTCAGGATAATTAAGCACATTTCAGGTGCTATACAAATACACACAATGGTTGTTTAGCAGGAAATTTAGCAATTTTTATAGAACACACCATCACAAGGGGTGCAAACTGTTATAAAACACACACTGAAAAGGTGGGCATACTGTCATAAAACACACCATCACAAGAGGGACATAGAGTTATAGAGCATACCATCACAATGTGTGCATGCTGTTATAAATCACATCACCACAAGGGATGTTATGGAACACACTTCCACAATGTGTACATATTGTTATAGAACATGCCATCACAAGGTGTACAAACTGTAATGGAACACACTACCACAAAGGATACATCCTGCAAAAGGACACACAATCGTAAGGGGTATATATTATTATAGAAGGGGTCATACCGTTATAGAATGCATTACTACGAGGGGGACATATGGTACACAAAACACCATTACAAGGGTTACAGACTATTATTGAACACACCATCACAAAGGGGAAGTACTGTTACAGAAGATGCCATCATAAGGAGTACATCCTGCTGGAGAGCACACCATCACATGGCGTACAAACTGCCGTTGAACACTCAATACCACAAGGTGTAAATTCTGTTGTAGAGCTCACCATCACAAGCTGTACATACTGATATAGAACAAGGTGTACAAGCTGTTGTACAATTCACCATCACCACCGACCAGACACAAACACCCTCGAGTTGCCCAAACAAAGCTCCAGGGCTGACAATTCTCATTGGATGGTAGAGGTAGACACCCTCATAGCATTTAAGAACTATTTAGCTGTGCACTTGCGATGCAAAGCATACAGGCTTCCCCCACCTCAGCAATGGAAATAATGAGTACACTGAGATGTAGATATAAAGAGACTTTATTTTGCATAAACGTGATTGGTTCTACACTACATCTGTTTGTGGGCCCCTCTGTGTGACCCTGAATGTGACTGTGCCACCATAATGCCTAACTTCAGGGCAGCACAGGATGCACCATGGATCGATGTCTGTGTTTAAGAGCCCACTGCAGCATCTGGAAGCTAGAGGAACAAGGTGTTCATGGAGCAATTGATTCTGCTGACGTAATTGCCCCTCATCCTGCAGCATCCAGTACTTTTCCCGTGGCCTGCGTACAAAAATGCTGGCATGAATGGGGAACTCGAAGTCATAGAGATCTACAGCACAGAGAAAGGCCCGTTGACCCATTGACTCCGCATGAATCGTAAACAACTATCTAACTATTGTAATCCCATTTCCCAGAACTTGACCTGTAACCCTGTATGCTTTGCATCGCAAGTGCACAGCTAAATAGTTCTTAAATGCTATGAGGGTGTCTACCTCTACCATCCTTACAGGCAGTGAGTTCCAGATTCCAACCACCCTTTGGGTGAAAACGTTTTTCCTCACATCTTCCCTAACATTTTGCTCCTTAACTTAAATCTACGCTCCTTGGTCACTGATCCCTCTATCAAGGGGCAAGCTTTCATCCTGTCTATCCTATCTATGCCCCTCATGATTTTATACATCACGATCATGTCCTTTCCTAATCTCCTCTACTCCAAGAAAAACAACCTTGGTCTATTCAATCTCTCTTCATAACTGAAACTCTCCATCCCAGGCAACATTCTGGTAAATCTCCTCTCCCCCCTCTCCAATGTTATCACATCCCTCCTTTAATGTGGATTTCAGACTGCACACAATATTCTAGCTGTGGCCTAGCCAATGTTTTATACAGTTTCAGCAAAACCTCCCTGCTCTTAAACTCTGTGCCTTAACTAATAAAAGTAAATATCCCATATGCCTTTTTAGCCAATGTAGCCATCTGTCCTGATACCTTAAGGGACCGTGTACATGCACAGCAAGATCCCTCTAACCCTTGGTGCTTCCAAACGTCCTACGATTCATTATATATTTCCCTTGCTTTGTTAGTCCTGCCCAAGCACCGTGCTGCCCTATAGACCAGTCCAAACCCTTATGACAAAAGAAAGAATAAATTGGAATAACTGAACTCTGTTGGAAAATGAAACAGAATAATAGATTATTTAACTACTAAACAGTAATTGGTAAAGACATTCGGTAAAATACATTGTCTCACAGGCAATTCCAGCAGCAGGAGGAGAGCCCCCAGCATTCCGTGCAGACACAGGCAACCCCTAACTTCAGCTTGTTTGCTAATTCCAAAAGCTTTGTCTTGTTCACCTTCTATAAAACCCCTGAAGTGACTTCTTCCACTCCCAGGAAACTCTTAGTGACTGAAAGACCCATTATTACCCAAGGCACTCCCTGCTTAAACCAGCTGAGTGCCACTCACAAAATAAAAAAAACACCAAAAACTTACCACTCACTGCCTTTTGAGTCCAACCTAAACCCAACCTAGAATAAGAGATCTCGATCCCAGCAAGAGCCCCCCATTTGTCATGGATGAGACCAAATCCTCTCAAACTATATTAAGAAGATAGCCTGGACCCTAACCTTTTCTTATTTCAAAGGCAAGTGCCAGGCATTATGTTCCAAATGCAATTTGATTGGTCAAACTACCAGGCTTGAAGCAAAACACACTTTATTCATACACTATAGTTAAAATACAGCAAAAGAAAGAAGAAATTGGAATAACTGACCTCTATTGGAAAGCTTAACAGAATAATAGATTATTTAACTTCCCAGCAGTAACTTCCAACATAGTGACATCCCATAAACATACTCTTGGTAAAAGCGTTCTGTAAAATTACATGCAATTCCAGCAGCAGGAAGCGAACCCCCAGCTTTTAGCCATAACAAAGAGAGGAAGAACAGCTTCCACATCCATCTTCAAAAGCCAGCAACAACTGCTACTGACAAACTAAAACTAAAAACCTTGGGTCTGGAGGAGATTGACCCCACCCATTCAGGCTGCTTCTATTGTTCCAACTTTAAAAACAAACCCAAGACCTCACAAGCTGTTTACTTCATTGGATTCAAATAGATAGCCTGGCAGCTCTATCTTAAAACCACTCCTCAAAAGGAAAACAGGCCAAAGTACACCTCTTAAAAACAATAGTATCTTCATACTTCCTCCTCTGAAAGAAAATGATTCATCAATATACAAAGATGGCTTCATTTTTTAAAGCCTTCAGTCTTAGTACAGTACGATACATATACATGACGTTGACTCCAAGCATGGAAACATTCACTATTACAGTCCATTTCATTCTGTTTATCTCTGACACAGAACGCCTCCACCTTCTTTCATCAAAATCACGAAAGTGTCATTCTTTTGTCCTGCCATGTGTATAGTTTTCAAATTGAATGGCTGCAATAATAAGCTCCATCTAAACAGCCTGGAATTTTTCTCCTTAAGCTTTTCCAAAAACTATAAGGCATTATGATCAGTATATGCAATTGTCTCAGACACAATACTGGCAATATAAATGTTGATATGTTGCAACACCAACAGCAAACTCGAGGTCTCCTTCTTGATCATGGAATTTTTCTGTTGATGATTATTCCATTTTGTGGTAAAATACCCAATATGTCTTTCTATTTTCCCGTTGTCTTCTTGCAAGAGTATAGCACCAACACGCACATCACTCACATCAATAGCCACTTTGAGTGGCTTTGCGTAATTAGGTGTAGCTAACACTGGGGCAGTGGTTAACACAGCTTTCAGGCTGTCAAATACCTTCTGTCATTCCTCCATCCACTGAAATTTTCTGCACTTCTTCAACAAGTCAGTCAGTGGAGCAACCACACTGCTAAAATTCAGTACAAACTTCTGATTAAAACCAAGAGGTACAAGGAATCATAACGCTTCCCTTTTCATCGATGATATGGGAAACTCCCCAATAGATCTTGTTTTCATATTCCGTTGGGTCATCTGACCGTGTCCAATAACATGGCCCAGGAATGTGACTTGGGCTTTTGTGAACCCCTCTCCTGAAATCAATCAAACAATTTAATATGGACGCTCCAAATGTTCATTCCATGTGTGATTAAAAATCACCAGATCATCGATGTACACCACACAACTGGATAATCACAAAATGACTTTATTGGTTAGTCTTTGAAATGTAGCTGGCTCATTTTTCATACCAAATAGCCTTAATTTAAACTGGTACCTTCCATTTGGCCTCACAAAAGCTGAAATTTCCTTTGCTTTTTCAGGTAAAGGTACCTGCCAGTATCCTCTGCGTAAATCCAACTTAGAAATATAAGTTGCTTGTCCCACTTTTTCAATGCAGCCTTCCAAACATGGAATAAGATATGAATCAGATTTTGTAGCTGCATTGATTCTGCAATAGTCCACACCTAATTGTTGGGTACCATCTGTTTTTGGCACCATTACTATGGGTGTGCTCCATTTTCTCCAACTCACTTCAATTATGTTGTCTTTGACCATGCAGTCAATTGCTTTTTTGAACCTGTGCCAACTTTAGAGGTTTATGTTTAGAAGGATGTTGCTTAATTGGAACAGCATTTCCTATATCTACATCATGCCTAATTAGATTAGTACTTCTCAGCTTATTCTCACATATCTCCCCATGTGAGTGTAATAACTCTTTCATGTCATTTTGATTTTCCTTTGGAAGGTAATTCAATAATTTATCTCAATTTTTGAGAACTTCCTCATTGTCCAGTTCAATTATGGAAATGTCCAATTCAGAGTCATCTGAACTTGGTTCTTCAATCATGTGTTGAAACCAGTAACACATTCTCCTTTTGCTTTCCTTCCTTATCAGAACACCTTTTGAGCGTATTCACATGTCACACTCTGAGAGATTTCTTTTCATTTGGTATTCTTACCAAATAATTCATCTCACTCAATTTCCCTTTCATTTGGTAAGACCCACTTAACCTTGCTTTTAAAGGTTCACCTGCCACTGGGAGTAACGCTAATGCTTTATCTCCACTAGCAAAACTACAAAATTTTGATTTCTTGTCTGCTACCTGCTTCATCACATGATGTACTGCTTTCACATGCTGTCTAGCCAATTCACCCACTCTATTTAATCTTTCCCTAAAATTTGACACATAGTCCAAATATGTCGTCTCTGAACTCTGACCTACCAATTTCTCCTTAATTAATTTCACTGGCCCTCTCACCTCATGCCCACAAACTAATTCAAACAGATTGAATCTAGTTGATTCATTAGGTGCATCCCTTATTGCAAAAAGTATAATTGGAATTCCTTTATCCAAATCCTCTGGATAGTCTTGACTATAAACCTTCAACATGGTCTTTAAAGTTTGATGCCATCGTTCTAATGCTCCCTGTGATTCTGGATGGTATGCAGTAGATTTGAATCATTTTATTCCTAAGCTATCCATAACTTCCTTGAATAACTTTGATTTGAAATTTGACCCATGATCTGATTATATTTCTGTGGGTAGTTTGTATCCAGTAAAAAATTTGAGTAATACTTCTAAATCCTTTTAGCTGTGATATTAAATAATGGAATGCCATCAGACAATCTCATAGACACGTCCATTATGGTCAAGAAACACTGATTCCCACTTTTTGTTTTAGGTAGGATGCCTACGCAATCAATTAACACTCATGTAAAAGGCTCCCAAAATGTGGAACTGGGCATTAAGAGTGCTGGGTTTATCACTGCCTGAGGTTTTTCAATTACCCAACACATATGACATGTCCGGCAAAATTCAACGAGTCCTTACGTGGTCCAGGCCAATAAAAATGTTTTTGTATTTTGGCCTGTGTTTTTCTTACTCCCAAGTAACCTCCAACTGGTAGTTCATGTGCTACCACAACACCTCCTTTCTATAACCCATTGGTAATAGAACTTGATGAACTTCTGCCCATTTCTCATCCACCTGAATATGTTATGGGCACCCGTTCCTCATCAAAACGTCATTTTAAAAATAGTAACATTCTGGGATACACTCAGATTCTCTTCTGTGTATGATTTTTGATACAATTACTTTATTTTTTCATTGTTCCTTTGTAATGAAGCTAATTTCTCTGAACTAACAATATCCACTTTGTCATCCACCTGTTTCTCATTTTTTTCTTAGATATTTGATCAAACATAGTCTCTGACAATTGAACTTCAACTTCCTTGACTTTACTGTTAGATTTCTCCTCCTGTTTCTACCTGTAGCTTTGTGATCTTGTTACCACACAGTCAGGGAAAGTCCCAGGATATACTTCCTGAAACACCTCAGTTGCCTGATTTTCCATTGCCTTTTCAACCACAGTAGGTATCAATCTCCCCTGTGATCCAGCTATATCATTAGCAAGGATAAAGTGTATTTCTGGAACCAAGTTACTCCTACCACCACGTCACCACTTTGCATCGGACTCTTCAACCTCATCTTATTCAATGGAACACTCCTCTTCTCACCATGAATTCAGCATTGAGTCATAGACTCATTCGGCATGGAGACAGACACTTTGGATTAACCAGTCCATGCCGACCGTTATCCCAAAGAAAACTAGTCCTGTCTGCCTGCTCCTGGCCCATATCCTTCCAAATCTTTCCTATTTTTGTATTTATCTGAGTGTCTTTTAAACATTGCAACTGTGCCCACATCCACCCCTCCATCAGGAAGTTCATTCCATACATGAAGTGCCCTCTGTGTAAAAAAACTCCCACCATGTCTTTTTCAAATCTCCATCCTCTCACCTTAAAAATATATATCTCCTAGTTTTGAAATTCCCCCATCCTAGAGAAAAGACACCTACCGTTAACCTTATTTATATCCCTCACGATTTTATAAACCTGTATAATGACACCTCTCAAGCTCCTATGCTCTAGTGAAAAAAGTCCCCCAGGCTATTCAACCCTTCTTTATAACTCAAACCTTCCATACCCTGCACCATTCTGGTAAATCTCTCATGAACCCTCTCTGGCTTAATAACATCCTTCCAATAACAGGGTGACCAGAACTGGACACAATACTCCAGGACAGGCCTCACCAATGTCCTGTACAACCTCATCATGACTTCCCAACTCCTATACTGAAAGGACTGAGCAATGAAGGCAAGTGTGCTAAAAGCCTTTTTAACCACTGTGTTCATATGTAATGCAACTTTCAAAGAATTATGTACCTGAACCCTGAAGTCCCTCTGTTCTACAACACTACCCAAGGCCCTACCATTAATTGTACAAGTCATACCCTTGTTTGTTGTACCAAAATGCAATACCTTGCATTTATCCAAATTGAACTCCATCTACTATTTTTTAGCCCATTGACCCAGTTGATCAAGACCCCTTTGTAATCTTAGAAAACCCTCTTCACTGTTTACTATGCCACTAATTTTGATGTTGTCTGCAAACTTACTAACCGTGCCTTCTGTATTCTCATCCAAATCATTTATATAAATGACAAACAAAATAGGATCCAAACCAATCCCTGTGGAACCCTGCTGGTGACAGACCTCCAGTCTGAAAAGCAACCTTCTACCACCACTCGCAGTGTCCTGCCATTAAGCCAGTTATGTATCCAATTGGCAAGGTCATCCTGAATCCCATGTGACCTAACTTTACTAATTAGTTTACCATGTGGAACCTTGTCAAAGGCTTTACTGAAGTCCAAGTAAACAATGTCTACTGCTCTGCCCTCATTAATCTTTTTAGTAACTTCCTCAAAAAGCTCAATCAAGTTTATGAGATATGATTTCTCTCACACAAAACCATGCTGACTATCCTGAGTCAATTTTTGCTTCTCTAAATGCTTATAAATCTATCTTCTAGAATCAACTCCACCAACTTTCCCACAACCGAAGTCAGACTCACAGATTTATAGTTCCCTGGTTTGTCCTTACAACCCTTCCTAAACAAAGGCACAGCATTAGCCACCCTCCAGTCATCAGGCACCTCACCTGTAATTATACATGATGCAAATATTTCTGCAAGGGGTCCTGCAATTTCCTCCCTTACTTCCCACAGTATTCTGGGATCAAGCCTTATATTCCCTAAGACCTCCAGACATCATTTTCCATAATGTGAACTGTTTTTAAAAATAGATCTAAGTGTCTGAGTACTCCAGCCTCCATTTCTTTCTCCAGAGTAAAAACTGATGCAAAATATTCATTTAATACCTCTCCCATCTCCTGGGGTTCAACACGAAGGTGACCTCTTTGATCTTTAAGGGGCCCTACCCTTTCTCTAGTTATCCTCTTAGTCTCAATGTACTTGTAGAATCCCTTTGGATTATCCTTAACTTGATCTGCCAATGCTCTCTCATATCCTGCCTTTGCCTTCCTGATTTCCTGTTGCCACTTTTTTGGCAACGCTCCTTCTAAATTACAGATCTCCTCACCTCTCATCATCAAAGATTGACGTGCTCTTAAAATCTTAATTTCATTACCTACTGCGCCTGGCACACATGAGTAAACCTTACCCATACAAGTAAACTCTTTAAAGCAATCTGGCACTTTTTTCTCAACTGACCCTGATCAGGTTATACATTCTGTTGCAGCTTTTTGGCTTCTACTGTGTTTTCCTTTACCACTTCAACAAAACTCACTGGCTTGTCTTATTTCCCCACATCCATCTTCCCAGTGCTTTTCTAAACCATCCACTGTGACTTCACATGGCCTACTTTATTACAGCGGAAACACCTCAGTTTTTTTTACTTCTCTTTCCCCCTCACAGGTTTTCTTTCTACCCTGTGGTAAACTATCTTTGATGAGACCTCCTTTCCCCTTACTGCCTGAAGATTTCTCTTTCTCCCAATTTCTATCCCACACAGATAGAGAGTGATGTTGGAAGCCAAACTGTGATTTATGAACCAATTCATAATCATCTCTCATTTTTACTGCTAATCCTCCAGTGTTAACTCTCTGCTCTTCCACATGAGTTCTCACTACTTCAGGAAGTGGATTTTTAAACTCCTTCAAAATAATTGTCTCTGTAAGAGCCTCATGTGTTTGATCTATTTTCAAAGTTCTTATCCACCTATCAAAATTTCTTTGTTTGATCCTTTCAAACTCCATGTATGTTTGACCAAGTTCCCTCGTTATATTCCTAAAATGGTGTCTGTAGGCGTCTGGTTCTAGCTCATGTGCACTTGAGATGGCTTTCTTCACCTCCTCATACTCCCCAGATACCTCCTCTGATAGTGATCCAAATACCCCACTAGCTCTACCTATCAACTTTGTTTGAATTAACAATACCCACATAGTCATCGGCCACTTCATTTTTTTTAGCCACTTTCTCAAATGAAATGAAAATGGCTTCTGCTTCCTTCTCATCAAACTTAGGCAATGTTTGGTCATATTTAAATAGATCCCCACCAGACCTTTGGCCACAATGGGACTGCTGTCCATCGCTGTCCGCATCATTGCTCCTACTTTCCTACCTCTGCTATTTTAAGTCAACGCTGAGTTTTCAGCTCCAATCTCTGGAGTTCAAAACTCTCTCTTTCTCCCTTTCTTCTGCTTTTAATCATAACTCAAACTGTTTCATCTCCTTTGCATGTTCAAGCTGCTTCACTTGCAATTGAATTTTAGCCATTTCCAAAGATTCCGATGGCATTCCTGGCAATTGTAAATGCTGTGCGGTTGCCACAACAATCTCAGAGTAGTAGTAATTACCTTACAGAAGGCAACAGAATTAATTACCCTACCCAGGATAATAGTAAAAGTTAACCCACGCAAGAAATAATTACCCCACTCAGGGTAGCAATAATAATTACCATACATAAGACAGTGCTAATATTTGCCCCACTCAGGATAGTAGTAAGAATTACTCTACATGGTGCAGTGGTAATATTTACCTCATCCAGGATGGTGGTTAAATTCACACCACCTCAGGCAGAAGTAACAATTCCCCTAATTCAGGCGGTAAAACTATTACCTCAAATGGGATAGAAGTAATAATTCCCTCATATGGAATGGTGATGCTGACTACAAGAGCTGATCCATGTTCAGGTTAATTATATAAATTTGCCATATGAAAATGTTCTTGTCCTTAAGATCAACTGTTTTGAGCTGTATTACATAAAATTCTGACTAGTGTACAAATCAATGTACGAATGTACTCAAGAATGGAACCCATTTGTAAACGGGGGACTGCCTGCAGTAATGTTAACCTGCGTAGGTGAATGACAATAATTATCTAACATGGTGTAGTAGTAATGGGCTGGCAGGGTGGCTCAGTGGTTAGCACTGCTGCCTCACAGCACCAGGGACCCAGGCTTAATTCCAACCTCAGGCAACTGTCTGTGCGGAGTTTGCACATTCTCCCCGTGTCTGTGTGGGTTTCCCCTGGGTGCTCCAGTTTCCTCCCACAGTCCAAAGATGTGCAGGTTAGGTGGATTGGCCTTGCTAAACTGCCCGTAGTGTTCAGGGGTGTGTAGCTTAGGTGGGTTATAAGGGGGATGGATCTGGGTGGGAGGCACCAAGGGTCAGTGGGGACTTGTTGGGCCAAAGGGCCTTTTTCCACATTGTAGGGATAATATATTCAATAATAACTGTTTTATATATATTCACAGCAATGTACAGAACGGTTAATAGTTCCTTGATGCTAAGGGAAGAGTAATTATTATAGTACGTAGGAAAGGGTTAATAGTGTGTAGAGCAAGGCTCATTATTACTTAAGCAGCATCATTGAATGAACACAGTCATCTCACAATGGTCAGCTTTCACCAACTTGAGGAGAATGGAAAAAGCACACATTTATTTGGGAAATAAAAACAGTGAAAAGAAGTAGAGATTTTAAAACATAGGCAATTGTTGTGATCCTAGCACATGTTATTTCTGGACAAGTCAGATCCCACATCTAACTTCATAGTTCATATTTATCATATACCCTAGCCAAATTCCTCTGGTACAGCTACAACACTGGCCTCTCGTTGACAACGTGGAAAATTGCTCAGGTATATCCTATGCACAAAAAGCAGGACAAATCCAACCTGGCCAGTTACCGACCAATCAGTTGACTCTCAATCATCAGTAAAGTGATGGAAAGTATCATCAACAGTGGTATCAAGCAGCAGCTGCTCAGCAATAACCTGCTTGGTGATGCCCAGTTTGGGTTCCACCAGGGCCACTTAGTTTCTGACCTCATTACAGCCTTGGTTCAAACATGGGCAAAAGAGCTGAATTCCAGAGGTAAGAGTGGCAGCCCTTGACACCAAGGCCGTATTCAACTGAGAGCCAGGATTTTTCATTTTAGTTTTTCAGTAGCAGTTTCTGCTGGGGTCTTGAAACTGGATGTGGAAGCTATTCTTTCCTCTCTATGTTACAGCTAAAAGCTGGGCATTCGCTCCCTGCTGCTAGAATTGCATGTGAGACAATATATTTTACTGATTTTGACTTTGCCAAGGTTGTGTTTTTGGGATGTTACTATATTGGAACGGTTATTGTTTTGTAGTTAAATAATCTATTATTCCATCAAGGATTCTGAGCAGAACTGGAATTAATGGGAATCAGGGGGAAACTGTCTGCTGGTTATAGCCACATTTTGCAAATAGGAAGATGGTTTTGATTGTTGGGGGTCAGTCATCTCAGCTCCAGGACATCTCCGCTGGAGATCTTCAGAGTAGTGTCCTAGGCTCAACCACCATCAGCTGCTTGTATCTATGACTTTGCCTCCATCATAAGTCATGGGATGTTCACTAATGATTGTACAGTTTTCATCTCAAATTTGCAATTTCTTAGGTACATGCTCAAATGTAACAAGGTCTGGACAATATCCAGGCTTGGGCTGACAAGTGTCAAGCACCATTCATGCGACATAAATGCCATGCAATGACCATCTCCAATAAGAGGCAATCTCACAACTGCTCCGTGATATTTAATGGCATTATCATCATGAATTCTCTGCTATCAACATGCTGGGGGCTACCACTGACTAGAAACTCAACTGGACTCATCACATAAACACGGTGGCTACAAGAGCAGGTCAGAGGCTGGAAATACTACAAAGGGCTAGGGGCGGCATGGTGTCTCAGTGATTAGCACTACTGCCTCACAGCACCAGGGACCCGTGTTCGATTCCAGCCTTGGGTGACCGTATATGTGGAGTTGGCACATTCCCCCTGTGTCTGCATGGGTTTCCTTCGGGTGCTCCGGTTTCCTCCCACAGTCCAAAGATGTGCAGTGGAGGTGGATTGGCCATGCTAAATTGCCGGTAGTGTTCAGGGATGTGTAGGTTACCTGCATTAGCCACAGGAAATGCAGAGCTACAGGGATAGGGTAGTGGGATGGGTCTGGGTGGGATGCTCTTTGGAGGGTCAGTGTGGACTTGTCGGGCTGAATTGCTTGTAGGGATTCTATGACTATGAGTAATTCACCTCCTGACTCTCCAAAACCTGTCCATCTTGACAAGTCACAAGTCAGGACTGCGATGGAATACTCCCCATTCCCCTGGACAGGTGCACCTTTAACAACACTCAAGAAGCTTGACAGCATCTGGGACAAAGCAGCCTGCTTGATTGACACCACATCCACTCTCTCCACCAGCGACATAAAGTAGCAGCAGTGTGTACTATTTACAAGATTCACTGCAGAAATTCATCTATGATCCTTGGACAGCACCTTCTAAACCCATGACTACTTCCATCTAGAAGGTCAGGGGCAGCAGAAACATCGAACGACACTACCTGCAAGTTCCACTCCTTCAATGTCGCTGGGTCAAAATCTTGGAACACCCTCCCTGACAGCATTGTGAGTCAACCTACAGCGCATGGACTGCAGCAATTCAAGCAGGCAGCTCACCACCACATTGTGAAGGGGCATTTAGGGATGGGCAATAAATGCTGGCCCAGCCAGTGACACCCAAATCCCATGAATAAATGAAAAATTTATCATTAAACATGGTGGTCTTTCACTGAAACACAAACAATCAATAACAGAAGTTAACAATAAAACAGAAGTTTATTATAACAAGAAAAGAAGGTAAAACAAAACAAATCAAGTCGATTACATGTAATACAATTTTAAATATTTTGAAACACAGGCTGATACACAATATTCCATTTATCCCAAGAACAAACCTTTACAGCACTGAAAAATGAAAGAGAATTTCTTCCTCTATCACATTGATCGATTTGACTTACATGGTGTTTTTAATTCCTAATCTTAAGAATCCAATAGCCTCTTCCTTGAATATTCACACTACTGAGCTTAGACCTTCTCAGCTTCAAATAATCCCTTCAGCATTGTAACCAAACATTTCTCAACTAAAAATTCAAATTAAACCCTTGCGCTGAAGTAATGTATTTCTAACTTTTCTGAACTAATTCCCTGCTCCAGGAGAACTGTTGAAAACCCAAATTAAACCACAACTTCTGTAAACTGAAACCAAATATCTCTTAGCTGTGAATAATTTCCCTGAATGGAAAAATGTCCTGGATCCTTCTAGTTGAAAGCCAACTAATGCTTTTCAATGTTTACTGTGTTCAAAAGAACTCTCCCAATGCAAACAATTTTTTATTAGTGCTTTGGGAACACCACCTCTTATACTGATTTCAAAAATCATGGCTCCAGAACAACTGACAAATTAATCATTAAACTCACTCATACCAAAACTCACATGCCAATGGTTCAAAATCCAAACTCTAAAATAAATTATATTAAAATGTAAATAAATCACATGTTTACAGCAAATAATAGATAACAAGCATGGGGCTGGATGAACACAGCAGGTCAAGCAGCATCATAGGAGCAGGAAAACTTGACGTTTCGGGCCTAAACCCTTCATCAGAAAATCTATTGTCGATTGTTGGAAAAACCCATCTGGTTCACTAATGTCCTTAGGGAAGGAAACTGCCATCCTTACCTGGTCTGGCCTACATGTGACTCCAGACCCACGGCAATGTGGTTGACTGTTTACTGCCCTCTGGGCAATTAGGGATGGGCAATAAATGCTGCCTAGCCAGTGACGCCCTCATCCCATGAATGAATAAAGAAGAAAAAAAGTCAACGTTAGCAAGATCAACATTATTTGAGGCTAGAGAATCCATTCATCAGCCTAATAACGGCTAGGAAGAAACTGTTCCTGAACCTGCTGGTGCGTGTGATCAGGCTTCTGTATGTTCTGCCTGACAGAAAAGGTTTTAGGAGATCATTACCGGGGTGTTGTGATGGGTCTTTGATGATGTTGGCAGCCTTTCCACGGCAGTGAGCCATATAAGTGGAGTCTGTGCATGGAAGGTTGGCTTCCGTGGAAGGTTTGGGCAGTGCAGTGCACATTCTGTAGTTTCTTATGGATCTGAGCAGAGCAGTTGGCATACCAAGCCATTATGCACTGGGACAGCATGCTTTCAATTATACATCTTTAAAAGTTGGTGAGGTTTCTTATGCCAAATTTCCTGAGCTGCCTGAGGAAGAAGAGGCGTTGTTGTGCCTTCTTGACCATCTCATCAATGCGGGAAGTCCAGGACAGGTTGTCGGTTATGTTACTCTGAGTCCTCGATTGCGTTGTGAGAAGATTTTCTGATGAAGGGTTTAGGCCCGAAACGTCAAGTTTTCCTGCTCCTATGATGCTGCTTGCCCTGCTGTGTTCATCCAGCCCCATGCTTGTTATCTCGGATTCTCCAGCATCTGCAGTACCTTTTATCTCCTTTACAGCAAATAATACAAGCAGCACAGATCTCATTAGTTACACATACAGCATCCAGTTGACAGGTCCTCATTTCTATGTAGTCCCTTCATCACTAAATCTTGTGACACTCTGTATTGTCAGGGTTCCCAATCCTTCCTACACGCCACCATTTCTAACCTCACAACGCAATCGAGGACTCAGAGTAACATAACCGACAACCTGTCCTGGACTTCCCGCATTGATGAGATGGTCAAGAAGGCACAACAACGCCTCTTCTTCCTCAGGCAGCTCAGGAAATTTGGCATAAGAAACCTCACCAACTTTTAAAGATGTATAATTGAAAGCATGCTGTCCCAGTGCATAATGGCTTGGTATGCCAACTGCTCTGCTCAGATCCATAAGAAACTACAGAATGTGCACTGCACTGCCCAAACCTTCCACGGAAGCCAACCTTCCATGCACAGACTCCACTTATATGGCTCACTGCCGTGGAAAGGCTGCCAACATCATCAAAGACCCATCACAACACCCCGGTAATGATCTCCTAAAACCTTTTCTGTCAGGCAGAACATACAGAAGCCTGATCACACGCACCAGCAGGTTCAGGAACAGTTTCTTCCTAGCCGTTATTAGGCTGATGAATGGATTCTCTAGCCTCAAATAATGTTGATCTTGCTAACGTTGACTTTTTTTCTTCTTTATTCATTCATGGGATGAGGGCGTCGCTGGCTAGGCAGCATTTATTGCCCATCCCTAATTGCCCAGAGGGCAGTAAACAGTCAACCACATTGCCGTGGGTCTGGAGTCACATGTAGGCCAGACCAGGTAAGGATGGCAGTTTCCTTCCCTAAGGACATTAGTGAACCAGATGGGTTTTTCCGACAATCGACAATAGATTCACAGTCATCATTAGATTCTTATTTCCAGACATTTATTGAATTCAAATTCCAACATCTGCTGTGGCGAGATTTGAACCCGAGTCCCCAGAATGTTATCTGGGTATCTGGGTCTCTGGGTCAACAGTCCAGCGATAATATCACTAGGCCATTGCCTCCCCAAATCACCGAGTGCACGGCCTGTGAAATGTAAACTATATGCCTCTGTCTAAGTCTATTTGATCTGTACAACCCTGCTTACTATGATCTGCCTACACTGCTTGTAAACAAAGCTTTTCACTGTACTTTGGTACATAAGACAATCAATCAATGAATCGTGGTGTCATGATTAGTGTCTCCACGTCTGGGCCAGGAGACAAGTGTTTGAGTCACACTCCAGGACTTGAATGGGGTATATTATAATACCACCAAATGGGTTGAGTATTGATTGGTTAAGTCCTTCTGCTTCCCCTGTGACAGGCAGTGAGAGTAAGAGTATCCTCTGGCCAACCACAACTATGGAAGCTGCAGCCCAACAGCCTTCTCCATATTAAGAGATGCCACACACAGGTTCCTGCAATGGACAAGGGCTCAATCTCTGCTCGGATGGAAAGTTACACATACTAACCCCATGCTGTGGGCTGACCTTTCATCCTGCTGGTGGGGAACAGGGGTGGGATTTGTTTTCCATTTCTGTCCCTGTCTGTAAAACATTTCATAGAATCAAATGTGGTTTGGTGACACCACCACACACACACACACAAATATGCAGCCTCACACTCTCTCCAACACTCTCACATAGATACTCTCTTACACTCTCACACATATGCACTCTCCCTCTCTCTCACACAGACATTCTTCCTCACACACACATACTGTCTCACACACACACCCTCTAACACAGTGTGTCTCACGCACTCTCTCTTTCACACACACTTTCACACAGACACTCTTCCTCACACACACACGCTGTATCACATACACACACGCCCTCTAACATGCTCTCTCAAATACACTTTCTCACTCTCTCACACACATTCTTTCTCACATAATGCACAGACACAGACACAGACACAGACACAGACGCCCTCTCACCATTTCTATCACAAAAACTGAAAAGTGCTGTCTTCTGTCTACGGATGTAACTGATTGTGAAAAAGACAGCAGCAACAATGTTATCTTACTATCCAGTTTGACTGTAAACAAAAGAGCTCCAGATAGCAGCCTTGGGCACTGCAGGAATTTCTTTAGACAAATTTACATCATCTCAAGGTGTGGAGTGAGTAAGGGAAGACTCTGTGGGCTGTAAGGCAATGCAGATAGAGGAGACACAGGGTGGTGACCCAGACTGGTGTGTGCGCAGTGGGGAGAAAGCCAACTGAGGAGCTCAATGAGTGAAGCAAATCAACAGGAACATCTGAGAGAGATAATAGGAACTGCAGATGCTGGAGAATCCGAGGTAACAAGGTGTAGAGCTGGATGAACACAGCAGGCCAAGCAGCATCATAGGAGCAGGAAGGCTGACATTTTGGGCCTAGATCGGAGTACAGGACACAAGGTACATCAGCATTGCACACACACAAACAAAAACACACACACATATACACGTGTATAAACAAAAACACATGCACACAAATGTACATAAACAATACACAAACTCACATACATCAAAATACACACACGTACACATAAAAACACACATTTAGATGCAAATACACAGACAAAATACACAAACTCACACACAGAAAAATACACACACACATACACACTGAAATACACACAGACTTGCATACTAACAAAAATACACAAACATGAATGTCCACGTACACAGATAAACACACAGACATTTGCCTGGGACCAGACAGTTCATGGGGCAGGCACAGAAGGCCAGTATTGACATTCCCAAATCACATTCGGAACTATCGACTCTACCTGCAATCCGGGAGTCAGGAAACGGCCTATTCCGTTGTTGTCACAGTGGCTATGAATTCTGCCAAACAGTTTCACTGTCTGAGGTGGCACACAACACACTGTAGGCATGTGATTCTGCATGGGTCCTGCCAAGAAGTTCAGTTCAGCCTGCCTGCCCTCATTCCCACTGCACTCTAACCACTGCCTATGAGACAAAGGTCAGCGTTAGCTCCCACATAGACAGAGAGAGAGAGAGAGAGAGAGAGAGAGAGAGAGAGAGAAGTAAATCATTAATGGGCACAGAGAGACTGGAGCTGCTGTAGGTGCTCTGTGCTGGGTAAATGAGAGTGAGAGGGTGGATGGGCAGCCGTTAGCATCTCAGAGGGGGTGTCCGTCAGCAGCAGCTCTCGTTCCAGAGAAATGTGAACACTATCTCTGCATCCTCCACACCATCAGCGCCCCCACCACACACACACACACACACACACACACACACACACACACACAGCTCCACTCTCTCATCCTGTCTCACACACCACACTGTTTCTTTTTCACACACAGTCTCTTACTCAAACACACTCTTATATACACATTCTCACACACACTCACACACTTTTACATTCTTTCTCACAGTTTCTCTCTCTCATACATGCTGACAATCACACACACTCTCGCTCTCTCCCAAAGGCACTCTCATACACACAGACTGTCTCTCACACACTCTCCCTGACACACATTCTCTCACACATTCTCTTTTTCTCATACATTCTCTCACAAACTCTCAAACACACTCTCAACACAATCTCTCTCACAAACACACATTCCTTCTCACAAACACTCTCTCCCTCACACACATTCTTTCACACCGACACTCCCTCTCTCACACACTTCAACAGTACAGAGTACAGCTTGAACACTACGTACTCACGCAGCCTAGGGTACATTGTAAACATTACACACTTGCACAGCCCAGAGTTCAATGAGAACATTGCATGCTCTCACAGCCCAGAGTACAGTGTGAACATTACACACTCGCACAGCCCAATATATAGTGTAACTGTTGCACACAGCCTAGATCACAGTGTGAACATTACACACTAACACAGCCCAGAGTACGGCATGAAGATTATACACTCACATAGCCCAGACTACAGTGTGAGCACTACACACTCATTCAGCCCAGAGTATAATTTGAAAATTACACACTCACAGAGGCCAGAGTACAGTGTGAATATTAAACTGAATTACACACTCACACAGCCCAGTGTACAATGTGAGCATTAGACACTTACACAGACAAGAATACAGTGTGAACATTGGGCATTCACACAATGCAGAGTATACTATGCGCATTGCACACTCACACCGCTAGTATTACAGTGTGAACATTACACACTCATATAATCTGGAGTACAGTGTGAACATTACACAATCCCACAGCCCAGAGTACAGTGTAAACATTACACGTTCGCACAGCCCAGAGTACATGTGAACATTACACACTCACACAGCCCAGACTACAGTGTGAACATTACACACTCACACAGCCCAGACTACAGTGTGAACATTA
>JAHRHZ010000144.1:0-33612 GCA_024137785.1 Ginglymostoma cirratum | reverse complement strand
AAGCACAAAGCCCAGACTACAGTGTGACCTTTATACATGGACACAGCTAGAGTTCAGTGTAACATTACACACTCACACAGTCCAGAGTACTGTGTGAACATTACACACTCACACAGTTGAGACTATACGCACATACAGTACAACATGCTCACTGAAATGCAGAACATACCATCTCTCACACACACAATCCTAGACGCTGAAGTTGCCACACACTGCCCTACCCTCAGCTCACCCTCTCTCGTGGACTTGCAGAACTGTGTACTGGACAACAAGTGCCCCCTCCCCATTGCCTCAACAGCTTCACTCCCAGTCATAGGCCTTCAACTGCTGTGTGTGGGATCTTGCTGTGCCTATGCTGGCTCCATCGGGGGCAGTAGTCCCAGCCGTAACCTTTTCCAGCTTATTCATTCATCAGACGTGGGCCTCACTGGCAAAGTTGGCATTTGTTGCCTGTCTGTAATCTCCTAGGGGTAGGTGAGAGTCAGCTGTGGGTCTGAAGACACGTGTAGGCTAGACCCCAGATGAAGGGCAGCAGGTTTCCTGTGCCTTAGTGAAGGGTCTCTTTTTTTGACCACAACCCATAAAACCAGTTTGCTAATTTTTTATTTTGAAATACCAGGTTTTTTATTGAATTCAAATTCCACCCCATTTGCGCGGAGTGGGATTTGAACTTGCCTTCCCAGCCCACCTGCTCACTCCCCAGCTTTCCACTTGGCCAGGGTGGGAGCT
This sequence comes from Ginglymostoma cirratum, assembly GCA_024137785.1. Taxonomy (NCBI): domain Eukaryota; kingdom Metazoa; phylum Chordata; class Chondrichthyes; order Orectolobiformes; family Ginglymostomatidae; genus Ginglymostoma; species Ginglymostoma cirratum. The sequence goes on along the minus strand of JAHRHZ010000144.1, from coordinate 32,883 downwards.
CCCTCTAATTGTCCGTCACAGGTGAATCATCGCCCTGTTTGGCTGTGTTATAGCACACCCCATTCAAGTGCTGGAGCGGGGCTTGAACCCTGGGCGCTCCCGGCCCAGAGGCAGAGACACTACCCACTGAACCACCAGAGCTCCTCCTCCTACAGCGGCTACTGCACAAGTACAGTATTTCCCCGACAGCAGGCTCTCAGACACTTCCACCGGGACTGTGACTTGCGCTGTCATAAAACAAAAAGGCACTTGAAGGGTCACCTGAATCCTTTAATTCGGTGACGGAAAATCCCTAAAGATTTAGCCTGTCCTCAGCCAGCTGAATACGGCTCTCTTTTCTCTCTTTAAAAAAACACACACACACACATAAACAGAAAACTGCTTAACAACATAACACTGTCGACGCGACTGGGTCGCTCAGAAAACCTGAAGCAAATGACTGGTTTGGCTCCTGTCAGCCAGACCTACCTGTACATGTCTCCCACCACTCCGCTCCCGCCCACCCCACCCGACTCCAGCAGCCACCGTCCCACGTATCCACGGCTGGGGCCTGGGGGCTGAGGCAGATTCTGTCTTCTGGAAGGTGTCTGTCAGGAGATGATGAAACGGCAAATACTCCTCAGGCCTGCAGTGACCGGTAATCCACTCCCATGCCCTCTCCAAATGCGAAAGTTCCTTCCCCTGTCACCGCATTCCGCAACATTCAACAAACACAGTACACACCGGCTCAGAATCCGGCCTGTTGTGGTTTCAGTTGTCACAACAAGGCCCTCAAAGCCGAGAGCTGCAATCCGACAGTGCTCAGCTGATTTGTACTCTTCATCGTGACCAAGCATCATATATACAACAGGCACACTGATAAACACACGCAAGCATCATATATACAACAGGCACACTGATAAACACACGCAAGCATCATATATACAACAGGCACACTGATAAACACAGACACACACACACAAAGAGTCACAAAGACATACATAGGCACACACAGAGTCACAGCCAGATAAGCACAAATAGACACACAGATTCACACACAAAAATCACAGATAAACACAAATACACATACACAGAAATATACAGACACACACAGAGTAACATACAGAAACACACACAGTCACAGACAAACACACAGATGCAGAGAGCAATACAGACACACAGAGTCACAGATTGATAAACACCCACTGAGCAACACTAACACACACACATGCATACTTACAGACACACACCGTGTCACAGACAGATTCTCACAGCAGCACACACAGACACACATAGAGTCACAGACAGATACACACAGAGCAATATATACACAAGCACAGCAACAGTGACAAACCCAAACACACATAGAGAACCCCCCCCCAAATATATAAAGATACAAGGATAAAAAGAGAAATTCAGAGATACACAATACACACAGAGAAACATACATGGACACATACACCCAAACACACAGACTCACACAAACACATATACACAGACACAGAAAGATATACAGAACAACACACCAAGACTCATAGACACATACCTGAATGCACAGACCAACACACACAGACAGTCTCATTCACAGACACACAGAGATTTAGAGAGATTCACAATTGGAGCTATACACACAAACAAATACAAAGACATAAACAGTTACAAAGTGATATAGAGAGATGTAGAAAGAGACCAACACACACATACAATCACAGAGAGAAACAGAGGAACACACACACACATATACAAACAAAGACATAAGCACAGATAAACACAGACACAGACAGACTTACACTGAAGCACATGCACTCACACAGATATACAACACAGACAGACTCACACAGAAACACACACACAGACACAGCTCAGCAAACCCAAAAGGGAAAATGCAAACCTGAAGGAAGAATGGATTTAGCTGTAATCCCTTCATTTACGTGCATTTTTGCCGAACCAGACAGAGTAGGACGAGTGGCCAACCTGTGTCCTGGTGGTGAAGATTAATCTCCAGGACATAGCCACAAGCACTCTCTGGGCAGATTCGTTGTTTTGATCTGAATGCATGTGTCTATTGGTTAGAGAGGTGTTGGTGATGAACAAATAGCTGTTTGACTGACATTCAAGCATCATCCAAATGGGTGCCTAGCCCTCATCATGGACAGTGAGGTAGGGGGAGTAGAGGCGGTAGGTAAATGGGGGAGGGCAGGCGATGGAGATGAGGGTCAGTCATTTCTGCAAACAAGAGTAATGTGTTTCGAATGGTTCTGGCTGTTTCCTGATTGACAGCTGACTGGGCTACCCGCCAGGCAGGAATGTCTGTGATCCCGGGCTATCAGAGAGATGGGAAAGGAGGCAGTGATTGGTGGCTGATTCTCCTCATCTCTGTCCTGAAAGGATGACCCCTCATTTCTAAACAGTGTCCCCCCAGTTCAGGACTGAACCACAAGAGGAGACATCCTTTCCATGCTCACCTTGTTAAGACCACTCGGGATCGAATACACTTCAATCAGGTCACCCCTCACTCTTATAAACTCCCAGTGGATAGAAGACCAGATTGTCCAGATGATGTAGGAGCAAAAGTAGGCCATTCAGCCCAATTTTGTCTGTGCTTCCATTCAATGTGATGATGACTGATCTGATAATCCTGAATTCCACTTTAAGAATAGAATAGAATCCCTGCAGTGTGGAAGCACGCCATTCAGCCCATTGACTCCACACCAACCCTTTGAAGAGCATCGCACCCAGACTCACGCCCCCACCCCATTCCTGTAACACAGCATTTCCCATGGGTAACCCACCTAGCCTGCGTATCTCTGGACACTATGGGCAACTTAGCATGGCCAATCCACCTAGCCTGCATATCTTTGGACTGTGGGACGAAATCGGAGCACCTGGAGGAAACCCACGCACTTGCAGGGAGAATGTGCAAACTCTACACAGACAGTCACCTGAGTCTGGAATCAAGCCCAGGTCCCTGCATCTGTGAGATAGTAGTGCTAACCACTGAATCACTGTGCCATACACTTTCCTGCCTTTATCCCCATTACCCTTTATTCTGTTATTGATTAAAAATCTATCTCTCTCAGCTTTGAATATATTTAATAATCCAGCCTCTACAGCCCTCTGCGATAAAGAATTCCACAGATTCACTATCCCCAGAGAAGAAATTCTTCCTTATCTCTGTCTTAAATAGGTGACCCCTTATTCTGAGATTATGCCATCTGGTCCTAAACTCTTCTACAAGGGGAAACAACCGTGCCAAGTCCCCTAAGAATCTTGCATGTTTCAATAAAGCCATCTCTCATTCTTCTATATTCTGAGTACAGGCCCAATCTATTCAACCTCTCCTCACAATACAGTCCAACCATTTCTGGTATTGGCTTAGTAAACTTTCTCCGGACTGCTTCCTATCATTCCTTAGGTAAGGGGTCCAAAACACTTCACAGTATTCCAGCTGTGGCCTGACTAACACCTTGTATAGTTTTAGGAAAACCTCCCTACTTGCATACTCCTTTCCCTTTGAAATAAAAGCCAATATTCCGTTGACTTTCCCTACTATGCACTGAACTTGGATGCTATCTTATTTATGATTGGGAACGTCTGGTCTGCAATCCTTTGTAGCCTTTCTCTATTAACTAATATTCACCTCCTCTATTCTTCCTGCCAAATTTCTCCACATTATTTGCGGATGACACTAAAGTTGATGGAGTTGTGGATAGTGCGGAAGGATGTTGCAGGTTACAGAGGGACATAGATAAACTGCAGAGCTGGGCTGAGAGGTGCCAAATGGAGTTTAATGCGGACAAGTGTGAGGTGATTCACTTTGGAAGGAGTAACAGGAATACAGAGTACAGGGCTAATGGTAAGATTCTTGGTAGTGTGGACGAGCAGAGAGATCTCGGTGTCCATGTGCATAGATCCCTGAAAGTTGCCACCCAGGTTGATAGGGTTGTTAAGAAGGCGTACGGTGTGTTAGGTTTTATTGGTAGAGGGATTGAGTCTCGGAGCCGTGAGGTCATGTTGCAGCTGTACAAAACTCTGGTGCGGCCGCACTTGGAGTATTGCGTACAGTTCTGGTCACCGCATTATAGGAAGGATGTAGAAGCATTGGAAAGGGTGCAGAGAAGATTTACCAGGATGTTGCCTGGTATGGAGGGAAGGTCTTATGAGGAAAGGCTGAAGGACTTGAGGCTATTTTTGTTAGAGAGAAGAAGGTTAAGAGGTGACTTAATAGAGACATACAAGATGATCAGAGGATTGGATAGGGTGGACTGTGAGAGCCTTTTTCCTCAGATGGGGATGGCTAGCACGAGGGGACATAGCTTTAAATTGAGGGATGATAGATATAGGACAGATGTCAGAGGTAGATTCTTTACTCAGAGAGTAGTAAGGGCATGGAACGCCTTGCCTGCAGCAGTTGTAGACTTTTCGCCAACTTTAAGGGCATTTAAATGGTCGTTGGATAAACATATGGATGATAATGGAACAGTGTAGGTTAGATGGGCTTCAGATTGGTTTCACAGGTCGGTGCAAACATCGAGGGCCGAAGGGCCTGTACTGCGCTGTAATGTTCTATGTTCTATGTTCATTACAAGCCAAGTATTTCCCCGCTCACTTAAGTCTGTCTGATGTCCTCCACAGACTCTGTCTAATCTTCCCTCAGAAGACAACCCACTCGTTCCAGGAATCAATCTCGTAGACTTTGTCTGAACCTCCTTCAATGTGCTTACAGCATTTCTCAGATGAGACCAAACTGGCCCCAGTATTTGTGAGGTGTGGGCAACAACGTTCCTTGTATAACTAAAGCGAGACAGTCTTGCACTGGTGCAGGGTGGAAATTGGAGGGGGACGTCAGTGATTGGGGCACCTCTGGGTTGGGGGTGGGTAATGAGGTATCAGAGATTGGGGGCACTATTGGGTGAGGTGCCTGTATTAGTCATAGACCAGAGTCACAGAGTAATATAGCATGGAAACAGGCCCTTCAGCCCAAACTGGTCCATGCTGACCAAGGTGCCCACTCATATAGTTCTAATTGCCTGCATTTGGTCCATATCCCCCTAAACCCCTCCCATCCATAATGAGGAATCAGTGATTGGGGTGAGGGGTAGTCTCGGTGGTTGCAGGGGAGAGGGGTGGGAGATGGATGCTGTCAAGGGGTGACTGAGGACTGTGTCAGTGGATTCTGGATGCCAAGTGGATCATGAACAGGGAAGTAGATTCTAGATGGGGGGGGGTGCGGGGGTTGGTGGTGGGGTGTGGGTCACAGACAGGGAAGTGGATTGCTGATGAGGGGTGGATCAAGGTCAGTGGAATGGATCACAGACAGGGGAGTGAATTCTGGACGGAAAGTGGGTCACAGACAGGGGAGTAGATTCCGTGTGGGAATACTTGTCCCGCTGAGTGGCAAGGAACATTCCTTGACTCCCTCTGGGCTTCTGGGATTCCTGAACCTTGGGCCTTCCCCACCCAGAGGTATAAACCCGGAAGGTTTGTCGAAATTGGAGGCACCAGGCTTTCGATCAGAATTGAAGAACCTGTTCCCAAACCAACCCACCAACCCCTTGCCCCCCTCACCTGCACCCGCACCAACCTCACCCCTGCTCCTGCCCCCACACGTCCGCTCCCGCACTCCTGATCCTCTCCTTTAGCTCACAAATTTCTTGTCAGGAAGACATTGATCTCCCTTGATCTCACGGAGAAAGCCTCTGTTCGTGGGACGTGATCAAAGTAAGAGAGAAGGCAATACTGTGAGGAGTTGCTAAGCTTTGCCCAGTCTAGTGGATTCTGCAGCCCTTATCCACACTGCCTTTCTGGCACTGATACCTGTCATGTCTTGTTTTATCAGTGATTCTGCTGCAAAGGGATGCACTGCAACCATGTGATACTTGTTCAAAGATTTGATCCTCAGTATATCTGAACTCAACAATCTCAAACTGTACACCCGTTCCCATGACCAGTCACAAAGGTAACTCTCTAGAGTTACTGTTCACTAATTAATAAATCCCATTGTCAAATGTGTGTGTAAGTGTCTGCGCATACGTGTGTGTCTCTGCATATGCGTGTCTGTGAGGCTATGTATCTGTGAGCCTGTGTATGTCTGTGTATGAATCTGTGAGTGTGCATTTGTTTTTGTGTGTAAAAGTGAGTGTGCAAGTTTAAGTATGCTCACGTATGTGAGGGTGGATGTCTGTGAGTGTGTCAGTGTGTGAGATCATGTGTCTGTGTTTGCATGTCTGTGAGTTTGTATATGTGTGTGAGAGTGAGTCTGTGAAGGAGATTGTGTGAGAGAGTGCGCGAGAGAGCGCATGAGAATGTTACAGGGTTCATGAGAGCGAGGGTACGTGTCCGTGAGCATGTGCATGTATGTGTGAGTGTGCAGGATTGTGGTGAGTGTGTATGTATGTGTGTGGGTATGTTGCTCTGTGTGCATGTAAGTCTGTGAGTGTGTAAGTCTGTGAGTGTATAAGTGAGACTGTGCAAGAGTATGTCTGCATAAGTGTGAGTGTCTAAGTGTATGTGTATACAAGAGTGTGTATGTGTTTGTGAGAATGTGGGTGTGTGCGCTTGCGAGTCTTAGTGTGTGGGTTTGTGTATGTGCACGTGTGTTGGATGAGTGTGTTTAACCAGGCTTTCTCACATTAACAAAGAGTTTGTTAATCACTAAACATGACAGGAATTAATAACACAAACAGATTGGAAATAGGTGGTGAACACAAAAGGATAGAAGTTAAAAAGGTGCAGCTATATGGATCAGTCTCTCAGTTGAGCGTGTAGAGGTGAATGCTGTGGTCATTGATAGCTTTGGTGTTCGTATTTGATCAAGAGATTTCAAGATGCTTGGTTTTGCAAGTTGGTTGAGATTCTGTGGCCTTGATTCTTTTTAACCATGGCTGAACTCCAGCATTCGGGTTGACAGGTTTCTTGTCCTGTTTCCTTATGTTTGGCTCACTAGCTAGCTGTCTTCTTGCACTCAATGTAAAAAAAGTCTCTTTACCTGCAACAGAGGGTTGATGAGGGGATAGAATGGAAGGATCCTTCTGAGGAAGGGTCACCGGACCTGGAACATTAGCTCTAATATTTTCTTCAGAAATGCTGCCAGACCTGCTGAGCTTTTCTAGCAACTTCTGTTTTTGTTCCTGATTTACAGCATCTGCAGTCCTGTCGGTTTTCACTGTTGTACCTGATGACTGGTCAGTGTTTATCTCTCTGACTGTCGTGGTAGTGAGTGCTCACATTTGAAACGCAATCGCTACTTCAAAATACTCCACTGGCGGTGGTGCGCTTTGCGATGTTCTGCCGTTGTGGAAGGCGCTATATAAATGCATGTTCTTCTGTTGCTCCGTCTCAAGTCATTCCTGAAACACCGGGTGGGGGATCATTCAGGTTAAGTTGGCGACATGTTCACAGGTTTCAAAGCGGGGCTGGCAGGCTGCAGAGTGCCAAGCAGGTCTGACTCGTGAGAAAACATTCCAGGAAGCCAGTGTTTAATTATAGGTATGAACTTTGAACTGAATCCTTCCTTTGGCATTAATTGATAAAGCAACAATTTCTTGCCTTTCAGATTTAGGTTGAGTCCGCTCCAGAGCGTTGGGGAGATGGAATCAGAACATTAGGCTCAGTCCTCTTGAGACTGCAGACTGGCATGTCCTCCTCTCGAGGCAGCTAGTAGCCACTCCAGACGTTCCTCACCAACTCAGTGAACATCCTCTGGTTCACTAGATTGGGGGAGGGGGGTGTTGAGGAGGTATCAATCTGCTCCCCCTCTCCAACCAATTGGATGAGGGAAATCTCTGCTGGCCCTGGGCTTCCTGATTAACCATCTGCAGAGAAATGCCCCCCTTGCCCAATTCAGGAGGAAAGATTTGAGGGCAGGGTGGGTACATGCAGCAAAATAGCTTCTCTGCGTATCTCATTCCATTGCCCCTCCACGGTAGGTCTGTTGGTGGAGGTGGGGCATTTGATCAGCCAGGAGGTTGAGAATGGAAGCTGCTTCCTCGCCTCCATCCCAACTCTGCCCATTGCATCCCCAGCCCAAAGTCAATTGATGCCTTCATGTCAGCAATGAAGGGCATCGTCCGACTCTAGCCCTGTATTAATACAGTGGGGCGGGCCGTCATGCAGGAAACATGACATGCCGATTCCAGGTGAGTCCACTCTTCAAGGGCACTCAGTGCCCGATTGAGGGACCCGGCCTTGAAAAAAGGGAGCCCTCCTCAGTTCTGCGTGCTCTCCGTTGCTACCAACTACCACCCCCTGACTTTCATCTCATTCCTTGCAGGGCTATGTCACTTTAAGAGCTTGATGTGCTACTGAAGCAAGGACCTGGGTATAAGCCGCATCACAAGGTATGGTACAATACGAAGGAGCAATGCCAGCAGGAGACACAAATACCTGCAACAGTAAATCATTTTCCAAGCCGTTAATAAACCTGCCTGAGCATTTCAAGTATTCTGAATGTATTCTATTCATCCCGTGTCACTCAAAAATAACACAACAAAACACGACACGGTGGCAGCGATGTTAATTTCTCTCTTGAAATAAGTGAAGCAGTGATGCAAGTTGGGAAAGCACGGGCGAGAACCTTAGGGAGGAACTAATGCAAGGAAATGTGAGGTCTTCAGCCTTCTCCTCGCCATCGCCTATCAGTGGATGGGTGCCTCCTCAATTTGAGGCCTCACCTGGATGTAACGCCGATGGCAGCCACTACCTCCCTTGTGGCATTGCTGAGCACAGAAGAAGTGCTAACTTCTGATGAGGCAACTGCCCTCAAAGTGACTGGACCACTCACCCTCAGGGTCCTTGGGATCCCAGATGACAGCCTGTGGCTGGCCTGCTAAGTGCCCGAGTGACACAATAGATAGGGATTGCCTTCCTGAAGGGCTTTCCTGAAATCAGCTGAGGCAGAGAGTTCGCCTCCGCAAGATTTTCCAGCCTCTACTTCATGGAAATAGGAACAGACTCCACTATTTCTTCTCAAGTCTACTTGACAATTCCCTCAGATCGTGGCTCGTCTGCATCTTAGCTCCAACTGCATTCTTTTGCTTCATTGCCATCGATCCCCTGGCCCGGTTTAAAATCTGTCAATTTGATTCTTGACCATTTCGACAGAGTTGGCACCTTAGGCCTTCTGAGGGAATGAGTCCCAGGCGTAAATGGCATTTTGTGCAAGGAAGAGCCTGCAAATCTTGTGCCTGAGTGACTGAGGTTGTAGACATGCTCGTTGAGCTGGTGGGTTTGGTAGCAAACATTTCGTCACTCTGCTCATCGTCAGTGCGCCTCTGGTGAAGTGTCAATGTTCTGTCCTGCTTGTTATTTATATGCCTCAGTTTGCTGGGGTGTTTGGTACCACTTCCTGTTCTGTTTCTTAGTAGTTTGTACCCAGGGTCTAATTCAATGTGTTTGTTGATGGAGTTACAGTTGGAATACCAGGCCTCCAGGAATTTCCGGGCACGTCTCTGTTTGGCTTGTGCGATTATTGATGTGTCGTCCCGGTCGAATTCATGTCCCTCGTTGTCTGTGTGTCGTGGGACATGTGAGAATTGGTCATGTCTCTTGGTGGCTAGTTGGTGTTCATGTATCTGCATAGTCAATTTTCCTCCGGTTTGACCTATGTAGTGTTTCTCAAAGTTTTTGCATGGTATTTTGTATATTACCCCAGTTTTGCTGGTTTTGGGTATGGGATCCTCGACGTTCGTCAGTAGCTGTCGTAGGGTGGTTGTCGGTTTGTGGGTTACTCTGATACCCAGGGGTCTGAGTAGTCTTGTGGTCATCTTTGAAATGTCCTTGATGTATGGTACCGTGGTAAATGATTCTGGTCGTGTTGTGTCTTCCTGTTGTGGTCTGTCTCGGAGGTAACAGCAGATTGTGCTTTTTGGGTATCCATTCCTTTTGGAGACTCCGTATAAGTGCTTCTGTTCTGCTTTGTTCTGGGCTGCTGCAATGTATTATGGCTCGTTCAAATACTGTCCTGATGCAGCTCCGTTTGTGGGCTTTGGGGTGGTTGCAAGTGTAATTGATATCTGGTCCGTATGTATGGTCTTTCTATATACGCTATTCTGGAGTTCCCCGTTGTTTCTGCATTCTACTATTATGTCCAGGAAGGGTAGTTGGCTGTTGTTCTCTTCTTCTTTATGAATGTTATCCTGGTGAGGATGTTGTTTATGTATCGGTGGGTTTCTTCTGGTTTTTGTCCGTTTGATAATCACGAAGGTCTCATCTACATGTGTACAGTTACTGTGTACAGTTCTGGTCGCCACATTACCAAAAGGATGTGGAAGCTTTGGAGAGGGTACAGAGAAGGTTTACGAGGATGTTGCCTGGTATGGAAGGTGCTAGCTATGAAGAGAGGTTGAGTTGGTTAGGATTGTTTTCATTAGAAAAAAGGAGATTGAGGGGGGACCTGATTGAGGTCTTCAAAATCATGAAGGGTATAGACAGGGTTGATAGAGATAAGCTTTTTCCCAGGGTGAGGGATTCAATAACGAGGGGTCACGCGTTCAAGGTGAGAGGAGAAAAGTTTAAGGGGGATACACGTGGAAAGTACTTTACACAGAGGGTGGTAGGTGCCTGGAACGCGTTGCCAGCAGAGGTAGTAGAGGCAGGCACGGTAGATTCATTTAAGGTGCGTCTGGACAGATGCATGAGTAAGTGGGGAGCAGAGGGATACAGATCCTTAGGAATTGGGCGATAGGTTTAGACAGTGGATTTGGATCGGCACAGGCTTGGAGGGCCGAAGGGCCTGTGCCTGGGCTGTAAGTTTTCTTTGTTCTTTCTTTGTTCTACATAGTGGACCCAGATTTTGGGTTGTATAGTGTGGAGTGCTGTCTGTTCTAACCTTTGCATTACTGCTTCTGCAATCAGTTTTGATATTGGGGATCCCTTGGGGTTCTGTTGATTTGTCTGTATATGCCATCGTTGAAGGTGAAGTGGGTTGTGAGGAACATATCTAGTAGTTTCATGGTGGTGTCCTTATTGATGGGAGGCAATGGCCTAGTGGTATTATCACTAGACTGTTAATCCAAAGACCCAGATAATGGTCTGAGGACCTGGGTTCAAACCCTGCCATGGCAGATGGTAGAACTTGAATTCAATAAATATCTGGAATTAAGAATTTAATGATGACCATTAAACCAATGCTGATTGTTGGGGAAAAACCCATCTGGTTCACTAATGTCCCTTAGGGAAGGAAACTGCCATCCATACCTGGTCTGGTCTACATGTGACTCCAGAACCACAGCAATGTGATTGAGTCTTAATTAGGGATGGGCAACAAATGCTGCCTAGCCAGTGATGCCCTCATCCTGTGAATGAATAAAGGAAAAAAAATGTTGTTGGTGTCCTGGGGTGCCTGCTTACTTCATTTGTCCAGTAGTATGGCAATTGTCTCTTTGGCTAGGTTGCTGTTTATGGATATAAATAATGCTGTTACGTCAAAGGATATTGTTATCTCATCCTCTTCTATTCTGGTGTCCTTGATGATGTTGAGGATTTCTTGGGATGAGTGGATAGTGTTGTCAACTAAGTAATTCAATTTCTGCTGTAGTTCTTTGGCAAGTCTATATGTTGGTGTACCTGGCAGTGATACAATGGGTCTGAGGGGGACCCCCGGTTCGTGTATACTGGGGAGTCCGTAGAATCAGGGTGTGTTGGATCCCTCTGGCTTCATTTTTTGGTAGTCTGTCTTACTGATGTCTCCTGAGTTGTGTAATTTCTCCAGGGTCGTTGTAGTCAGGTTTCCTAGCTGTGGTGTCGGATCTATCGCCACCTGTTGGTAGGTGTCTGCTAGTAGTGCGTTAGCTTTCTTGATGTATTGGGTTCTATTCAGGACTACTGTCATGCATCTTTTGTCTGCTGCTAAGATTACATTGTTCCTGCCTTTCTTGAGTCTTTTCAGGGCTTTCCTCTCTTCTGTGTTGAATGTGTTTAAACCTACCCTTTTGGCTTCGTGTTGGGACTATCGTCTGTCTGATGGTCTGTTGTACTTCTTCCATGAGTCCATTGTTCTTTAGTATTGATTCCAGTGAAGCCAGGAAGTCAGCCTTTTAGGCATCTCTGTAATTATAACTCAGTCCTCATACTAGGGCGGTCTTCTCAGTGTCCGTAAGTGGTCGGTCAGAGATGTTTTTAATCCATGAATCTGTGTTGTCCATGTCGTTGATGTGGGTGATTTTGGGCAGTTTCTCTTGTAGGGATATTCTTTTCTTTGTTCTGATCTTTTGTTGTTGTATGCTGATGGCTTGTTCCAGCGCGGATGTCCATCCCTGGTTGGTTGTGTTGGAGTACAGCGTCTTTTGGCATGCAATGTCCTGCTCATATTTGTGGGGGCGGCTGTGGGCACTATTGATTATAACCCTTATTGTTCTGTTCAGCTGTCCTCCCTGCCTGTGGATTGTTGACTGGGGTTTATACCCTAAGCTTTGTGGTAGAACCTGCTTTCTGAGGCATTCGTGCAGAAAGTATAGTTGTTCGCGGGTCACACTCAGCTGGATAGCATTTGTTTCCCATCTGTGGACCAGTTTCAGGGTGTTATGCCCGTAGGTGTTTAAGGTTTTCAAGAAGATTTGTAGCTCGGGTTGTGGTTTTTGGTTTGTGGGCTACTCTGATACCTAGGGGTCTGAGTAGTCTTGTGGTCATCACTGAAATGTCCTACATGTATGATTGGGTGATGTGATTCTGGTCGTGTTGTGTCTTCTTGTTGTGGTCTGTCTCTGAGGTAACAGTGGATTGTGCTTTTTGGGTATCCATTCAGTTTGAAGACTCCGTATAAGTGCTCCTGTTCTGGTTTGCATAGTTCTGGGTTGCTGTAATGAGTTGTGGCTCATTTAAATAGTGTCCTGATGCAGGTCCGCTTGTGGGAGTTGGGGTGGTTACTGGTGTAATTGGGTATTTGGTCCATATGTGTGGTCTTTCTATATACGCTAGTCTGGAGTTCCCCGTTAATTTTGCATTCCACAATTATGTTCAGGAAGGATAGTGTGGCTGTTGTTCTCTTCTTCTTTTGCGAATTGTATCCCGGTGAGGATGTTGTTTATGTGTTGGTGGGTTTCTTCTGGTTCTCTGCGTTTGATGATCACGGAGGTATCATCTACATATCGGACCCAAAGTTTGGGCTGAAAAGTGGGGAGCATTGTCTGTTCTATATGGACAGGGAGTGCAACAAACGAGGGGAAGGTATTAATAAATGTGAAAAATGAGTGAATAATTGACCAATGAAGTCTGACATTTTGGACTTGAATCTGGAAGAATAGCGATATCAGTTATTACTTGGAAGGTATGAGATGTGTTGGAGAAGAGGAGCACCACTGTCTAGCAAGACTGTAAAACACAAACCAACAATAGGTTTCATTCTTAGAGACATGGGATTCAATAGTTGGGAACACCTGCCCAGTCTGTATCAAATGCTGGCAAGATGACACTGAGTTCTGGGTGTAGCTCGGGTCATTGTGTTGTCAAAAGGCTATCGAAGCACTGCAGACCAGAAGGGAATGATCAGTTAGTTGGTGCAGTAGATCACTCACCTGTTAAACATTGAGATAATTACCTCAGTCACTCAAACTACAGCTGAACACTCAGCTAACTAGCTCAATGAACGAATGAATGACTTTATTGTCACACAGTATTCTCAGTGAAAAGCTTTTCCAACATTGTCACAATCCAGTGCCACTTTGAATAGTTTTAAGAATAAGAAAAAGAATAGAAAGATATAGCTTAAAGAGAGAGTCCATCAGTCCTAAGCCCGCTCATCATCAACAACGCCTGAGCTGCCATCAGCCTCAGTCGACACCGAACTCAACCAAAGTTGGAGTTGCCACTTTTCAGGTGCCATCTTTCACCGCTGGGCTGATTCTCCTCCGCCAGTGCCTCGCTGCCTACTGCTGTGCCCAGACCCACCAGTTACAGATTTGCATCGCTTGCTGCTGGACCCACCTGGCCGATGTCACTGTGTTGCCCCTTCTGCCACTGCTCCACTGCCGCTAGTGCCGGACTCAACCGACAGCGAAGTCGCCGATTTTCGGGCATCTTCTTGACCCGCTGGGCTTACCTTGCCAAAGTCACCTCCGCCAACGTAACAGCTGCCGATTCTGATGCCAGGTCCCGTGCTTGCTCCGGAAAAGCAAGTAGCTGCCCACTCGCCCCTGCCTCAGGGTCCGTTCTTGGCCCACCCCCGTACGCGCTGGTGTTTCTTGCCACTGCCGATGCCACCCGAGCTCAGGACAAGAGGTAAGTAAAAAGAAAAAGAAGAAAAGAATGAAAAACAGTCAGAGCGGGTGAGCCCCTAACTCAGAAGCCCTGCTCCGTTGCCAGTCCCTCAAACTACAAAACTGAACACTCAGCTAACAACCAGAATTGCTCAAACTACAACTGAACGACCAGTTAACTATCCCACCACTCGAATGTGTTCTAGGAAAGGAGATTCTGCTGTACGACCTTGTTAGTGGTTAAATTACAAAAGCAAAACCTCCAAGGAAATAATATTGGGATAACTACCTGAGCCACAGGCAAACTGGCACAGGATAAATTAAGTTAAGGAGTTAAATGTGTGGCTGAAAGCTTTGTGTAAATGGAGTGTGCTTCAGTTCATGGGGAACTGACACCGATACTGAGGGAGAAGGGAGCTGTTATGGTGTTCTGGACTTCACTTGAACTATGCTGGAGTTAGTGTCCTAGTGAACCAAATAACTAAGGCTGCAGAGAGGGTTCTTAATGTAATTAAAGGTAGGGGTGGGGGCTGGTTAGGGAGAGGAGAGGTGTAGGCTTACAAAGCAAGAGGAAATAGCAGCTTTGTATAACGATATCCAGAGTGGGCCATGAAGGGACAGAATGAGCAAACATGGAAAAAAAATTCAACAGTAATTGAGGTCAAAGGGTGAAGTAATGTTAAAAGGTGAAATTTGTGACTCTTTACTTGAATGCAGATAGTATGTGGAATGAAGTAAATGAATTAACAGCACAAATACAGATTCGTGGGTATGATCTTACAGCCTTTGCTGAGACATGGTTACAAGGAGATATAAGCTGGGAACTAAATATTCAGGGATATGTGACTTTTCAAAAAGATAGGCAGGAAGGAAAGGGTGGTGGGGTAGTATTGTTGGTACAATTACAAAAAAATGATCCTGCATTAGAAGTCATAATATCTATATGGGTGAAGGTAAGAAATAAAAAGGAAACAAGACACTGGTAGGAGCAGTCTATAGGCCCCATAACAGTAACTATATGGCGGGACAGAGAATAAATCAGGAGATAATGAGGGCATGTATCAAAGGCAGCACATTAATCTTCATGTAGATCGGAATAGTCAGATGGGCAGAGAGGCCTTGAGGAAGAATTCATAGAGTGTACATGAGACAATTTCCTAGAACATTGTGGTGTACATTCAACCAGGGATCTGGCTATTTTGAACCTGTTGATATATAATGAGGCAGGTTTAATTAACGACAGGAGTGTACAAAATCCCCTAGAAAACAGTGACCATAACATGGTAGAGTTTAGCATTCAGTTTGAGTGGGAGGAACTTGGTTCAGAAGCAATTGTGCAATTTAAGTAAGTATAAATACAAAAGGATTGAGGACCGAGTTGACTGGAATGAACTGGGAAAGGAGTTTAACATAAAAGAGGGTTGAGGAACAATGGCAGACATTTAAGAAAATAGTTCATGGCTCCGAGCAAAGGTATACTCCAGCGAGAAAGAAAGATTCTAGAAGAGGATAAGCCAATAATGATCAACCAGGAAAGTTAAGGATAGCATCAAATTTAAAGAAAAAACATACAATGTGGAAAGATTAGTGGTAAACTAGAGAACTGAGAATACCTTAAAAACCAATGAAAGATGACCAAAGAAATAATAAAATGAACTTTAAGGGCAACCTTTCTAGTAATAGCAAGACAGTTAACAAGAGTTTTTTTAAACATATGGAAAGGAAAAGCGAAGCCAAAAATTAACATAGAGAACAAGGCAGGGGAAATAATCATGGGGAACTAGGAAATGGCAGAGGAGTTGAATAAATAATTTGTATCAGTCATGAAGAGCATTGGGCCAAAAGGAAGAGAGGAAATAAATAGAATAATTGCCAATAGAGAAAAAGTGCTAATGAAAGTAAAGGGATTAAAGAATGATAACCCTGGACCTGATGGGATGCATCCTAGAATATTAAAGTAAGTAGCTGCAGAGGTGGTGGATGCACTGGTAGTAACCTTCCAGGAATCGTTAGATTGTGGAAAAATCCCAGAGAATTAGAAAGCTGCCAGCGTAATACCTTTATTTAAAAAGGGAAGGAGATATAAAACAGGTAACTGCAGACCAGTTAGCTTAATATCTGTCATTGGGAAAATGTTGGAGTCTATTGTAGCATCTAGAAATATATAAAATGGTTAAGCAGGGTCAGCATGGCTTTGTGAAGGGGAAATCATTCCTGATAAATTTAGTAGAATTCTTTGAGAAGGTAACAAGCAAGAGAGGTAATGGAGAACCAGCGGACGTGATATATTTAAATTTTCAGAAGGCGTTTGACAAGATGCCACTTTATTAGACTCCTTAATAAGGTAAGAGTCCATAGTGTTGGAGGTAATATATTGGTATGATTAGAGGATTGGCTAACTAATAGAAAACAGTGAGTTGGGGTAATGACGTCTCGATTTCAGGGGTCAAGTTACGAGAAGAGATTACACAAATTAGGCCTGTTTTCTCTAGAATTTATAAGGTTACAGGGAGATCTGATTGTAGTCTTCAAGATATTAGCAGGAAAAGACAGGGTAGATAAAGATAAACTATATACACTGGTAGGGGCATTCTAGAACTAAGGGGCATAATGTGAGAATTAGGGCCAGGCTGTTCAGGAGAGATATCAGGCAGCACTGCTACACATGAAATGTGGTAGATGTTTGGAACTCTCAGCACCAGGGACCCAGGTTCGATTCCAGGTTTGGGCAACTTTCTCCCCGTGTCTGCGTGGGTTTCTTCCCACAGACCAAAGATCAGCAGGTTAGGCAGACTGGCCAAGCTAAATTGCCCATAGTGACCAAAGATGTGCAGGCTAGGTGGATCAACTATGGGAAATGCAGTGGATTGGCTCTGGGTGGGCTGCTCTTTGGAGGGTTGGTCTGGACTCGATGGGCCAAGTGGCTTGCTTCCACATTGTAGGGATTTAATGAATTGTGTTGAAATTCTCTGCAGTTTAGAGGGATGAGAAGTTGTCCCATTGACCTGCACAGGATTGCGAAGGGGATCAGAACTGAGAGATCATTTATCCCACCCCAGCTGAGGAATGTAGAACATGGGCTGCAGTCCCAGCAGAAGGGACTGATCATTTAGGAATTAGATGAAGAGATATTTCTTTGCTGAGAATCTTTGGAATTCCCAGCCATGCAGGATTTGCGGGTGCTATTTTGTTGAATATATTGGAGCTTGAGAAGAGCAGGCCCTTTTGAGCTCTTGGTGAACTGAACGTTTGGGGAAGCTGATTGAAGGCCAGCAGTCAGGTCAATCTCAATGGGCCGAATGGCGTAGTCCAGCTCCCGTGTTTCCACACAGCTGTCCTTCTAAAACCCACCGCCTGCCTTTGAAGTGCCCATCAACTGATGCCAATATTCCCCGCTTTCAGCCACTTTTCTGCCACTCCTCCTCCAACTGCACTTTCACACACTCAACTGGTACGTTTTAGAAAACCCAAAGATCCCATCTCATGGAGCTCAAATGACTTTACCGTTCAGCCCATCCCCAAGCTGCTGGCTCTGACAAATAGGGGCAGGGAACTCCAGTGATGTGGGGCCAACCCAACGAGATAGGGCAAGGTGCAACACGTTGGAACAGCAAAAGTGGGGTTATTTGGCAGATTGGGGACCTCTTTCCCAATTATTCATATAAGGTCAACAACCTCCCCCTTGACCCTCTGCCACCAATGAGATTTCTTTTCCTTTATTGCCCTTGAACAGTGAGAACACACACACACAAATACATTTACACACTAACACACACACTCACATTTACACACTGACATACATACACACATTTATACAATGACACATCTATACACATATTTAGACACGTATTCACACATTTACAAGCTGATGCACATTTATACACTGCCATACACATTTACGCACACACACACAATTACACACTGATACATGTACAAACACACTTACACACTGACGCACATGTGCATTTACACATACACATTTACATACTCACATACACACACACAGAGGAGACACTTGCAACTGGGTGTAACAGCCACTTCCCCTCTCTAAAGCTGCAGAGGAGGGCCTGCCCCTTCAGGGGATATTCAGGATGACTGGTGTCCTTGTGAAGCACCAGGAGGATTTTCTTACCTCCAGACTGCAGGAGATGCCCAGGAACTGGCTGATTGTGGACTGGGTGATGGAAATAACATACAGAGCCAGGCAATGGACAAGGTAATATTACATACTGTACAAGTTGCATTCAGTATTCAAGGAGGGCAGGTCAGAGCTGGTGTAAAGCTACAATACAAAAGGCCAAGTTACTGCACTCATTAAGAATTTATTTACAATGGAATGATTGGAGCAACAACTTCTGCACCTTCATTTGAATGACTCCTTTCCTCTCCAACACGCACCTCTTTGTGGTGTTTACTGTCTACAGATCCTACCTGTTATATCACATTTCCCGTAAACAGGAGGTGTGACAGTGATGGAATCTGCACAGGTGCACAGCAGAGAACAGGCTGAAGACTGGAACTACAGACAGTCGCAGTGTTTGGACATGAGGTGGTACCACAAGTAGATTTGAGAAGTCCAGGAGGCTTTGAACCATTCGTCACCCTTCAGACATGTGCAACATCCCAGTGGCTGCAGACAGCTCAGTTTCAAGAGGAGGCACAGATGTTGGACACTCTGCAGTATAAACCTCTGGGGCAATAAACAATGCCAGGGGCCCACCCACAGGCATGCAGCGAGGTCATCCAAGCCTTTTGCTCTTTCTAAAAGCAATTCAACCATCCCTCTCCCCTACCCCTTTTCACATGTCCCTATAATCAATTCATCACTAGTATTTATCCAATCTGCCTTTCAAGGCTATGACTGATTGAGCAGCGCATTCCAAATCCCCTAATCATTTGCCTGTCATCACATCTTGTTGTCTCTCTGGCACTCGTCTGTTTGCCCTTATTCTTTCTGCTCCCTGTCCAGTCATTGTAAACAGCTTCTCCCTGTATTTACTCAACCTGACCCCTCACTCCTGGTGACTTTAAACACCTCTGCTCCCACAGCAAGCCCAGTTTCCACAGACCAAATGACCTGTTCCTGCTTCTATTTTCTATGTAACTCTCAGCCATTGTCCCTGAAACAGTCAAATAGGTCCACTCTTTCCAAACACTTCACATTGTCCTGAAAGTACAGGACGCGGAAACAGTTATGCTCCAATTGGAGCTAATATAGTGTTTTCTAAATGGTTAGCATAACGTCCTGACTTTTGTGCACAATTTAGAAATCCCACCATTGATTAAACCATATTAACAGCATTATTGACTGGTCCTTCCAGCTTTAAAAGTTTGTGCATCATTACCCTACAGATTTCTCCCTTACATCTCCTTTTGAATGGTATCACTCTTCCCCCATCCTGTGAGCAAATGCATATCTTCACTCTCTCCTCTGTTGCATTGCAGCTGCTGTGAGTCAGCTCCTTCTCTCAAACTGCATCCTTGTGAAGTCTAGCATGATCTGACCTGTCAGGGCCTTAGGACCCAGGAGAAACCTTGCGATGATGTCGCAGAGCTGTTCCTCACTGGGTATATACTGCACAGTGTGGGTGGAGTTAAGAGGAAGACAAACAAATAGGGACCTAGATGTAAGCCTGGCCACTTGAATTTCAGAAATGTGCAGGGAAGCATATGAGTAGACAGACTAGCTTGTGGTAGTGGAGTTTATTGAATAGTATTTCAGTAATGTCAACAGTAAGGTTAGAAGAGCATGGTATATCTCTGTATACTATGCATTAAGTCCTAATCTGTATTAAACTGTGCTATAAGGAAGCCTAAACCTGAAGACAGCTCTTAACTTTGTCTTTCTCTTGAGCAGTCTGTCCTGTTAGCAAACTGATGCATGTGGGTGTAGCGATTGAAACCAGGTGGACCTTGTTGACTACATGGTCCTTGATTGGGGTGTTAACCTGGGCCAATCAGGAAAGCCCTGGCCAACCATTATTAACGGGGGATTTAGAATCTCCTCAATTCAGCGGACTGACATTGAGCTGGCTGGACACTGCCAATGTACTGTGCACAAGGAAATAAAGGGTGACTTGGTGACAGGATACCAGCCTCTGTGCAGTTATTTCGGTGGTGACAGGAGAAAACAGGACGTGCCAGAAGAACATTCGTTCGCAACAGTCAGCTTGGAGTTGGGGTAAGAATTTCCAGTATCATGCCTTTATTTGGGAAGCTTGACTCATTTGATCCTGTCCTCGAAGACTGTGCCCATTATGTAGAAAGAGTGCAATATTTTTTTCTGGGCTAATGGCATTGGGGCAGATGAGAAACAGTGAGTAATTCTTCTGACTGCTTGCAGATCTGCAGCATTTTCGGTTATAAGAGGCTTAACTTTCCCAGAGGCACCAGACACTAAAACCTTTCATGAGTCAACAGAGTTAGCTAAGGAATATTATGACGCCAAACCTCCTCTAATCCTGAGATGCTATTGGTTTTATTCAGCTGTTGGAGAACCGGGGGAATCAGTATTGAGACTTTTTGACAAGGTTGAGATGACTGGCAGAGGCATGTGATTTTATGTTAACCCTGAATGAGATGCTGAGAGGCCATTTGGTATGTGGGATTAATGATGTAACTATGCAGAAGCGGCTGCTAGCTGAATCTCAACTGGATTTCAAACAGGCACTACAACTGGCTTTGTCATTAGAAAATGCAGCAGCTGGAGCGTGGAAGCTACAGGGCAATCCCAATGGAAGTGGACACCCTCACCTTGGGGCATATCACTTGGGACATAAGAACAGCTCCATACCATCCATCGTCCAATGGTCTTGCAGAAAGAGCAGTCCAAACATTGAAGGCAGGCTTGAAGAAGCAGCCTATAAGCGTCACTTGATACCAAACTGTCCCAGTCCCTGTTTGATTATAGGGCCACCCCTCACGCAACTTTAGGGATGGCTCCAGCAGAACTGCTGATGGAAAGAAGACTCCGTACCAGGTTAAACCTGATATTCCTGGACCTGGGGTGGGGTGGGGAAGGTGAATCGGCAGCAGGAACGTTCTTGCCAGCCACATGCCTCCTTTAATCGAGAGAGACGATTTAATTCCGAGGATGAATTTTGGTGCCGGAACCATGGAAATAGCCCTGATGGGTACAAGGTGAGGTTGATGTGAAGTCAGGTCCCTTGACTTACAAAATTCGGGTAGGTGAGGCTGTCCTGAACACACACACAAGGGATCACCTTAAGGCTGTTACCTCGCAAACAGAGCAGGAACAAAACATACCTGGCCCCTCAGAACAGCCAGAAGTCCTGCTGGAAACCGTAGATTCTCCCCCTCCATGTAGTGTCAAGGAAACCTCAGAGTCCGAGCTGGTTGGAGCCTCGATACTGTTGCCGCCAGAAGAAGAGGAAGAAACTCTCTCAAGATGCTCTGGGTGCAAGAGACAGGCTACGGTGAGGTACACACCGTCTATGTCAGAGTCCGAGTCAGAGAAACCAAACCTGGGGCAAAAATGTCTCAGAAGCTGCAAGAGAAAAGACCAGGCCTACATCCCTGGGCTTGTGGGGGAGAAATGTTGCTACTGCAACCAGGTGGACCTTGTTGACTGAGATCCTTGATTGGGGTTGTCAGCCTGGGCTAATCAGGAAGCCCTGGCTGACCAATATTAACAGGGGATTGACAATCTCCCCAGTTCAGGGATTGACTTTGATCTGGCTGGCTACTGCCAGTGTACTGTGCAGAAGGGAATAAAGGGTGTCTGGGAGATGGGATACCAGCCTCCGTGCAGTTATTTCAGGGCGTATAAAAAAGCAACACCACAAAAGACTCACTACTTACTATGCTTTGTGTCACCTGGAGATATTGTGATCATACCCTGGCCACTCCTCAGCCCCAGTCCAAGATGTTACAATGATATTGGAAGTGGCTGTGGGTGCAATAGGCAGGTTTGGGGAGAGTAACTTTCTTTTTCCTTACTTGTTAACGGGACGAGGGTGTCGCTGACCAGGCAGCATTTATTGCGCATCCCTAATTGACCAGAGGGCAGTTAAGAGTCAACCACATTGCTGTGGGTCTGGAGTCACATGTAGGCCAGACCAGGTAAGGATGGCAGTTTCCTTCCCTAAAGGACATTAGTGAACCAGATGGGCTTTTCTGACAATCAACAATGGATTCATGGTCATCATTAGATGCTTAATTCCGGATATTTTTTAATTGAATTCAAATTCCACCATCTGCCATGGCGGGATTCAAACCTGAGTCCCCAGAACGTTTTTTGGGTCTTTGCGCACTTTCCTTCAGTCTGAGAAGCCATATTCTGAAATCTCAGCTTCCTATCCATCCCCAGCCACGGTGCTATTGCTGTTTTATTCGACAGCTGTCGTTTCTGCCAGGAAGCCTGTTTGGTGACACTTTGATCAAAAGCCTTTTGAAAGTTTATGTCCATGCTTCTCAGCTCTGGAAGATGCTGTTCCCCATCGGGGGTACTTCCTCAGGCTCAATCATCACATGGTAGCTCATCTTTTTATCCCAAGGACCAGTGAATTGTTCACCGGTGGGCACAATGCAGCCCAGCTACAAGCCAAGCTCCAATTGCCTCAAACCACATTCCCAATTCCCAACTTGAAACACTCAATGATTAGAACTAGCTTTCCCATGGCCACTGCTTCTTGTAGCTTATTTTTGTTCATGCATGGGGCTTATCGCTCATCCCTTGTTGCCCTTGAGAATCATAGCCTTCTTTCCACACTGTAGAGATTCTATTTGGCCCATCTAGTCCACACTGACCCTACAAAGAGCAACCCACCCAGACTCAACCCATTCCTGTATCCCTGAACTTCCTATGGCTATTCTAGCTAGCCTGCACATCCCCAGACACTACGGGCAATTCAGCATGGCCAATCCACTACTTTGGACAGTGAGAGTAAACCAGAGCACCCAGAGCGCACCCACGTAGACATGGGGATAACATGTAAACTCCACACAGACCGACACCCTAGGGTGGAATCGAACCCGGGTCCCTGGTGCTGTGAGTACTAATGACTGAGTCACTGTGCCACTCGAGGATCTGGTGGGGAGCTGTTTGTTGGAAGGGTTGTGAATCCGTGGAATTCCCCACCCTGTGAAGTAGTTGAGGCTACCTTGTTGAATGTTTTTGAGTCAAACATAGATAGAATTTTGAATAGCAAAGGAATTGAGGGTTATGGTGAGCAGGTGGGTAAGTGAAGCTAAGTCCATGAAAAGATCAGCCATGATCTTCTAATTGAATGGCAGAGCAGACTCGATGGGCCAGATGGCCTACTCCTGCTCCTATTTCTTATGTTCTCATGCCCATGCGCTGTGGGCTGACCGACAAAGCCCTCAGGAATGGAATTCTAGGTTTTTGACCCAGTGACACTGAAGATGTAGTGCTGGGCAAGCTAATAGGGCTAAAGATAGACAAGTCTCCTGGCCCTGATGGAATGCATCCCAGAGTGCTGGATGAGATTGGGGGGGGGGGCGGGGGAGGGAAACAGTAAATGCACTCTCGGTAATTTATCAAAATTTGTTGGACTCTGGGATGGTTCTGGCAGATTGGAAGACAGCAAATGTGACACTACTGTTTAAAAAAGGAGGTAGACAAAAGACGGGTAATGATAGGCCCGTGAGCTTAACTTCTGTAGAGGTGAAAATGCTTAAATCTATCATCAAGGAAGAAATAGCATGGCATCTGGTTAGAAATTGCCTCATCGGGCAGGTATAGATTGACTTCTTGAAAGGCAGGTCTTGTTTAACTGGTTTATTGCAATTCTTTGAGGATATCATGAGTGTAGTGGACAACGGGAAGCTGGTGGATGTGGTGTTTCCGGGTTTCCTGAAAGCATTCAACAAGGTGCCACACAAAGTTCTCCTGCATAAGATAAAGGTCCGCAGCATTACCGGTAATGTATTGGCATGGATAGAGGATTGGCTAACCAACAGAAAGCAAAGAATCGGGATAAATAGGTGTTTTGCTGATAGGTGATCAGTGGTTAATGGTGTGTCTCAGGGACCAGTGCTGGGACCACAATTGTTTACTATTTACAGTAGATGGTTTAGAGTTGGGGACCAAGTGTAGTGTGTCAAAGTTTGCAAATGCCATTAAGATGAGTAGGAGAGCAAATTGTGCAGAAAGTCTGCAAAGCGATATAGATAGGTTAAGTGAGTGGGCAAGGGTTTGGCAGATGGAGTACAATGTTGGTAAATGGGGGGGTCATCCATTTTGGTAGGAACAACAGCAAAATGGACTGTTATTTAAACGGTGAAAAATTGCAGCATGCTGCTGTACAGAAGGATCTGGATGTCCTGGTGCATGAATCACAAAATGTTGGTTTGCAGGTGCAGCAGGTAATTAAGAAGGGAATTGGAATATTGTCTTTCATTGCTAGGAGGATGGAGTCTAAAAACAGGGAGGTTATGCTGCAGGTGAGGCCACATCTGGAGTACTGAGTACACCTTTGGTCTCCTTACTTAAGAAAGGATGTACTAGCTCTAGAGGGAGTGCAGAGGAAGTTCACTAGGTTGTTTCTGGAGTTGAGAGGGTTGGCTTATGAGTAGAGATTGAATAGAATGGGAACAAAAACAAATTTGCTGGAAAAGCTCAGCAGGTCTGGCAGCATCTGTGAAGGAAAAAACCGAGCTAATGTTTCGGGTCCGGTGACCCTTCCTCAGAACTCTTAGAGTTGAATAGAGTGGGACTATAATCATTGGAATTTAGAAGAATGAGGGGGAATATAAAATTATGAAGGAAATGGATAAGATGGAAGCAGAAGTTGTTTCCACTTGGGGTGGGGGAGAAAACAGAACTAGCAGACATAGCCTCAAAATAAGGGGCAGCAGATTTAGGATTGAGTTGAGGAGGAACTTCTTCACCCAAAGGGTTGTAAATTTGTGGACTTCCCTGCCCTGTGAAGCAGCTGAAGCTCTTGTTGCCTGAAAAACAGTCAAAGATAAATAGATTTTTGAACAGTAAAGGAATTAAGAGCTATGGTGAGCGGACAGGTTATTAAATGGTGGAGCAGGCTTGAGGGGCCAGATGGCCTACTCCTGCTCCTATTTCTTATGTTCTTATGTAACAGCGATATATTTCTAAATCAGGGTGGCGAGTGGTGGTTTGGAGGGGATCTTGCAGGTGGTGGTGTGCTGTCTCTGCTGTCCTTGTCATTTTAGATGGAAGTGGTTGTGGGTTTGGAAGATGCTGTCTAGGGATCTTTGGTGAATTTCTGCAGTGCATCTTGCAGATAATACTCACTGTTTACAGGAAAGATGTGGATGCGTTGGAAAAGGTACAGAGGAGATTTACCAGGATGTTGCCTGGAATGGAGGGAAGGTCTTATGAGGAAAGGTTGAGAGAGCTAGGGCTTTTCTCTTTAGAACGATGAAGGATGAGCGGTGACTTGATAGAGGTGTACAAAGTGATCAGAGGTATAGATAGACTAGACAACCAGAGACTTTTTCCAAGAGTGGAGGTAGCTTTTACAAGGGGACACAGTTTTAAAGTGAAAGGAGGTAGATATCGGGGAGACTTCAGAAGTAGATTCTTTACTCAGTGGTAGGGGCGTGGAATGCATTGCCGCAGAGGGTAGTGGAGTCGGCCTCATTAGGGGCATTTAAGCGGCCATTAGATAGGCAAATGGATGATAGAATAAAGTAGCGGTGGAGGTTAGATAGACCTTGGGTTTTGGGTAAAAGTTCAGCGCAACATCGTGGGCTGAAGGGCCTGTACTGTTCTGTGCTTTTGAGCATTGGTGATGGAGGGAGTGGATGCTTGTGTATGTGGTGCCAATCAAATGGGTTGCTTCATCTTGCATGATGCCAAATTTCCTGTCTTGTCTGGATGACTGCAGCTCCAACAAGTGGGGAGTATTCCATGTTGACTTGTGCCTTGTAGCAGGTGGACAGGCTTTGTGGATTCAGGTGAGTTCCTCACTGCAGTATTCCTAGCCTCTGACCTTCACTTGAACACGGTGGGCTTCTTGAAGAAGTCCACCTTCTGGAAGCAGTGAATGCAATGATGCACATCTTCCCCACATCAGCCACCGTTTTATATGGCCAGTGAAGGTGAGTTTCTGGTCAATGGTAATTTCCAGGATGTTAATAATGGGGGATTTAGTGATGTTAACACCATTGAATGTCAAGAAGCAGTTGTTAGATTGTCTCTTATTGGAAGTGGTCATTGCTGGGCATTTGTGTGGTGCAAATGCTCCTTGCCACTTATCAGCCCAAGCCTGGATATTGTCCAGATCTTATTGCATTTGAACATGGACTGCTTCAGTTTCTGAGGTGTCGTGCATGGTGCTGAACATTATGCAATCATCAGCAAACACCCCCGTTTCTGACCTTATGACGGAGAGAAGGTCATTGACGAGGCAGCTGAAAATGGTGGAGCCTAGGACACTACCCTGAGGAACTGCTGCAGAGATGTCCTTGAACTGAAATGACTGACCTGCAACAACTACAACCATCTGAGCGACAACATATTCAAATGGAACGTGGTTCATTTGTGGAATGAACTACCAGAGGAAGTGGTAGATGGAGGTACAGTTACAGCATTTAAAAGACATTTGGACAGGTACATGAATAGGAAAGATTGAGAGGGACATGGGCCAAATGGCAAATTGGACTAGTTTAAAGAACAAAAGAGAAGTACACTATAGGAATATGCCGTTTGGCCCTCCAAGCCTGTGCCGATCATCATGCACTAACAAAGCTAAAAAACAAACCTCTGCCCTTATTTGGTCCATATTCCGCTATTCCTTCCCCTATTCATGTAACCATCCAGATGCCTCTTAAATGTCGCCAACGTGCCTGCTTCCACCACCTCTTCTGGCAGTGCGTTCCAGGCTCCTACCACTCTGTGTGAAAACCTTCTCTCGCACATCTCCCTTAAACATTCCCCTTCTCACCTTGACCCTGTGCTGCTCATAATTGAAACTTCAACCCTGGGAAAAAGCCTCTGACTAGCCATCCTATCTATGCCTCTCATAATTTTGTAGACCTCTATCAGGTCTCCTCTCAGCTGCCATCTTTCCAGTGAAAACAATCCTAGTCTTTTTTTTTTTAACCTTTCCGCATAGCCAATGCCCTTGTGACTGAGCAACATCCTGGTGAACCTTCTCTCCAAAGCTTCCAGGTCCTTCTGATAATGTGGCAACCAAAACTGCACACATTACTCCAAATGCAGCCTAACAAGGGTTTTATATAGCTGCAACATGGTTTGCCAACTCTTGTACTCAATGCCCCAGCCAATGAAGGCAAACATGCCATATGCCTTCTTAGCTAACAAGGTGTGGAGCTGGATGAACATAGGCCAGGCAGCATCAGAGGAGCAGGAAAGCTGACATTTCGAGTCTGGACCCTTCTTCAGAAATGGGGGAGGGGAAGGGGGCTCTGAAATAAATAGAGAGGGGGGGGGGTCGGTGATAGCAGGTGGATAGTGGAGTGGATAGGTGGGAGGGAAGATGGACAGGTCAAGGAGGCGGGGATGAAGCTAGTAAAGGTGAGTGTAGGTAAGAAGTGGGGGTTGGTCAATGAGGTGGGAGGTGCGGATAGGTGGGAGAGAAGACGGGCAGGTCAAGGAGGTAGGGGTGAGATGCTGGTCTTGGGATGAGGTCGGGGGTGGGGAGATTTTGAAGCTAAAGTCCACATTGAGACCAT
Source organism: Ginglymostoma cirratum (assembly GCA_024137785.1). Classification (NCBI taxonomy): domain Eukaryota; kingdom Metazoa; phylum Chordata; class Chondrichthyes; order Orectolobiformes; family Ginglymostomatidae; genus Ginglymostoma; species Ginglymostoma cirratum. The sequence goes on along the minus strand of JAHRHZ010000144.1, from coordinate 5,056 downwards.
TGGGTCATCAAGTTCTAAGGCAGAATATGAGGTGCTGTTCCTCCAGTTTCCGGGTGGCATCGTTGTGACACTGGAGGATCTCCATACGCCTTCTTAATCACCTTGGTCCCTTGTGTTGCCACTTTTAGGGAACTGTGGACCTGCACACCCACATCTGTCTGAATGTTAATGTTCCTAAGGGTTCTGCCATTTACAATATAATTCATACCTAAACTTAATTGTCCAAAATGCATCACCTCGCATTTGTCTGGATTAAATGCCACCTGCCATTTCTGTGCCCAAGTCACCAATTTATCTATATCCTGTTGTATCCTTTCACTATCGTCGGCACTACCAGTAACTCCACCAATCCTGGTATCAGCTGCAAACTTACTCATCAGACCACCCACATTTTCCTCCAGATCATTTGTATATACTACAAAAATACAGAGGACCTAAGACTGATCCCTGTGGAATACCGCTAGTTACTGGTCTCCGTTCTTTAAAAACACCCTTCCACCACTACCCTCTATCTTCTATGACCAAGCCAGTTTTGTATCCATCTTGCCATTTAGTTTTGGAAACTTGGTTGTCTTGAATGAGTTGGGTCAAAGGGTCTGTTTCTGTGCTGTATGACTCAATGACTCTAAATTCCAAAAACAAAGAACTGCAGATGGCGGAAATCTGAAACATAAACTGAAATTGCTGGAGAAATGCAGCAGATCTGGCCGCACTGGTGGAGAGAAAGCAGAGTTAATGTTTAGAGTCCAGTAACCCTTCTTCTGAGCCATCTTTCTATGTGTTGGGTATGCGTCCAGTTGTGGAGAGTTTGCCCCTGATTCCCATTGATTCCAATTTTGCTCAGACTCCTTGATGCCACACTCAGTCAAATGCAGGCTTGACGTTAAGGGCTGTCACTCTCACCTCACCTTTAGAATTCAGCTTTTTTGTCCAGGTTTGAATGAAGGCTGTAATGGGGTCAAAAGCTGAATGGCCTGGCTGAACCCAAACTGGGCGTCACTGAGCAGGTGCTTCTTGATAGCACTGTTGATGATGCCTCCCATCACTTTACTGATGATCGAGAGTAGACTAATGGGGCAGTAAGTAATTCACCAGGTTGGATATGTCCTGCTTTTTACGTACAGGTCATACCTGGGCAATTTCCCACATTATTAGGTAATGTCAGAGTTATAACTGTACTGGGACAGCTTGGCTAGGGAAGCGGCAAATTCTGGACCACAAATCTTCAGTACTATTGCCGGAATGTTGTCAGGGCCGTTACCCTTTGCAGTATCCAGTGCCTTCAACTGTTTCTTGATATCACATGGAGCAAGTCAAATTGGCTGAAGACTGGGATTTATGATGCTGGGGACCACTGGAGGAGGCTGAGATAGATCATCTACTTGACACTTCTGGCTGAAGATTGCTGCGAATACTTCAGCCTTATCTTTTTCACTGATGTGCTAGTCTCTTCTATTTGTAATTAACTAGAATTACTATTTATTTGTGGGTAGTTAGACACGAGCTACAAGTAGACAGGTATAAACAGGTGGCAAATTATTCTACAAATTAAAATTCTAAATACCTTGTAAATTCACCTTTACAAACATAAACAGGAAAAACCATACACATGCAGAGGGAAAACTTGAAAAATATTTGTAAAAATAGTCTTTATTTCAAAAATTCTTGCTGATCCAAAGGTTTCTCCTCTAGTTTCCTTTTTCAAATTACTTCCTTAGGTTTGCAAAAGGCACAGGGTAGCTGGTTCACTTATGAAAGGTCTCTGTGACTTAATCCAATTCAAACTCACAACTTTCAGCATCTGCCGAAGGAAAGATAAGTCAGTTTTATCAGGATTAAAGTGCTTACTGTAGAGAACAGAGAGAGAATGAGTTCTTGGCTGCTGCAGACCTGCTGGTTTTTCTCAAGGTCTGACTACCATCTTTCTCTTTTATTAACAGCCCAAGATGTTCAGCTGTCTGACAGTCACATGGTTGATGGTGGGCAGTGGACCATTGTCATTGATAATTGGTCCCCAGTCCATAAAGCAATCAGCTTAATATCTAAACAACCCCTCAGGTCTTCACCCTCCCCTTTCTTCTCCCCCTCTCTTGCTTTGATCCCATACTCCTCTCTCTTTTCATCCCATTCTCTCTTGCCACTCTTTCATTCAACTCCCTCTCTCTCTGCCTCCCACATTCTTTCTGCTTTCCTTTCTCCCTCCCTCTTTTCACCCTCTATCTCATCTCTCTTCATCCCTCTATCTCTTTGGCATCCTCCCTCAATACCCCTTTTGTCTTTCTCCCCCTCACTCTCTCATAGAAACTTAGAAAACAGGGGAGGGTCATTCAGCCCTTCAAGCCTGTTCTGCCATTCAATATGATCATAGCTGATCATCTAACTCAGTGCCTTGTTCCTGCTTTTCCCCATACCGTTTGATCCTTTTAGCCATAAGAACCCTATCTAACTCCTTCACAAAAACATTCAATGTTTTGGCCTCAACTGCTTTCAGAGAATTCCACAGGCTCACTATTCTCTGGATGAAGGAATTTCTCCTTATCGTAGTCCTAAATTGCCTACCCGATATCCTTAGACTGTGACTCCTGGTTCTGGATTTCCTAGTCATCAGGAATATCCTTCCTGTTTTTACCCTGTCTAGTCCCATTAGAATTTTATAAGTGTCTATGAGATCCCCCCTACTCTTCTAAATTCCAGTGAATGTAGTCCTAACCAATCCAATATTTCTTCGTATGTCAGTTCTGCCATCCCATGAATCAGTCTGGTAAACCTTTTTTGCACTCCCTCCATTGCCAGCACGTTTTTCCTCCGATAAGGAGACCAGAACTGCACACAATACTCCACCTGTGATCTCAACAAGGCCCTGTATAGTTGCGGCAAGATATTCCTACTCCTGTAGTTGAATCCTCTCGCTATGAAGGCCAACATATACCATTTGCCTCCGTCTCTGCCTGCTGCACCTGTATGCTTACTTTCAGCGACTGGTAGACAGGACACTCTGGTCTCATGTAGAGTCTTAATATATTGTGTATATTTCTGACCAATGTTTCAAATTTCCAGGGAAAATGAACCAAAGCACGTGTGCTGGCCAAAAAGCACTTGAAACTCAATCAGCAAATAATGAAAACTTAGAGTACATAAAAATGCCAAAGCTTAGAATTTTGTTGCTGGACCAAGGCGTTTGTATTGTTAACTGTCTTTGGTTAATGATTGAAAGTGAGCTTCACTGGACCTTATCATATCAAAAACAAAGTCAATATGTTAATTATGTAGTGAGTACTTCAGTCAGGAATAAAACTCAGTGTGTGAAGGGTCAGGGGGGCAACAAGACTGAATGTCTGGGAAGGAGGAAGGGAAAGGGGAAAAGCAGAGTGGAAAAAGAGAGGAAGTGGGGACAGATGATGAACAGAAGAGGAAGAGAGAGAAAGTGGTGGAAGAAAATGAAAAAGTAGAGGAACGGGTTTGTGATTGAGAGGTGGAAAGTAAGAGAATGAGACTGGGGAAAGAGGAGGGGGGAAAGAGAACAGGGCCAGAGGACAGCGAGGCAGAGAGTGAGGGCAAGTAAGGCTGGAAAGAGAGAGATTGCAGGAATAGTGGGACAACAAAGCCAGTGAGGCAGAAAGACAGAATTATTTCAGTACAGAAGGAGGCCATTCATCCCATTGTGCCTGCACCAATTCTATTGCCTGGTGGCAATATCCTGCCTTTTCCCCGTACCCTTTCGCACTATTTCTACCCAAATAACCACCCTATGCCTATCTTCAATGCCCCAATGGAACCTGCCTCCACCACATTTCCAGGCGTTGTATTTCTTCTCACATCACCCTCCCTTCGTTTGCACATCATTTTAAACCTCTGCCCTCTCATTCTTTTTTCTTTTAAGTGGGAACAGCTTCTCCCTATCTGCTTTCAGTGGCTTGTGTACAAGGACACCCAGGTCTCTTTGCACCTCCCTCTTTCCTAATTTATCGCCATTTAGATAATGACCTACCTCCTGTTTTTGCTACTAAAATTTATCCACATTGTACTGCTTCTGCCATCCAACTACCCACTCACTCAGCTTGCCCAAATCGCACTGAAGCATCTCTGCATCCTTCTCGTAGTTCACCCTTTCATCCAGCTTTGGCTGCTGCAAATTTGGAAATATTACATTTAGTTGCCTGATCTAAATCATTCTTATATATATTGAATAGCTGTGGTCTAAGCACTAATCCCTGTAGTGCTCCACCAGTCACTACGTGACGCTAGGTAAAAGACCTATTTATTCCTACTCTTTATTTCCTGTTTGCCAATCACTTCTCTATTCATGTCAACACACTATCCACAATCCCATACACTTTAATTTTACACATAATCTTGTATATGAGACCTTATTGAAAGCCTTCTTAATGTCCAAAGAAACCATGTCCAATGGCTTTCCCTCATCAACTTGACTGGTTACACCCTCGAAGAATTCCAGTAGAATTGTTAAGCATGATTTCCCTTTTGTAAATCCATGCTGTGTCCAATCTTGCTACTGTTTTCCAAGTGCTCTGCCATTAAATCTTTTATAACGGACTCCAGCACTTTCCCCACTACTGAGGTCAGGCTGACTGGTTCATAATTTGTGGCTTTCTCTCAAATTGACATCTTCAGAAACATGAAACAAGAAACCCTCATCTGTGCCTGTGGAGCAATGCATTGTAAAAACCAGTTAAGTAATCTGGAAAGTTTTGTTATTTTCTTTTTTTTTTATCCGTTAACTGTGTTTGTCTTTTAGGCGAATGTGACTGAAAACAAAAGTTTTCAGGTTTATAGCAGAGACTGATTTGTTGTTTAATTTTGCTCTGATAAACTTGCTGCATTGTTCACAAATTGCTAAGTCTTTCATTCAAGATATAAACTGCTGTCTGGAATTGATTATTCACTGAATCTGGGATTGATTACTCAGAAATAGTAGGAACTGCAGATGCTGGAGAATCTGAGATATCAAGGTGTAGAGCTGGATAAACACAGCAGGCCGAGCAGCATCAGAGGAGCAGGAAGGCTGGTGTTTCGGGCCTAGACCCTTCTTCAGAAA
>JAHRHZ010000143.1:2074001-2134356 GCA_024137785.1 Ginglymostoma cirratum | reverse complement strand
TGACCTGTCCGTCCTCCCTGGACTGACCTATCTCCTCCCTACCCCCCTACCTACACTCACCTTTACTGGCTCCATCCCCGCCTCTTCGACTTGTCTGCCTCCTCTCCACCTATCCTCTCCTCTATCCATCCTCTATCCGCCTCCCCCTCTCTCCCTATTTATTTCAGAACCCTCTTCCCCTCCCCCATTTCTGATGAAGGGTTTAGGCCCGAAACGTCAAGTTTTCCTGCTCCTATGATGCTGCTTGACCTGCTGTGTTCATCCAGCCCCATGCTTGTTATCTCGGATTCTCCAGCATCTGCAGTACCTTTTATCTCCAGCTGTAGGAGTGTTTGTTTCTTTAATTCTATTTGAATGTTGAAGGATATTTCTCAGGTTTGAAGTACTGAGGTTTTAATAACTTAAGATAATGATGCTTAATTCTTTGCCATCAATATGTATGTCCATACTACAGGACAAGGCACTTGGAACAGTGAAAGTGGGACCTATTTGATCTCAGTACTGACCTGAAATGGTCCTGGAGAGTCTGGTTTTCCTGCCTGTGTAATTCACATCCTTCTCTCCCCTCACCCCCTCGCTGGCAAACAATAGTCTTGTTGCTGCATATGGAGGCAGCCCCTCTAGTATCAGCATAATTCCACAAAAATGTAGCCCCATTGGTCAAATTTCACCTTTAACTGCCTGGGTGCTAATTTAGCAGGGCAGATTGCCATTTTATCTTAGAAGCTGACCTATTTTCATTTCATTGAACACAGCAGAATAAATATCAAATGATTCTAATTTGGATGGACGACCAACACTGCCAAATTAATAACCAGGCAGCGAAGATGAAAATGTAGCCAATTTTGTTCAGTTTTATCTTGTAAACTGTCTCTGGGTTCTACTGGAAAGCTATTGTAGAAAGTAAATGGTCATTCAGGTCATCTAGGAGACAATTCATTTCTCTGTGGCCATGTTTGAAGCCCACTGGTTTCTCATACAGTCCCTCACAAATCTGAAGGAGGATAATAATATTGTAATGTTTTCAACACACCATGGAACATGTTACTGGTTCTTCATGCCCAGTTTATATTTAATTGTATCACACTTGTGTAGTAGGGTGACCATCAATAAAAGGAAGCATACAGTGTTGAACTTGACATATTTATTGTTAGTTTACATTTTTATGGTGTCTACTGTTTGTTGGAAGAGGCATCCTAGTCTCGTATTTAACACTGTACATTTATTAGCAGACTTAAAGCTATGGAAACTGAATCCTACATCAACCCAGACCTTTTTTAGTTTGGGTAGTCTTAATGTACAAATGAGCCCATGATAGCTGCAAATTGTCTATTGAAAACAGTTGGCCACCTACTACATTTCCAATCCATTTGGAAAAGATTATTCTGTTAGATTGTTAATTAGCATCAGAAATGGTAACAGGTAATTGGCATCTTTTTGTTTTCTGATTACCCACCCATTGATAATGAATATAATTCATCAAAGTACCAATTGTACATCAAACATTTTGTTCCTTCTTTATTTATTCATGGGATGAGGGCGTCACTGGCTAGGCAGCATTCATTGCCCATCCCTAATTGCCCAGAGGCAGTTAAGAGTCAACCACATTGCTGTGGGTCTGGAGTCACATGATGGCCAGACCAGGCAAGGATGGCAGTTGCCTTCCCTAAAGGGCATTCGTGAACCAGATGGGGTTTTCCGACAATTGACAATGGAATGACGGCCATCATTAGATTCCTAATTCCAGATATTTACTGAATTCAAATTCCACCATCTGCCATGGCAGGATTCGAACCTGAGTCCCCAGAACATTAACTGGGTCTCTGAATTAATACCACTAGGCCATCACCTCCCCTCCATATTTTATAACAGTTTAGCTTTAAACATTAAGATCCACTTAATCATTATTATACATCAACTGGGTCAAGTGGCTCTTGATATTGGCAGCATTGTATTCCTGTGCCAACATTGTGTGCATGATGTGGAGGTGCCGGTGTTGGACTGGGGTGGACAAAGTCAGAAGTTACACGACGCCAGGTTATATTTCACTTGATGACGGGACTGCACTCCAAAAGTTTGTGATTTCAAATAAACCTGTTGGACTATAATCTGGTGTCGTGTGACTTCTAACATGGCGTGCACAGATGGATACACCATAATTCCTCTTGTGGGAGAAAACTCCACATAGTGGAATTTCTGCTGAATTCTGTATCAGGAAATGCTGCTCATAATTAAAGGTTGGGGCACAGCATACTCACGCAGCAGCACAGGCACCAAAAATATTTCAGAAGCTGCACTACTGAACCTTTTGCAATGTGTTATCAGACCTAGAATTTTGACATTTGTTTTCTCCTTTCCGTTACATTGATGGTAGCCTCTGAAAAGTTGTTATTTTATTCAGCATTTAAACTTTCCTACTCTCCCACAGTAGTTTGTCTGAAGTTATTAAAGGCATGGCCACTTTATTGGCATCAGCCAGGTGGAAGGGGTGTTTAGTAGCTAAGAGTAGATTTGCCATCCCCAAGGTCAGTCAGTTCTTCAGGCATGCACAGGGCTTGAATTCTGGTGTACCCAAACCAACCACAAATGCTGTCTTTATGTCATCGAGATATCGAGGAAGTGTTATTCTCTGAGATGTGCTATATCTATAATCAGTGTATTATCCCATCATAAGTCCGGGGCTAGATGTTCTTGGAATGAAGAAAACACCACAAGCCGTTACCAATGATGAGTGAAACTCCAATGCAGAAGCCCCACCATCATTTCTGACAGATCTAATCATCTCTATCAGGGTAAACGGGATAGGAAACCTACACTCAACAAGGCTATTTGAACTCAGAATCCAAACAGACCCCAATTTAGACGTTGTAAAGTTATTAACCCACAGTACAAGTGTTACAAGTTGATAGAATGCACATAAGCAGGTTTAAAGGGTGGATTAAGTCTGTATAACTGTCATGATCTGAAGTTTTCAATTTTGTGTTCTCTAAACTTAAATAAAAAGGCTACACAGCTGTCACTGAGAGTTAAAGAAAGATACTTAGCTAGATTGCTTTGATAGACAGGCCATCTGCTGCAGTTTTAGGAGAAAAGGTACCGCTTGAAAGTTTCAATTGAGTTCTTCATTGACATTAGCCCAAAAGCCATCATTATGTCATTGTGAATACTTGGCTGTGTTTCAGAAGTTATAATTATCTTAGCAGGGTGTTCTATGTTCATAAAACCATAAGATAACAAGAAATAGGAACAAGACTAGGATGTACAGCCTCTTAAGCCTGCTCCATAATTCAATGGGATCATGGCTGATTTGCCGCTCCTCATATCCATCATTCTGTCTTTTCCCCATAACCCTACTGATCAAGAGTCTATCTATCATAGCCTTAAATATACCCAAGAACTCAGCCTCCGCAGCTTTCTATGGAAAGGAGTTCCAAAGACGCTCAACCATCTGACAGATGAAATCCCTCTTCATCTCAGTCTTAAATTGGCACCCTTAATTCGAAATTCAGTTTGATTGGTCATTTAAAGAGGCTATTAAAGGATCAATATATTTGCTGAAGGGTTTGACCATTAAGACCATAAGATACAGAAGCAGAATTAGGCCATTCGAAGCATGGAGTCTGCTACACTATTCGATCACAGCTGATCGGTTTCTCAGCCCCATTCTCCTGCCTTCTCCCTGTCACTGACCTCCTTACTAATCAAGGATCTATTTATCTCTGTCTTAAACACATTCGATGATATGGCCTCCACAGCCTTCTGAGACAATATGTTTCACAGATTCACCACCCTCTAGCTGAAGAAATCCCTCCTCACCTCAGTTCTAAAGGGTCATCCCTTCACTCTGAGGTTGTGCCCATAGGTCCTAGTCTCTCCTACTAGTGGTAACATCTTCTCCAAGTCTATTCTATCCTGGCCTGTCAGTATTCTGGAAATTTCAGTCATATCCCCCTCATCCTTCTAAAAGTCATTGAGTACAGACTCAGAGTTCTCAACCGTCACTCATATGACAAGCCCTACATCCCTGGGATAACTTTTGTAAACCTCCTCGAGACACCCTCCAATGCTAGCACATCCTTTCTGAGGTATGGGGCCCAAAGCTGCTCACAGTTTTCCAAATGTGGTCTGTTCAGAGCCTTACACAGCCTCAGTGATACATCTTGCATCTGGTCCTCTTGAAATGAATGTTAACTTTGCATTTGCTTTCCTAATTGCCAGCTGAACCTGCATGTTAACCTGAAGAGAATCCTGAATAGGATTCACAAGCCCCTTTGTATTTCAGATTTGCAAAGATTTTCTACATTGAGAAAATAGTCTATGCCTCTATTCTTCCTAGCAAAGTGACTCAAATTTTGATTGTTAAGAAGCCAACCTCTTGAGATTGAAAGCTTTGAATATGTTTTATGAATGGGGAGGTTTTTCTCACAATTAACTGTGTATGATTGAGAACTGTATCAGATTACTGAAACAGTACATTCATCTTCACATCACTTCTAGAGTCTGCTTGTGTTAGATTTTGGGTGATGGCTATGGAGATGGCATGAGATTTTTGAATGACCATGGAGGAAGGTGGATGTTTGGGGGCCATGATCTGAGTTGGCAGGGATCGTATGACGGGCTGTTGAGGTTGGGAGGGGCTGTGAGGGGTGAGGCCTAGTAGTTTCTGAAACAATTGGGGTCAGAAAACCAAGGAAGTCCTTCTAACAAGCCCACCTAGGCAGTCATCTGCCTGAATGGTTACATACTCTTTGCTTCCAGGGTTAGGAAGCCTGTCGCCAACCTGCACCCAGCTCCCTCCCCCATCCTGAGTAAAAAGATCTGAATTGGGATACTTTATAACCAAGACAGGTTTAGTGGGTGGTGCAGTTTCCCCTCGCTAGCTCGTAGCAGTGAAAATCAAATTCATTATGGCACAGGAGGAGACCATTCAGCTCATTGAGTCTGTGCCAGTTGTCCACAGCAAAATCCAGTCACTCTCACTCCCTTACTCAATCCCCTTAGTTCTGCAAGTTAGTTCATGTATCTGTCCAATTTCCTTTTGAAATTATCAATCAACTCTGTTTCATCAACCTTGTGGTGGTGAGTTTTAGATCATTGCATAAAACATTCTTTCTCACAACCCTCCTCCAACCCTTGCTCAAAATCATAAACCATGTCCTGTTGTCTTTGTACCATCAACCAGTCAGAAAATCTTTTACTTGCCCAACTTCCCTAAACCTGTCATAATCTCATGCACCTTTACCAAATCTCCCCTCAAATATCCTCTGCTTGATGAGAACAAGCCCAGCTATTCTAACTTACCTTAAACAATCTAATCAATCTTCTCAGCATCTCCTCAAGGACCAGAATCTTGATTTTCCTATCCTCACAACTGATTTAAAAGTGAGTTATGATCCATGCATCTTACTTCCTGACCTGCTGCATCTGAGTATTCTGATTGTCTGAGTATCCTGCTTGATAACTCTGCTGTCGTTTGGATACCATAGATCCCTAAAACATTTGAAATCACATCTGGGTGAGGGACGTTGTCAGTTTTGAGCCAGTTTTGAGCTTTTTTTGTTGCTAACAGCAAGAATTATCTCTTTGCTGTTGACTGTAGAAACTAGAAGAATGAGTCTTGAATGAATTCCTCCAGCTCGATATTAGAAAAATCAAATTCATTGATGGTCCTACAAAGGCACTGCCATTTGGACATTGATTCCATTCTTCACATTTCCCATTAGCTCAAAATGGACCATGCTATCCTTTGTCTTGGAGGAGCCCTTGATTCTGAGGTGAAGGATAAGTGCCAAATTCATGAAGATTTGCTACTTCAAATGCCACTTTGAGAAAAATGCATTGGAATTCAAGCCCTGCTATTCTTCAGGCAGTCACAGAGGTATAAGTGACCAATTTAATCATTGAGATAGTTCATTTGCCTGACTTTGATTGTTATCTAAGATAACAGAAACTGACACCCAGTTGCAGCAATAAACAAGAGTACAAGACTAATTTATTATAAATAAACTTATCCTTTAATAAATGGCAAAAATTGTATTAATTGTTAATATGCAGATTTAGCCCATACCCGCTTTATAACCCAAAACACAGACACACTCAGGCACACACACATACACACACATACAAACACACACACATGTATGCATGTGCACATGCATACATACTACACACGCGCAAACACTCACTCATTCACAATTAGGACATCCAAGATAGGCAGCACTGCAAAAATATCATGGCTAGAAAACATAGTTAATAAGGAACCGATTCTGTGGTCCAGGAGACCAAACCATGAGAGTGGATAGAGGTGACTTCCTGACAGTTCTTTTGGTTTCTGTTGATGATATTAGGTTTTTATTGACCGTGGTGATTCTCAAATCTGTAGACAGTCAGTTGGACCTGAGTTTTTGTTTGCACTAAAAGTTCTCGTTTTCAGAAGCTTTGAATATCATTTCTTTTTCACTCGCACAGAGAGAGAAATATAAAGAGCTTCTGTAAGAGCCACATGATTTTACGGAATCAATGAGTGAACACTACATGGTTTTTCTTATCTTTTGAGTTGAACAAAAACAGCTAGTTCATTTTCTGCAACCATTCTTGAGCCCGTTTGTAAGTTAATTTGTACACAAGTTGGAATACAGTGCAGGGCACTATAAAATAGCCATTGGTAAGTACGGAAAATGTTCATTTGTCAGATCTTAAAATTACGCCCTTGTATGGGATTGTGTTTGTAGATTTGAGCATTCCTAAATCAGATGTTTGTAAATCAGGGAACCCCGTAGATACAGTCCTTACAACATCTCAACATCTACGCCAGCCCCTCAGCTAGTAAAATGTGAAAAGATACTTTTCTGGCTTGTAAACATGATTGATTCAATGCTCCTCTTTCTTGCTTCCCATTTTTCACTCCTCATAACTTTCAGTTTTTCCTAAATCTTGCAGCCCACATCCATTCTTGATTTGAGTCTAATTTATCCATCACCCTCATTTTTGTTGACCTTTGTTGGCTCCCTACTTATCAAGAACTAAATTTAAATTTGTTCCATGCTTTATCCCTCCCCTCCCTCACAGAATCATAGTCATATATATGAAAACAGACCCTTCAGTCCAACCAGCCCATGCTGGCCATAATCCCGAACTAAACTAGTCCAATCTGCCTGCTTCTGACCCGTATCCCTCCAAATCTTTCCTATTCATGTACTTATCCAAATGTCTTTTAAACATTGTAATTGTACCCACATCCACCATTTCCTCAGAAAGTTCATTTCACACATGAAACACTCTCTGTGTAAAGCATTTGCCCCTCATGTCTTTTTTAACTTTCTCTCCTCTCACTTTAAAATGTGCCCCCTAGTCTTGAAATCCCTCATCCTAGGGAATTCATGCCCTATAGTTCATCTCGAATTCTTCAGGTCTCTACTACTGGCCTTTTAATCATTGTTGCTTCATGCCTTGTTGTGGAACTTTCACTGGTTCTGCTCCCTGGAATTCTCTCCCAGTACATCTTTTGCTACTTTTCTTCCCATATTTAAAGATCTTAAACAAGCTTTTACCCCTTCATTTCTGATCTCTTACATTCTCATGCAGCGTTCATTTCTGGAAGCCTTGGAAGGATTTCTCTGTCGAAAGGAAAAATATATTTCCACTGTTGATTACTCTATATTACAATATATTATCACACATTTTCCATCTTTTGAGGCTAAATTCAGCGTTTGGCATCTCACTGCATTGGTCTATTATCAAAGAGCATTTGGTCAGTATTTTTTCAGTTAATGTCATACTTATTCATCATAGACTCATAATGGATGGAGTCAAAGATATGATTCATCTGGATTACCTGCTGAGCATTGGAAGTAGCAAAGCAAGTTGTCTGGTAAAGTCAGCCTTCTCTCAGGAGTTTTGCTGCAGTTTTAAGCTTGATGTCCTGTCTGCTAATGAAGAATAAAATGCTGGGCCCATGTCCTTTGCTCTGTTGACTTAACAGCTTTCTGCCTGTCTGCTCATGGCAATGACATGACTCGCTTCACTGTCTCTCAACAGCAGAGTGATTTAAGGACAAGATCAGGAGTGGCTGGACTCACAGTAGATCAATCAACATTTGTGGGGAAAGCTGACATCTGGGAAGCATCTGGTTGATGTTCCAAGCTCAAATTCATCACCAGAATTGGGAAAGAAGAAGTAGAGGAGCCAATTCTTTCAGATCAGAGGAAGATTTAAGAAGGAAGAAATGTGCAAACTTACGGAGATGCAAATGGAAGAATATTACACATTGTTTCAGTGAAGTACAAGACATAATCATTGAAGAAATATTAAGTATTTTAGGAAGCAAAAGACAACAAAATACCTCAAGAATCAAGATGCTGAAGAGAAATGCTCACAAATGAAATACCAGGAAAACATTAAAATAGACCGCTACAAAGTAAGGCGCGAACAGGCTTGTGTGGAATACTACCTTTTTCTGTTGGGCAGAATGGCCTGAATCCCTGCTCCAAGTTCTTTGTCGTTCCATGGAACAATAAAAATCTTTGAAATCAGGTTTAAAATGTAAACAAGTTTGAGAATGGAATAGTGAATACTGGCAAAGTACAATGGACCAATAATCTGCAAAAAGAGAGAATTGTTAAAGTACAGCACCCTCGCCCACCAGGGTCTTGTTCCGACAAACATTGATCCATATCCAAAAAACCAACTCATCTGGCCACATTCTTGCTGAACACCAACAAAGCCACCTCCACATTAGCAACTATGTCTGATGTACCAATACTGAAAGATATAGCTGAAATTTAATGTTACTAAAGCCATTCTTCAGAGAACAGTACTACAAGGGGCCAGTGAGAAAGAAATTTTTTTTTTGAAGATTGCATTGAGCTTTGCTTGAATGGGGTAAGAGACCATGGACAGAAACAGCAGAGCAGCAATGGGAAAGGGAATTCTAACGGTTGGCCACTGGCAACATGGATTTGGATGTAGAGAATGGAGATATTCTAGTAAGCGCACAAAAAGGGTTCAGGCCTTTTTAAAGATTAACTGAATATTGTCCATGGCAAATATGACATTCAGGAATCTTGGGAATGTGGGAAGTAGTTCCGCAAAATTTCCATTTTCCGTCTGTGGAAAGGCTAAAAAGGATGCAGTTTTCTACATGCCGCTGCTTCACCTTTCCAGCAGGATCTACCTGTAAAACAGTGTCCTCACCTACTGCTGGGTCCCAGATACCGGTGTGGGGAAGGTGAATAGATGTGCATTACATCTCATGGAAGGAGAGGTCAAATCTAGTTCAAGTTTCTCACTTTGGTTCTCTATGTATGAACTGCTGCTGGCAACAACACAGTTATGTCTGTGAGACTTGATTGTAATTCTTGTTCCATTCTTTCCAGAGTTGAATGTTCTGCTAAGCTTAGAATTGTGGGCGGGCAGTGTCCATTTTGGGGAGTTAGAAAAGTTATATTTGTGCACATCACCATTCATCCTTTGGAGTTTGGCTGGCTGTTAGCTTGGCATTTGAATGAGACCCAGATAAGGTATTGTGTTCAAGTCCTGTCGGCAGCCAGCTGATTTGCTCATCCCACAGCACACCCTCATCCCCACCCTCCAACACAGCATTTGACTGAAATATTGGGTATTTTCTGATATAAGGCAACATTATCAATATTATTGTTTCTAAACTGCAGTCATGATTCTCTCTTTATCAAATACCGCAAAAATAGGCCAAGGGTAAATGAATTTTACCTAATCATTGAAACTTGACAAATTCAAGCAGTTAATCCATCTTAAATTGCTTGAAATTATTATGTGATGCAGTTCAGTCAGAGGCAAATTATTAATTTAGAATGCTGACAAGGAACATAACCATTCATGAAGATATTTGCATGAGGAATACTGAGCAACAATCCTTTATTTCTGAAAGAACCACTAATTATATAAAGGTCATTTTTCTTTTTTATTTAAATTTTGTTTATTTCTGGGACAAAAGCGAAGCCTGAAATGAACTTGTGAGCTTCCCGGTGGTGAAGAGCCCTGTGTATCTTTGTGAATTATTGTCTGACTGTATAATTTATACAACATTTTGTACTGCTTCTGTCCAGAAATAGCTAGTGGAGTATCAATGTGAGGTGGCTGCAGAGGGGTGGGAGCCAATTATAGTTGACATGTGATGGGTACAAAACAACTGTGCTGGTAAATTACAGGCTAAGTATCCATTTCTGTCATTACAGACAGATACTTTATCGGAAAGGAGGGAAATAAAGTATTTTACAGATAGTTTGGTGTGTGTGTGTGGGTGGATAGCCAGGTAGATGAGTAAATGGGTAGGAAGGTAGTTCATGTTCTGATAAAAGGTCACAGGCCCAAACCTTTAATTCTGTCTCTCTCTCTGCACAGCTGCTGCTGACCTGTTGAGTTTTTTCAGTTCTTCCCATTTTTATCCTAAATTTCAAACATACACAGATTCCCACCTCTATAATAGTGTAAATGTTAATGGTTATGCTTCAAGCTGAGGTGTGGCTACCATGATAAATCCTAATACTGGCCAAATAATGGGGACTGAATTCAACTATTTTGGCAAACATCAACTGTATGCTTGGTAGAAAATTGACAAGTCGGCTAAAATGTAGGTTTGGGCACCCATATGATCCTCCAGCTTAGCTTTGCTGCTCAGTTTTGTAAGAAGAATTGGGAGTGGATAAGGGGAAATCTATGAACAGTATCTTATGTGGCCATTGAAGTAGAAGGGTTGGGGCCTTCACTGGTAAATTAATGGCAGCCATTCACTGGCCTTGACTTCTGACCCACACGGCCCCATTTCCTTACAACCTTCATGGTGCCCAGGTTGCCTCTCCCCGGCAGCACCCCATCCTGTGAAATGTGTCCCCACAAAATTCACCCGTTCCCCAGTTGCTTCTTGATCTTGGGATATGGCAATGATTGCTGTGATGTAAATAGTAAAAGAAACTGAGCAAGGTTTTCCAGAGATAGAAGATTTTGAATTACAATGAGTTTCGAATGGAAATTAACATAAAGGGGTCAATGCATAAGTAGAGATAACAAGGTGTAGAGCTGGATGAACACAGCAGGCTAAGCAGCATCAGAGGAGCAGGAAGGCTGATGTTTCGGGCCTCGACCCTTCTAGTTTAGGTTTTCCTGCCAAATTTCTTGTCTCTTCCGTAACTTTGGCAGAGCTACCAGAGAATCAGCACAAATGGCCATTGATGGCATTCCTTTGGGGTTTCTGGTAATCATCCACCAGCTTGCAGTTTCAGATTGGGGAACCTCTCAAGGAAGTTCTCCTCTTGGATCTGAACCACCAGATTCAACCACATAACATCTTGCCAGATAGGAGAATCCTCAACTGATGCAGTACGACCTCAGTACTGTTCTGGAATAGCAGCTGAGGTTGTGTCCTACTGGCTTTGGTTTAGGGCCAGAGTAGGATCTGTACTATCAGCTGAGCTGGACAGATAACCAAGGTTATAGAATTTGAAAAGCCCATGTACTAAAATCACAAATACACTTCAGTAAAGTTACCCATGTCAGTAAACAGCTCCTCTCAGCCTAGAGAAGGATGAAAGTCTCCCAGTAACTAAGGCTAAAGATTTCTTCAGTTTCGTTAGTGATTAGTTTGATCAGTTGGATTTTCCAGTATCAGGATGTATTCCTGACTGACTCAAAATATTCTTATTGCTTCCTTCCCAATCACGCAACAGACATGAAAGATGTTACTTGCGATACTTTACGCTACAAACACTGCTCGCAACCATCCAATACTAATGAATATCTCCTTGATCCCGACTGTGCCTATACTCCTGTGCGTCACCTTCCCTTTGTAGCTCTGAAGGGGGTAAAGTGCTATTAGATTGCATTACTTTATTGCGTCCATTGGGGTTTTCAATGGAAGTGCTCTCACAGGCAACTCAGAATGAGACACAGAGCACACAGTCCTTCTGGGTTAGAAGGGCTCAACTCAAACACACCTGAGTCAGCTGATCTCTGACATTGATGGTATCCTGATGAGTCCCTTCAGACCTATGCTCGCCCTGACCACCTTACTGCACAGCCAGGCTACCTCTCTGTGCTGCATCTTAATCTTTTCTTTCTCCCTTTTCTCGTTCTCTTCAGTCTCCCACCCTTCTTCTTGCTCTGATGATCTCTATCATTCCAAGGCTTCATTCTATAAGGTTTGGACCTGCTTGAAAGACTATTTGATGGAGAATGCAGCTGACTAATTCAAGCATCAGAAACTCAAGTTCAGAAGCCCAATGGACTGTTCGATGGTGGTTCTGGTGAGCAATGGTTTTGCGTGTGGCTCTTTCTTGGGTAACACAAGGCATTGAGATACCTTCTCTTCAAAGGATACCCCTTGTCTCCTGGCGTGGATCTATGAAGTTTAGGAGGTGAAATGAAAATCTGTGACTTTTTCGACTGCTGGACAATGAGACATTATGGCAACTACCAGGGAAGTGATAAATTTTTCAGGGTTCTTAAATAAATTAATCCATGTCTCTTACCGCTCCAGTTACATTAATAAATAAATTTATCCTGCAACTCCTTTATACCTACAAAAACAGATCCACTCTTTTCAACAATTCCAGTCAAAAAAAAAGCTGTGCCCCTAATACTTCCTGATTTTAGAAATGAATAACTCTTTGCCCTTCCACCACAATCCACGGGTAATATGGATGAACATCAGCCAACTAGAAAACCTCCGTACGTGACTCTATATGTAAACATTAAAAGTATTAACTTAGCTTTGTGCTGTGACTCACCCATGATCTAGACTTGATTGTTATTATAATGTGGAAGATTGTGCTGCACCTAATGCATAAGCAGTGAGATTTAGAAAATAGAAACAGAGAGGGAAGTCTTAAAATAAAAGCTATAGAATGTGGAGAAATCGAAGTGTATTGGAGCCAGCAGCATGGCACATCATGATGACAGTCATTTAACAGAAATTTTCACCCCGAATGTGACCTTGAATCAGATGTCTGTATACTGGGAGATGGGATTTTTGTTTCTCAGTATTTTTCAGTTACAAAAAGGTAACTGAAAACTGAAAAGGTAAACTGAGCTCAGTATAAAATCCCTGCTAATTCGCTGCTACTACTACTGACCAGTTTTACCTCAACCCGTGGCTTTAAAATGACTGAATTGTTGGCCTGTACTTTGCAGCAGTAAGGACGCTGAGGCTTTCAGTATTCCTCATTATTTCACTGAAGATGAAGGTAAAAATTGGGAGTCTGCACTTACTCAGAACAATGTGGAAATCCAGCTGTTGCTGGCAATGATTCTATTCTCCGCCAGAGGGCGTACTGTTGAGGTCTTCCAGAGTGCAATACCTAAGCAAACAGTGAATGGACAACAATCTCTTCCACTGCGTCATTAATTGTGTCATAATAACCCCTGAAAAGATTAAACATTTTTGACAGAGGTGCAACTGGAATTTTAAACAGTACATTAATTTCATAATTGCTGCTGAACACACTCACTAGCTCTGAAAAACTTTTTAAATAGTTTTGTGCGAGGGAGGTCATGCCTCAGTAACTTGATCAAGTTTTTTGAGGAGGGGGCGAAGATGTTTGATGAGGGGAAAGCAGTTGATATTGTCTGTGTGGACTTCAGTAAAGCCTTTGACAAGGTGCCTCATGGCAGACTAGTACAAAAGGTGAAGTCTCGGGGTGAGCTGGCAAGGTGGGTACAGAACTGGCTTAGTCATGGAAAACAGAGGATAACAGTGGAAGGATGCTTTTCAGAATGGAGGGTTGTGACTAATGGTGATCCATAAGGATCAGTGCTAGGACCTTGCTGTTCCTTGTCTATATAAATGATCTGGGGGAAAATGTAGCTGGCCTAATTAGTAATATACAGAGAGTACAAGATTGGTGGAGTTGCTGAGGATACAGCATGATAAAAATCAGTTGGAGGCATGGGCATAAAAATGGCAGATGGAGTTTAATCTGGACAAGTGTGAGGTGATGCATTTTGGAAGGTCAAGTACAGGTGGAAATTATACAGTGAATGGCAGAACCCCTAGGAGTATTGATATGAAGAGGGATCTGGGTGTGCAGGTCCACAGATCACTGAAGGTGGCAGCGCAGGTAGATAAGGTAGTAAAAAAGGCCAATGGCATGCTTACCTTCATTGGAAGGGGCATTGAGTACAAGGATAGACAAGTTATGCTGCAGCGTTACAGAACCTTAGTTAGGCCACACTTGGAATATTGCATACAGTTCTGGTCACCACACTATTAGAAGGATGTGGATGCTTTGGAGAGGGTACAGAAAAGGTTTACCAGGATGTTGCCTGGTATGGGCGATTTTAACTATGAAGAAAGGTTGGATAGGCTGGGTTTGTTTTCATGGAAGGCAGGAGGTTAAGGGTCGAGCTGATGGAAGTTTATAAGATTGTGAATGACATGGATAGAGTGGAAAGTATGAGGCTGTTTCCCCAGGGTGGAGGGGTCAATTACAAGGGGACACAGGTTTAAGGTGCGAGGGGGGATGTTTAAAAGAGATGTGGGAGGCATGTTTTTCACATGAAGGGTGGTGAGTGCCTGGAATGTGCTGCCAGCGGAGATGGTGGAAGCAGACACAGTAGCATCATTCAAGAAGCACCTGGATGAATAC
The DNA here is from genome assembly GCA_024137785.1 of Ginglymostoma cirratum. NCBI lineage: Eukaryota > Metazoa > Chordata > Chondrichthyes > Orectolobiformes > Ginglymostomatidae > Ginglymostoma > Ginglymostoma cirratum. The sequence goes on along the minus strand of JAHRHZ010000143.1, from coordinate 2,119,741 downwards.
ATGAATAGGAGGGGAATAGAGGTATATAGATCCTGTAAATGAAGACTGTTCTAGTATGGAAGAGCAAAATGTGTCTGCACAGGTCTGGAGGGCCAGGGGACCTGTTCATGTGCTGTATTGTTCTTTGTTCTTCTTTGTTTTTGTTCTTTGTCCTTTAAATTTGAGGATTGCCAAATTCCTTCATTATGACAAAAAAGTGCAGCTTTTAAAAGTTTGTTTATGATATTTAGCACTATCTTGATCCAGTGATGATCATTCTGAAAATAACTGAAATATAATATTAAATTGAAGGGATTCAGTGTTTTTAAGGTATTAGGTTGTTGTCTGTGAGGGCAGTTGATTGACTGTTTTCTCTGCTTAAGGTGAAGTCCTTTTGAAAGAGGTAGTTAGATTTGCACTGATAGTTTTCTTCATGGCCACTGACAGCAAAATCCCAGCTATTATTAACACAGACATTGAGCATTTATAGTGTGCCTTGACTTCTTGTTCACAAGCCAAAGTCTCCCTACTCAGTATTACAAGAGATGTTCAGATTATACAGCACAATAAACTGGTCTGTGCTGGTGTTTCTCCCACGTAAGCCTCAACCACCCAAAGACATGTAATCCTATGTACATAACTCTTAGCAGACTGAGTAAAAAGTGATTGCTTCGATAGAGTCAGAAGGCATATTAAACCAAGATGGAAGGTTACATTTGCATATTCTTAGCAGTAAGATTTCTGGCAAAGTTGGGCTGATCCCAGATACCTGGTAAATACAATGGACAGGATCCAGATGCAGAAGGCCTGCCCTATTCCCATCAGATCCCATTTTTCCCAGCAGATGGATGTAAGCAGGTAATCAAACATACAGATGGAGAATGAGATCTTGGCAGGGCTAGTTGAGTTCAAAAGGACCTGCTTTTGCTATTGCAAGGGTTTTGAAGCCATGAATTTTTGGGGGAGGTAGAAATGCTCATGAAGCATAGATAAGGACTGTTCAAGTGTCATGATCTGAAGTGATTTAAATCTCAAGCCCTTTAAGGATGAAATAAACATGTATTAGCTTTCAGTTAAGAATAAACAAGACAGACAATCATAGTTGGAATGCATTGTTTGACAGTGCAGCTTAGAAAAAAACATTATCATCTGTTCCTGCAGTTTCAATAGATTTCTCAGTTTGCATTTCCCAAGGGCTGTCATAATGGCTGAGCCCTTTATGAAAGTTTGGATGATTTTCAAAAGGCCCTAAACAGATTATCTAAGCAGGGGGAAGAGTTTGTTTTTTATTAGCTGTTTTGGGAAGCTGTTAAAGGATTACTTATCTTTGATGTGGTTAGTGAATAAAAATGTGTTTACTTTAAAAACAAATTGACCACAAAGAAGGGATTTAATTTTTTTTAAAGAGGTTTCATGAAAGACAGTAGGAATATATCAAGTTTGTATCATAGAGTCATAAAGCATGGAAATAGTTCCTTTGGTCCAACTCATCCACATCAACCAGACATCCCAATCTCACCTAGTCCCTTTTGCCAGCATTTGGTCCATATCCCTCTAAACGCTTCCTATTCATATACCCATCCAGATGTTTTAAATGTTGTAATTGTATCTGCCTCCACCACTTCCTCTGGCAGCTCATTCCATACATGCACCACCCACTGTGTGAAACTGTTACCACTCAGGTCCTTTTTAAATCTTTCCACTCGCACATTAAATATGTGCTGTCGAGTTTTGAACTCCTCTACCCTATCCAAGCTCCTCATGATTTTCTAAACCACTGTAAGGTCACCCCTCAGCCTCCAATGTTCCAGGGAAGAAAGCTCCAGCCTATTCAGAGACAAAAATAGAAATTGCTGGAAAAGCTCAGCAAGTCTGGCAGCATCTGTGGAGAGAAATCGGAGTCAACGTTTTGGGTCGAGTGATCCTTCCTCAGAACTGAGAACTATTCAGGCTCTCCCTATAGCTCAGACCCTCCAGTCTTAGCAGCATCCTTGTAAATCTTTTCTGTACCCTCTCAAGTTTAACATTTTTCCCTATAAAAGGATGACCAGGATTGCACACAGTATTCCAAAAGTGACCTCACCAATGTCCTGTTCAGCCGCAACATGACGCCCCAACTCTTGTACTCACTGTTCCCACCAATGAAGACAAGCATAGCAAACACCTTCTCCACCACCCTATATACCTGCCACTTCACTTTCAAGGATCTTTGCACCTCCATCCCTAGGTCTCTTTATTCGGCAACATTCTCCAGGGACCTACCATTAGCTGTGTAAGTCCTGCTATGATTTACCTCACCAAGATACAACACCTCACATTTATCTAAATTAAACTCTATCTGCCACTCTTTAGCAATTGACCCATCTGGTCAAGGTCCCGTTGTACTCCGAGATAATCTTCTTCACTCTCCGTTATACCACCTATTTTGGTGGGTCATCTGCTAACTTGCAAATCATCCCTCCTATATTCACATCCAAATCATTTACGATAATGACGAAAAGCAATGGACCCAGCACTGATCCTTGTGGTACGCAGCTAGTCACAGGCCTTTAGTCTGAAAAGCAACCTTTCACCATCGCCCTTTGTCTCCTACCTTCAAGCCACTTTTGTATTCACTGGCTAGTTCCCCCTGGATCCCATGGGATCTAAATTTACTACCCAGTTTACCATGTGGAACCTTGTCAAATGTTTTGCTGAAGTCCACATAGACAACATCTACCACTCTGCCTTCATCAATCTTCTTTGTCATCTCTTCAAAAAACTCAATCAAGTTAGCGAGACATGATTTTCCATGCGCAAAGCCATGTTGACTGTCCCTAGCCAGTCCTTCCCTTGCCAAATGCTTGTAAATCCTGACCCTCAGAATCTCCTCCGACAACTTATCCACCACTGTCATCAGGTTCACTGGTCTGTAGATCCCTGGCTTTTCCTTCCCACCTTCCTTAAATAATGGAACCACATGACCCAACCTCCAGTTTTCCAACACCTCACCCTTATTGTTGATGATACAAAAATCTCAGCAAATGGCCCTCCAATCTCTTCCGTACCTTCCCACAAAGTTCTGGGGAACACCTGATCATGTCCCAGGAATTTGTTGGTCTTTGTCAGGAAAAACTTCTTTACATTGTTCAAAATTAAGGTAAATTAATTGATTTACAAGAGAACAATACATTTGAATTTTATTTAATAATCCATCCTCCAACTGTTTAAAATAACTTGGAATTATCAATTAAACTATGGAAAGGCATGCAACCCATTTGTGATCATGGAAGGCTATGAAATAAGACATGCAGCATTAATCCAGTAATGGTTGCTCTCAGGCTTATGTCAACAGATGTAGTGCAATAGTAAACAATATTTTTAAAACTCCAGACATTCTTTTCAAATATTTAAAGGGCAGCAATTTTAAATGCTTTGTAAATTCCTTTAGACAAGTTATTTTGACAGTTATTTTTCAGCTTGACAGTTCCAATGAGTTTATATAGTTTTTGTGTACATTTGTTTCTACTTTGAACAAACCAAAATGTCATCCTACCTGTCCCATAGTGCACCTTGCCTTACTCAAAACACAGTGTACCTCACCCAAAGGTCATCAAATCTTTCCAAAAGATATCTTGGGGACATATGTAAATGGGTCCCTTACCTCTCCAAGAAACTCTGCCAAGTGCAGATCTATTGCTGCCAGACTTAATTGGTACACACCTAGTTTCCCATTCCTGGCTAATGAAAATCAGATATGGCTGAAGACAGCTGCCACTGTGAACTATCAATGTGTTGTTTGCAAACAATCCCCATTTCCCCATCTCCAAGACAACCACAGAAGTGGTGAGATAATCAGCGGTTCTCTGATGTTATGAAAATTTAGACCTTTATCTTTTTCATCTCCACATGGCTCCTCAAGTCTGTCCCTAGTGAATACCGGGTGAATGTCTATGGAAGAGCCATGGACTACATGAGGGAGCGTGGGAGTGCCAGAACCATGAAGGTACACAGGTTTGAGGGGACATGGAGCTTGCATTAGGGTGTGGAGACATGGGGGTGGCTGAGGAGTGGGTGGTTTAGAGGGCAAGAGAATCTCACAGATTTTTATATGTCTAAGCTAAAGTCTCAGACGATGAAGCAGGCTAAAAAGCTCTTCGTGCTACTCACTTGCCTCCATAGGCACCACTGAGAAGCCTCTGCTGCCAGTTGGCCCAATTTCGTCCTGCCTCCCCTTCCCACAACTGAGATACAGCAGGCAGGGGCCACTTTTAGGGAGATGGGTTTGCCAAATTGGAAAATTTCCCAATCCAAGCTTCCCACTTTGCTGGCAAAATGTCCGTACCTCCAATGAGGCTTGTTATTAAGGAAGCTGAGGATGCGTCAGTCACAGGCAGGAACGGCAGCAGCATCTATGCCCAGAATTCCAGCGAGAGATATGTGCAGAAGCAGGTTCTTTTAGGCATTTCAAAGATTTATTGATCAACTTTTACGAATAAATGTCATGTTTCTGTCCGAATTATTTATTTTTGAATGTATTTCTTGTGTGATATAAATATGGCTAGACTTGGATCTGAGTCAGAAATTGACTTGATGTCTAAAACCCGTACAAGGGAATAAATGGAGTATTGTAATTGATTTGAGGGCTAGAATAGAGTTTGAAGGGTTTCCAACCTTGATTAGTAACTTTTGAGATTGGTTTGTTTTCCATTGTGCTATATCTGAGCAAAGAGAAGATTGATTTTTGTAGAAGTGGTTGTAATTAAAATGATAGCTGGGTCACTTCTACGGCAAGATTTGATTATCCAGTTTCATTCATTACAAAGCAAGCAGCAATTAGGCATTATCCAGTTCAGGACAAAGTACTGCAACATCTAAACAAAAACCCCAAAAGCGAATGTTTCATTACATGTGAAATGGTCTCTCAGACAAAGGAAAAATCACAAATTCCATTATCATTTTCTCTGCCTGGTGTGTGGAGATTTTCCAGAACGTTTTGTTCTTATTTCAACTTTCCAGCATCTGCAATACTTTGCTTTTGAAATGACCCCACCAATTCAACAATGCAGGGTGATAAGATGACTCTCTCTGACATCTGAAAAATGAAAAATTCTGTTTTTCCTTCAGCATTTCAAATCTTTCATGGGAAAGAAGATGTCACGAAGGAACTGGAGGAAGTCCAGGCGGAAAGGAAAGCCCAAAAGCACGTTCACTTGGTATCAGTGTTAGAGTTACTGCGCAAGCAGTCTGTACGCTGGCAAGTCATCACAGTCATTGTCGTTATGGCCTGCTACCAGCTCTGTGGTCTGAATGCTGTAAGTATAACATATATTGTTGTTACACTGTTATACTGCCGTGTCCTAGCTGCGTATGTGACTTCCAGTAAGTTGAATGAAAGAGAAGGACCATAATAGTTCAGTAGAACAGGCATTGAGTCATATAAACTAGAGGGATCTCAGTCAATCACTGTGTTGAATAGATTGCAGTGTGACCTCTGTAATAAGTCTGAATAGCCCTGGGTTGAGAAAGGGAATTAAAATTGTGCTATTCATTACTGTTCAATGACAGTGTGTGGAGAAAAATTTCCATTGGGTGGAAATGAGGTGGTCAGTCACTTAAAATTCATTCAGAAGCACTTGTTAGCTCCTGTTTCTGAGCCAGTTGGTACCATCCCGAAAAGATCTTTCATAGGTGGTCGGGGCACTTGTCTGGTTCAGGCAGTAGCCCCTTTTAATGGTCAAATCAGGATCCCATGGTAAAATACTAATTGCCATTTTGGGTGGCATCCAAGTGGAATCCAGTTTTACTTCAGTCAAACCCATACTAAAGTACGAAGCTTAAATGATAAGAAGCCAGGAATTGAAGATTATCACAGAGGTATATGCGGCCAAGCACACAAGCCACTTGTAGATAGTGGTCAGGGAATTCTTTCCGGGAGCAGCTACAGGACTCCCATTTTCATCCTGCACCTGGAACGCAAGTCTGAATTTCAGGCGTACTGATTCTTTGGCCCAGTGTGTGTAACCAGGAAGAATCCTGACTCCATCTTGGCTTCTGAGCCAAACAATCAAGTACAGTTCCATTTGGGAGTGAACGCAGAAGAAAATCTGGATCAGAATATTGATTGAAAGTGAGATAGTCCACCAAAGAGTGGAAGAAAGTCAGAACATTACCTTATTCATTATTCTTGATGCTTCCCTGTGGTGATTATGGTGTGTCACTGAAGGCAATAATGGATAAATCCCCAGTGCAGAGCATTCTGTTCTTCCATTAAAGGAAGGATGTATGTGGTCTGTAAAGAGATTGGAATAACCAGTAGATAAAACAATATATTTGTTAAAGGGATGAAGTGTTTGGTTGCATGACGGAAACAAAAGCTTTTTATTAGCACACAGCAGACTATATTGATTCTTTGTGTGAATGATAGACAAATCCCTTGTGAAGTTTAATTAATTAAAATTAGCCATGATTTTGCATTCCTATGAGTCACATCATAAAAAGCAGTGTTCACAAGAGAAACAAGCAAGCGGAAATGGTTCATGTTGGATATGACACTGATCCTCAGTTAGAATTGGAATATTGAGACATAGTGAAGCTCTTAATCCTATTTTGTTTAAACATTAGGTTTAACCTTCTGACATGATCTTTCACAATGTGTAAGGAAATGAACTTACCTTGTTTCATAAGATTTGATTTAAGGCACAGAGGAAAGACTGGAGAAACATGAATCGAAAATAAAATGATTCTAGGATTAAACTGGTTCAAGGAAAAGACTCAACAAACATTGGTTTCATTTAAATACAGTCATCTATCTCTCAGGGCATTGGTGACGACAGAATGGTCTAAAAAAATTGAAACTGATGATACCTCAGCAGCAGATACCTGGAGGTTTTCAAAGTGTGGTTAGGAATCTAATCCCCAGGATCTTGACACAATTCTGGCTGCAGATCTGTCTTAAATGATCCTTCCCTCATTATTTGTAAAGAGGGCCTGGAATTCGTCAGTTGCTAACATTTCATTTTTTTCCACTGATGAAAGAATCATATCAGTGTGCCAACTCCATTTGGGTTTAAGGTAATCATTGATCTTCCATTTTACAGGCCAGGTAACAATAATCTTCCATAATAGGTTGGCATCGCAGGGGATGGGGTGTATTAAAAGCCCACTAAATTATATTCTGATTGAGACTTGATACGTTTCCTTGATGTTTGGTATTGTACCCCTTAGGAGCTTACATTAATCTTGTGACATTTGTTCATTTTAAAATAATAGAGGAGAAAGTAAAGTAATGTTGTCAGATCAATCAGAAATCTCAGACCTAGATCCCTGTCAACAAATAACTTGCATTTATATAGCACCTGTAACAATGAAATGTCCCAAGCTGTTCAACAAGATGTAATTGGTTAAATGTATGGCTACCCCACAACCACAAACTTTCTGTCATTTTCTACAGCTCTTGGAGAGAGCTTTAGGAGATGTATTTTGTCCTGATTACTCTTTGACGAGTGGTTTTAAGAGAGAGGCTCAGAGCTGTGTATTTGAATCCAAAGAAGTAAACAGCTTGTGAGGCCTTGGGGGTCTTTTTTTTTAAGTTGGACCAACAGACGCAGCCTGAATGGGTTGGGTCAAGCTCCCCAGAACCAGGACTTTTAGTTCTGGTTTTTTTAATAGCAGCAGCTGCTGGGGTCTTGAAGCTGGGTTTGAAAGCGACAATACATCTCTCCCCGCTCCTCTCTGTCTCTCTCTCTCTATGTCTCTCTCTCTCTCTCTGTGAGTTTTTTCTTGGTATTTTTCCTCCTGGATTGGAGAGTTGCCTTTGAGACAATCTATTTTACTGAATTTGCCTTTGCGAATGGTGTATTTATGGGATACTATATTGGAACACTTATTGTTTAGTAGTTAAATAATTTATTATTATGTTAAATTTTCCAATAGAGTTAACTTTTTCAATTTCTTCTTTATTTTGTTATATTTTAACAAAAATAACTGTATGAATAAAATGTGTTTTACTTCAGATCTGATAGTTTGACCAATTGATTTGCATCCAGAATGCAATGCCTGGCACTTGCCTTTAAAATAAGAAAAAGTTTGGGTCTGGGCTGTTTCCTTAATATATTTTGTGGGTTTAGTCTGGCCCATAACAAGAGACAGTGCAGATCCAGACTAAGGATACCTGTTTCCTGAACACATCGTAAGTAAATCCTGAGCAGGTTAGTGGTGTGAAACAAACCCCTTGCTTCTTCCAAACAGTAAGTTGGACGTTCTTCAGATGTACAAAACTAACATATTGCTCACTCTGCAAGATTCTGGTGTCCATAATGTTATACAATATTGTATATTGCAATATGCAATAATACAATATTGCATTGGAGAGGCTGCAACAAAAGGATTCTTAAGGATGATATATAAGAATATATATTTATAAGGAAAACTGCCCAGACTGGAGTTCTTTTCTCTGGAAAGGATGGGCAAACTGATAGAAGGCTTTATAATATATAAATGCTTGGAATGGGCTGGCCAAAGGTGAGAAAGCTGGGAAACTATGATGTGAGTCAAGAAGTCAGCACCCAAGACAATTCTTTTCCAGTTTTCTACTTAAGTTCTTGTCATTTCCATGCTTTTGCACCTTCTTTAGTAGTCCAGCTCACCTCACTTCAATGCCATTTCCAATTCTCCTGACCTTTCCAGGGAAACTGGTTGGAACAAATCCCTGACATGTACCTCAGAATGAGTATCTGGTGTCTACAGCTAGCCATCTGTCATCCAACTCCGTTTTCACTGTAATGCCCCTGCCTGCACTATGGACATTATCCTCCCTGACTGTTTGACCACACAAGTTGGCATAGGCAAACTACCAGCCTTACCATCATCATTGCCACTTCAGCACTTCAGCACACTTCTTCAGGAACACCTACAACTTGCAAGTTCTGCCAAGTTGCTTTCCAAGCAGGAATACCCACGCATTTATGCCAAATGCACCTTGTGGATTTTAGCTTGCTTTCATCACTCTCAGTCACTTTGGAATTAATTGGATCCTCTGTATCTCGCATTGGTTTTTCTTACAAAGGAAAAGGTTGTCAGCTTGTCAAGGTGAAGGGCACTGAACAATCATGGGGTGGACATGTCACAGTACAGCACTGGGCTCTGTCAGTATCACGTCACCGCATGCACTATAGCTTATGTGGCAAAAACATTGCATGTGCTTCTAGCAAGCAGCCACGTCTGAAAGTCAAAGGGGAACAGCCCTTACTGGGGTCAAGAACGACGACAGTCAGTCATAAAGCTTGTGTGGTTTCAGTCCAGTGAATTGGCCACAGTCAGTTAAGCACTAAGTCCTACTAGAGTCCTGGGGAAAGTGGGCAGCTCAACTTTGAGGAAGGGCGTCATTGATCACAGAGGCAATGGTGACAGTGAAAAGGGGACAATTTGAGATAGCAGGGTGGGATCTCATAGAACACAGACAAGGGCACAGACCTCCAGGACTATCATACTTACCTCTACATGAGGAGAGTGTCAGGCCAACAGGGTATGGCAATTCACACAGTCACAGCCTGTTGGAGTAAATTGGGGGCATTAATAGTTACATAAAAGTGGTGGTGGGAGTGGGGAGGGTTGATGGAAACAGGAGGACGCCAAAAGCTCATGGAGTCACTGGGCCAGTGAAGATGCAATTGAATTCATCATACAGCCACTGCCCCCTGTTTTGCCATCCGTCTAACTTTAAATTGCCCTCCATGGTGGCTCGGACATTGTCCAAGAATGCATATTAGGAGTTATATCCTCGAGCACTCATGGCCGTGACATTGTGCACACCATGTGCCTCAGTAACTGTAATTAGGTAAACTATATTAAAAGTGTCACCGAACTTGGCATTTCACAAACACATTCCATAGCTATCACCAGAAGCCAACATGTCATCGTCACCACAGTCACTCACTGAACTGTAAATATGCCAAGGACATGATCTGTGATGAGCAAAGTGTGAAGCCAAAAATGATGGTTTCCCACCAGGATTCAAATTTCTCAATGGAACATGAACATTTTGGTCGAACAATGTATATTTAGGTTCAGTTGTACGCCTTAGGGTTCCCTTTAGAGGCATGACATTGATCTATTTGGGAAGCCTCCATGTCTCACTATGCTATGATATATCATGAGACTCCATTAGGTCGGATTTGAGGGCTCAGGAGCTCCTTTAATGAAGCTGTGTTCTCTTGCTGACATTCCTCACAGATTATCTGCTTATACATTTCACATGTATATGGCCTGTGATGATTCAATGCCTTCTTCCTCAGAGAAGAAGAGCTGAGGGCTTGTAGCATTGGCCCTGACTGGCCTGGGTGCTGCCACAGCCTGTATAAGACACCAGCAAGTATTAGTTATCTAAGAAGGATAAACTATTGTCCAGTTTAAGAAGGACTTTGTGTTGGTAGTAGTGGGAGAGCAGTTCAGCACAGCACAGTGAGTTAGTTACTGACTGAGATCTCCTCATTCCCAATAGTGGCTGTGTTTATCTCTGGCCAATTCGAAAATGTCAACTGTGTTGTGATGAGTCTGCCGTGTGGCACACCCCATCAGTCTTGGCTCCAGCACAGGACTATTTTTCCTGCATTGAAACAATGAGAGGGATTGAATCCGATGGATTTAATCCAGAGACCCAGCCAATGTTCTGGGGATCCATGCTCAAATCCTGCCATGGCAAATAGTGGAACTTAAATTGAAAAAGTTTCTGGAATTAAGAGCATACCAATGACCATGCGTCCATTGTTGATTGTTGGAAAAAACCCATCGGGTTCACTAATGATCTTTAGGGAAGGAAATTGCCATCCTTACCTGGTTTGGTCTACATGTGACTCCAGACTCACAGCAATGTGGTTGACTCATAACTACCCTCTGGGCAAGTAGGGATGGGGAATAAATTCTGGCCCAGCTAGTGACGCCCTCATCCCATGATTGTATAATTAGAAAAGAGCAGTTAGTGGTGATGCTGAAACGAGGTGTTGCCAGTGAGTGAGTGGGAAGCACAGAAGGCAGGAAAGGTTCATTGTTTGAAAGGACGTGGTGAGTGTGAGCCTTTGAATGCACATGATGCATGCAGTAGTAGGAGTTGCAGTGTTCTGGTGGGGTGTGTGCAGTTGCACAGTTAGACTGAGAGGTGGCACAGTGAGTGAGAAGTAGCAGAGTGAAGATGGTAGTACTTACGTTTGTAGAACACAGATCATTAACCTTTCTCCTGTACTGCTGTGCATTTAATTTAGCCCGGAAAACCGAACTGAGACAGGCCACGATGTGTATCCAGGCTGGCACACTTGGGTAGTGTGGCCTCCTTTGACAGCCCATAGAAAGAAAGACTATCCTCCTCTCCACCACCTTGTCCACCAGTGTCTCTGGGTCCACTGTCAGCAAAGCGGGGAGCTAGCCTGCCTTTCTCGGCCATAATCCCAGCAATGATGTTCAAGCACCGCAGAGAGAGGGGCAGCTCCTTATTGGCATTGTCTGAAGTGATACGCAGCCAGGGTTTAAAAATGACAGTGTTGGCATGAATGCTGGAAGGTTTTGGCAGCACCAAGCACCTCTGCCCCTCCGGCTGTGTGATTCCTTGAGAAAGACACCAAGGAGTCAGCACCGGCAGTTTTTGCTATCGCCAAGGAGTCCGGTTGCCTGTGAATGAGCTGAACAGCAGATGATTGTGTGTGGAAAGTTGCTCCATGACAGGAAGGACCAGGTGCCATGAACCCCCTTCACGTTTTGGCTGAAATAGGGAAATTCCACCCCAAGTGTCTGGGTGTCTAAAGCTAGAGGTCATAAATATAAAATTGTACTAAGTCCAGAGCTGACCAGGGGTCAAGACTCATCTGCTCATGTCCAAACAAGTTTGCTAAAATAGCAGCAGATCGATAGTCTTTTATTCCTTGGCGTGGAGGGGAACTTGCAGATGATACTGCTCACATGTATCTGTTGCCAAATAACACACTGCTGCCACTGTGATAAACAGAGCAAATGCTGATGATGGAAGGGGTATCAGTCAAGTGGGTTGCTATAACCTGGATGGTATCAAGCATTTTGTGTATGCTTGGAATTGGACGAAGGTAAGTGAAGTAAATACTATCAGACTGAAGACATGTGCTTTGTTGATGGTGGACAGATTGAAGGTCAGAAGGTGATTTATCACTGCAGAATTCCCAGCATCTGACCTACCCTTGTAAACACGGTATGAAAATAGCTGTCCAGTTCCTTTACAGGTCAAGACTGAAGCCAAAGATACTGGGGATTTAGTGATAATAATGGCATAAAATGTTAAGGGAAATGGTTAGTTTCTGTCTTGTTAGAGATGATTATTACCTGGTACTTGTGTGGCATGAATGTCACTTGCTACTTGACAGCCAAAGGTTGAATGTTGCTCAGGTCTTTACGTCTGCAGACATGGACTGCTGCAGCATCTGGGGAGTTGTCAAAGCTGCAGAACATTGTAAAATCATCAGCAAATATCCGCAAACCTGACTTTCTGGAGGGATGCTCATTCCTAAAGCAAGCATAGGACACTACCCTGAGTGTGTGATGGGGTCAGTTTACATACTGCGTATTTAATTTTTTACCACTTCCTCAATTCTCACTCACCTATGATGAGACTAATATCAAGGTCAAAGTAATTTGATCAACTAACCTGGAATCTTCTGCTCCATACAGTTCATGTTACACAAGATAGTGTATAGTTTTGGAGAAACTACAAAGAATACACTTCTATACCTCTTTGAATCCATAGGCTGAGCTGTTACATCTATTGTGGTAACATTAGTTCTTTTATTATTTATAGATCTGGTTCTACACAAACAGCATCTTTAAAGAGTCTGGCATCAGTGACGATCACATCCCATACATCACTCTGAGCACCGGTGCCATTGAGATCACTGCTGCAATTATTTCTGTAAGTAAAATTTATACTGTTCAATCTACAAAGTTTTGACCAAAAATTGTCAGGATTAGCTACTGTCTTTAAAAATGCAATGTTTATCTGCCTGTCTTATTTTGTCAAGGGTAGTTTGAATTTGTGCCATGAGTGGAATGCAGTCAGCAGTGGATTTTAAAACTAACTCTTCAATTAATCCAATAGAGCAGAATGAGCTGCACCTCTTTTTAAAGGAAGGATCAGACTTTCCAAGGAGTGGCCATCTCAGGGATTCTGGTCATTTTTAAAAAAACTAACAAAGGGAGCACTGTATTTCTGAGAGGAGATCCCATACAGTTTTCCCTCAGAATCACGGAGCTGTACTTCCATTCTGTTCCATCCAGAGGAAGGCAAACTGTAGAATCCCTACAGTGTGGAAGGAGACCATTCAGCCCCGCGGGTCTGCACTGATCCTCCAAAGCGCATCCCCAGACCCCCTTCTCATCAGCTGCCCTATTCTGATAGGGAGAAACAGAGATGGTTGTTGGAGGGTAAAGTGGGAGGGTCACAAGCAGAGCAACAGTAGAGGGCCAGGTCATAGAATCATATAACCCCTACAATGTGGAAGCAGGCCATTCAGCCAATCGAGTCCATACTGACTCTCCGAAGAGCACCCTACGCAGACCCCCCACCCCCCGACTCTATCCCTGTATCCCTGTTTTTCCCATGGGGTAATTCATGGGAGGAATCAAACCTGGATCCCTGGTGCCGAGAGGCAGCAGTGCTAACCACTGAGCCAACATGCCCCCCTTGACAGGTCCATGGAAGGAGAGGATGGGGATAGGGATGGGCATGAAGGGGCTGTCAGGTGCAGAGCTGAGAAAGGTTGTCGGGGGGGCGGGGGTGGTGGTGCGGTGAGGGGGGTGTTGTTTCATATCCTGGTGTTTGATTCAAGGGTCCCATATGGGGCAGCAGAAGGGACTCAATGTCAGGACTGGAGCAGGAGAAGAACAGTGATGGATCCAATGGGGTCTCAGCTGCAAGGCTGTTACGTCCCTAAGATATCAGGTCAGGGTCTGGGGAAGGTACAGACTGGGAGGAGGGATGTGAGGTAACTAGGGGGTCTTTTCAATAACTACTCAAGGATTAGGGCAGATATTTAATAGTCGAACTGTTGCTGAATAGCTATTGACATAATTTACTTGGAGGCCATCAAATCCTCCAAATTAAATGGACACTTTTGGAGGATTCTGGGTGTACAGGAATTACCAGTGAAATCTCCAATTTCCCAGGTTATTCTTTATTTAAATGGAGAAAAAACTGCAGAAAACTGCAACACAAAGGGAAACAGTAAGCTAGCACACAAGGCCAGTGGGTAAAAAGGAAGGCTAATGGAGTGTTGACCTTTATTTCAAGTGGCTTTGAGAATAAGAGTAGGGAAGTATTACTGCTATTGAATAAGGTGCTGGTGAGACTAAATCCGGAATACTGTGAGCAATTTTGGTCCCCTGATTTAAGGAAAGATATCACAAGAGTAATTGATCAATTGGCACACTCTTGATGCCATATGTGCTGGTTAATGAAAGGTTTGCTGGATTTCATTGGAAATAGTTCAGAGAAGGTTCACAACGGTGATCCGTGGTATGGAGGGTTTGCCTTAGAAGCAAAGGTTAAACAATTCGGGACTCTACTTACTGGAATTTAGAAAAATGAGAGGCGATCTCATTGAAACATGTAATATTCTTAAGGGGCTTGACAGGGTAAATGCTGAGAGGATGTTTTCCCTCATGACAGAATGTAGGACCAAAAGGCCTAATCTCAGAATAAAGAGGTGCTAATTTAAGGAGGAATTTCTTCAATCAGAGGGTTGAGAAGCTTTGGAATCCCTTGCCACATAGAGCTGTAGCGGCAGAGTCCATGTGTTTATTTAGGGCTGAGATAGATAGATTCTTTGATCAGTCAGGAATCCAGGGTTACAGGGAAAGGTCAGGAAAGCGGATGTGAAGAATGTTGGACCAGCCATGATCTACTGAATGGCAGAGCAGGCTTGAGTGGCCAAACGGTCCTATTGCTGTTCCTATTTGTAGTGGTCTGATGATAACTCTCTTATTGAACTGCAGTAACAACTGACTGTCAGCAAATTCGATCTGAAGCTTCATTGAGTTGCTGCTGCAGCGCAAACCTTGTTACATTTCCTTTTTCTTACACTTTGCAAGCGAGGTCTATTGTTCATTAACTTTCTGAATGGTGTTCAGTCAAACGCAGCTTTGTCAATCTGATCAAAATCTAGAAACCTCCTGAGCGTAACAGTCTCTGGCTGTGCTTTTGGAAGAATTGCTTTATTCTGGTCCATGAGACTCCGAGTATAACAGTTACCAACCGCAGATGTTGACTGCACAGTAATTCATACAAGTAGAAAACTAAGAATGTGCGGGGAATAATTGATCTCATTCCATTTCAAGCTCAATGCCATTGTTGCAATGACCTATGCAAAGCAACATATTATTACTTGCCATTTCTTATGGTGGCTAGGCTGATTTTTTTTTTTGTTCATGGCTATAATTAAGGACTGTAAGTGAAGCAGGACCTGGTTCTTGAACTCTAGGACATAGCCAGCCCACACAAAGCTAAATTTGTATTTTTCAGCTGTGAGTACAAGTCTCAGAACGTGGCAGAATTTGCAAGATGTACCTCGGTGTGCGTGGGATAGGAGGAAAGTATCCAACAAGGGATAGTTCTGAAAAGGATATATTTCAAAAGGCTCAGCATGCTGTTCTACTTACACTTGTGTCAGGCTGTCTGTACTGTGAATGTTTGTTGGGTTAGGACACATGCTGTTATTCTGCAGCAGGACGTACAAACAACATGATCAGTAGGGCTCAAACAGTATCGTGGTTAAGATTAATACTGACAACGACATACTGCATAATATGTGACATGGAAAGCATTAACTTGTTATCTAGTCTAGTAATAAAATAACAATGCAGATAATGATTTTCTTTTTAGTTAGCATGCCTTGAACACATAAATAATAGTTTGCACAAAACAGCATAATATTTCTTGTTAAAAGCTAATATTTCTCCTTCAGACACTTGTTCGTTTGATGATTTTGAAAGTCCTCATTTCCATCAGAAAGGAATTTGCTTTTAACTCTAACAACAGAGTTCTTAGGATTGAGAGCCTCCATAAAGCTTGGTTCGGTCATACTCGAGCTCTTGCTAGGTTGTAAATTGGAGAGGCTCAAAGAATATATATTATACAATGGAGGGTAATAATGGAGAAAAGCCTTTCCTGGTGAGACATAATGGTTGAGCAGTCATACGGAACCTTTCACTGAAGCTGATTTCTAACCTGACAAATTTAGTTGTGCACATACATAACATGTTGTACAGGATCTGAGGAATTTAATTGTGAATAAATAATTGCAGAATTGTGGTCAAACTGATTCTGCTCATGTGTCCAAGCTTTAAGTCACATTAATTTACCCCAGTTGGGGGAATTATTAATCCAGAAACCCAGCTAATGTTCTGAGGACCTGAGTTTGAATCCCACCACGGCAGATGGTGGAATTTGAATTCAATAATTAGAAAAAAAAGGTCGGAATTAAGAATCTACTGATCACCATGAAATCATTGCCGATTGTCGGAAAACCCATCTGGTTCACTAATGTCCTTCAGGGGAGAAAATCTGCCACCCTCAGCTGGTCTGGCCTACATGTGACTCCAGACCCACAGCAATGAGGTTGACTCTCAACTGCCCTCTGAAATGGCCCAGCAAGCCACTCAGTTGTACAAATCACTACAAAGTCTCAAAGAAATGAAACCAGACAGATCACCTTGGCATCGACCTAGGCACCGGAAAAGACAACGGCAGAAACAGCCCTGTCAACCCTGAAATGTCCTCCTCACTAATGTCTGGGAGCGAGTGCCAAAATTGGGAGAGCTGTCTCACAGAATAGTTAAGCAACAGCCTGACATAGTCATACTCACCGACTCATACCTTACAGACAATGTCCCAGACACCACCACCACCATCCCTGGATATGTCCTGTCTCACCGGCAGGACAGACCCAGCAGAGGTGGCGGCACAGTGGTATACAGTTGGGAAGGAGTTGCTGGAGGAGTCCTCAACATTGACTCTGGATCCCATGAAGTCTCATGGCTTCAAGTTAAACATGGGCAAAGAAACATCCTGCTGATCACCACGTACTGTCCTCCCTCAGCTGATGAATCAGTACTTCTCAATGTTGAACAACACTTAGAGAAAGCACTGAGGATGGCAAGGGCACAAAATGTACTCTGGGTGGGGGATCTCAACGTCCATCACCAAGAGTGGCTTGGCAGCAGTACTACTGATTGAGCTGGATGGGTCCTAAAGGACATAGTTGCTGGACTGGGTTAGTGGCAGGTAGCGAGGGAACCTCCAAGAGGTAAAAACTGCGGTTGCATCTGTCCACGACAGGATCGGTAAGAGTGACCATTGCACAGTCCGTGTGGAGACAAAGTCCTGCCTTCACAATGAGAACAACCTCCATCATGTTGTGTGGCACTATTACTGTGCTAAATGGGACAGACTTCGCACAAAACTAGCAACTCAAGACTGGGCATCCATGAAGCGCTGTGGGCCATCAACAGCAGCAGAATTGTATTTCAGCACAATCTGTAGCCTCATGGCCCAGTATATCCCCACTCAACCATTACTATTAAGCCAGGGGATCAACCCTGGTACAATGGAGAGTGCAGGAGGGCATGCCAGGAGCAGCACCAGGCATACCTGAGGATGAGGTATCAACCTGGTGAAGTCATAAAACAGGATTCCTTGCATGCAAAGAAGCAAGTGATAGACAGAGCTAAGCAATCCCACAACCAATGATCAGATCTAAACTCTGCAGTCCTGCATATCCAGTCATGAATGGTGGTGGATAATTAAACAACTCTGGAGGAGGTGGCTCCACAAATATCCCCATCCCCAATGATGAAAGAGCCCAGCAACTCAGTGCAAAAGGTAAGGCAGAAGCATTCACAGCAATCTTCAGCCAGAAGTGCAAATGGATGATCCATCTCAGCCTCCTCCAGTGGTCCCCAACATTACAGATACCAGTCTTCAGCCAATTTGATTCACTCCACATGATATCAAGAAACAGTTGGAGGCATTGGATACTGCAAAACAACAGGCCCTGGCAACATTCTGGCTGAGGACTTGTGCTCCAGAACTTGCTGCCCCCCGAGCCAAGCTGTTCCAGTACAGTTACAACACTGTTATCTACCCGACAATGTGGAAAATTGCCCAAGTATATCCTGTACACAGAAAGCATGACAAATCCAACCCGGCCAATTACTGCCCCATCAGTCGACTCTCGATCATCAGTAAAGCGATGGAAGGTGTCAGCAACAGTGCTATCAAGCAGCACCTGCTCAGAAATAACCTGCTCAGTGATGCCCAGTTTGGGTTCCGCCAGGGCCACTCAGTTCCTGACCTCATTACAGCCGAGGTTCAAGCATGGACAAAAGAGCTGAATTTCAGAGGTGAGGTGAGAGTGACAGCCCTCGATATCAATGCTGCATTCGACCAAGTGTGGCATCAAAGAGCCCTGGCAAAACTGGAATCCATGGGTATCAGGGGGCAAACTTTCCAATGGTTGGAGTCATACCTGACACATAGGAAGATGGTTGTGGTTGTTTGAGATCAATTATCTCAGCTCCAGGACATCTCTGCAGGAGTTCCTCAGGGTAGTGTCCTAGGCCCGAGTATCTTGAGCTGCTTCATCAATGACCTTCCCTCCATCATAAAGTCAGAAGTGGGGATGTTCGCCGATGATTGCACAATGTTCAGCACCATTTGTGACTCCTCAGATACTGAAGCAGTCCATGTTCACATGCGACAAGATCTGGACAATATCCAGGCTTGGGCTGGCAAGTGGCAAATAACATTCGCACCACACAAATGCCAGGCTATGACCATCACCAATAAGAGACAATCTAACCACTGCCCCTTGATATTCAATGGTGTTACCATCACTGAATCCTCCACTATCAACATCCTGGGGGTTACCATTGACCGGAAACTCAATTGCACTCACCACCTTAACATAGTGGCTACAAGAGCAGGGCAGAAGCTGGGAGTACTGCAGCGAGTAACTCACCTCCTGACTCCCCAGAGTCTGTCCACCATCTACAAGGCACAAGCCAGGATTGTAATGGAATACTGCCCACTTGCCTGGATGAGTGCAGCCCCAACAACACTCAAGAAGCTTGACACCCACTTGATTGGCACTACATCCACAAGCATTCACTCCCTCCACCATTGACGCTCAGTAGCAGCAGTGTGTACTATCTACAAGATGCACTGCAGAAATTTACCAAAGATCCTCTGACAGCACTTTCCAAACCCACAACCACTTCCATCTAGAAGGACAAAGGCAGCAGATATATGGGAACACCACCACCTCCAAGTTCCCCTCCAAGCCACTCATCATCCTGACTTGGAAATATATCACCATTCCTTCAGCATCACTCGGTCAAAATCCTGGAATTCCCTCCCTAATATCATTGTGGGTTAACCCACAGCAAGAGGATTGCAGCGGTTCAAGAAGGCAGTTCACCACCACCTTCTCAAGGGCAAATATGGATGGACAAGAGATGCTGGCCAGTCAGTGATGCCCACATCCCACAAATGAATAGAAAAAAAAATTAATGCTTCTGTTACATTGAGCTCCACTCAAATTGATGATGCCACACAGCCTTTGGTGGAAGCAGTAGAGTATCTTAAGGGAGCAGCTGAATCCTTAATGGTTCCTGAGGGTGCTCAGTAATTATGCTCGGCAAGTTGGTGAGTTCTAGAGGTCAGGGCAGGCCTCTAGAGGTCTACAAAGGTAGCCAGGAAGGAACTGAAGAATGGACTTAGGAGAGCTAGAAGAGGGTATGAATGAACCTTGGCAGTTAGGATCAAGGAAAACCCCAAGGCGTTCTATGCTAATGTGAGGAACAAGAGGATGGCCAGAGTGAGGGTCGGGCCAATCAGGGATAGCGGAGGGAACTTGTGCCTGGAGTTGGAGGAGGTAGGGGAGGTCCTTAATGAATACTTTGCTTCAGTATTCACCAGTGAGAACGACCTTGATGTTTGTGAGGACAGCATGATATAGTCGAACAGGTTGATGTTAGGAAGGAAGATGTGCTAGAAATTTTGAAAAACATGAGGATAGATAAGTCCCCTGGGCCAGACAGGATATACCCAAGGTTACTACGGGAAGTGAGAGAAGAGATTACCGCCCTTTGGCGATGATCTCTGCGTCCTCACTGTCCACTGGAGTAGTATCAGATGATTGGAGGGTGGCAAATGTCATTCCCTTGTTTAAAAAGGGAATAGGAATAATCCTGGGAGCTACAGACCAGTCAGTCTTACTTCTGTGGTGGGAAAATGGAGAGGATTCTGAGAGATAGTATTTATGATTATTTGAAAAAGTACAGTTTGATTAGAAATAGTCAGCATAGCTTTGTGAGGGGCAGGTCATGCCTCACAAGCCTTATTGAATTATTTGAGGATGTGACAAAACACAGTGATGAAGGTAGATTAGTGGATGTGGTGTATATGGATTTTGGCAAGGCATTTGATAAGGCTCCAGATGGTAGGCTCATTCTGAAAGTAAGGAGGCATGGGATTCAGGGAAATTTGGCTGTCGAGATACAAAACTGGTTGCCCAATGGAAGACGGATGATGGTGGTGGCTGGAATGTATTCAGCCTGGAGCTCAGTGACCAGTGGTGTTCCGCAGGGATCTGTTGTGGGACCTCTGCTCTATGTGATCTTTATAAATGACTTGGATGAGGAAGTGAAAGGGTGGGTTAGTAAGTTTGCCGATGACACAAAGGTTGGTGGAGTTGTGGACAGCGTGGATGGCTGTTGTAAGTTGCAATCGGACATTGACAGAATGCAGAGCTGGGCAAAGAAGTGGCAGATGGAATTCAACTCAGAAAAGTGTGAAGTGATTCATTTGGAAGGTCAAATTTGAATGCAGAATACAGGGTTAATGGCAGGATTCTCAGCAGTGTGGAGGAATAGAGGGATCTTGGGGTCCTCGTCCATAGATCCCTCAAAGTTGCTACCCAAGTTGATAAAGAAGGCATATGGTGTGTTGGCTTTCATTGGCAAGGGAATTAAGTTTAAGAGCCATGAGGTTATACTGCAGCTCTATAAAACCCTGGTTAGACCACACTTGGAATATTGTGTTCAATTCTGGCTGCCTCATTATGAGAAGGATGTGGAAGCTTCAAAAAGGTTGCAGAGGAGATTTACCAGGATGCTGCCTGGACTGGAGGGCAGGTCTTATGAGGAAAGTTTTAGGGAGCAAGGGCTTTTTTCATTGGAGCGAAGAAGGATGAGAGGTGACTTGGTAGAGGTGTACAAGATGATGAGAGGCATAGATAGAGTGGATAGTCAGAGACTTTTTCCCAGGGCGGAAATGACTATTAATGAGGGGGCATAATTTTAAAGTGATTGGAGGAAGGTATAGGGGAGATGTCAGAGGTAGGCTGTTTACACAGAGAGTGGTGGGCGTGTGGAATGCGCTGCTGGCAGTGGTAGTGGGGTCAGATACTGCAGAGACCTATAAGTGACTCTTGGATAGGCACATGGAGGATAGTAAAATGTAGGGTATGCAGAGTAGATTGATCTTAGTAGGATAATAGATTGGCACAACATCGTGGGCCGAAGGGCCTGTACTGTGCTTTTATGTTTTGTGTTCTATGTTCAAATCTAGTTCACCACAGAGGCAGACTCGAGACAATTTGCCCACTCAACAAGTTAAGGGAGATGAACTACATTCAAGTTCATAGAAACCAGACCAAAGTCCATGGATTGAGGATATGGTCAAAACAAGGAGGGTGCCCCTTTGAACATCCAGGATGCTGCAGAAAAGGACTGTACCTGTCCCAATTAAAAATATATTGCCTCGTCCCAAAATACACTGTAAAGAGAAAGGTAGTTGTTTCATTGGAGCAGCTGTGTCCCATGATGAATATGCATGAGTTTAAGGGTTTCCTAGATGACATTACGAGGCAACAACGTGAGTTGGCAGTGACTGCTTTTCCCTGCAAAAGGCATTCAGAAGATTAAAATTCCTGCAAATAAGGTAATGCATCAATGACCCAGTCCAACAGCAGCAACAGCCTCCACAAAGAATATTGAAGAGATAATCTATCCACCAGTGGAGAAATGATCCACGGATTGGAATCAAGGGCAACAGCCTTCAATCAGAAGACCTGTCATTCTTCCAAGTCCAAAAATGTGAATGTTCTGGGAAAATTGTGAAAATTCACACCACTTCTACTTGTGAAATCTGAAACGTGGGGAGAGAGGTTGTAGAGGCAAATGTAATAGAATAATATACATCAATGTATGAATGAACTGTGGGGAATAACAAAATGGCTCTAAACGAGTTAATATTTATGTTAGATGGATCTCCTCCCAATCTGATGAGGCCACATGGGTGGAGATGGTAAAGTTTTGCAGAAGCATCTGAAAGAGCTAATGTTGGTGACTGCATTAAGCTCCATCTAATTGTACAGGCTTCGGTTGGGATAGGGCAGAATATCGGAAGATCTCCAACTGTTACAACCTACGTCCATAATTTCTCATAGCCTTAGTAACAATCGCCGGGATGTTCTAAGGAGTGGCATTCACAGTCAGATTGTCTGGCTGCTCCTTTTTGTTCTGTTCGTACTGAGCTCTGAATTCCAATCCTGGCTCCTTCAGGAATGTGGAACGTGTTTTAAAATCAACACAAATCCCCACAGATAACAAGCATGGGGCTGGATGAACACAGCAGGTCAAGCAGCATCATAGGAGCAGGAAAACTTGATGTTTCGGGCCTAAACCCTTCATCAGAAATGGGGGAGGGGAAGAGGGTTCTGAAATAAATAGGGAGAGAGGGGGAGGTGGATAGAGGATGGATAGAGGAGAGGATAGGTGGAGAGGAGGCAGACAAGTCGAAGAGGCGGGGATGGAGCCAGTAAAGGTGAGTGTAGGTAGGGGATAGGGAGGAGATGGGTCAGTCCAGGGAGGACGGACAGGTCAAGGGGGCGGGATGATGTTAGTAGATAGGAGATGGGGGTGTGGCTTGAGGTGAGAGGAAAAACAGGTTAGGGAGGTGGCAATGAGCTGGGCTGGTTTTGGGATGCGGTTGGGGGAGGGGAGATTTTGAAGCTTGTGAAATCCTTATGATTGATGCCATTGGGCTGCAGGGTTCCCAGGCTGAATATGATTTGCTGTTCCTGCAGCCTTCGGGTGGCATCACTGTGGCATTGCAGGAGGCCCAGGATGGACATGTCATCTGAGGAATGGGAGGGGGAGTTGAAATGGTTCGCGACTGGGAGGTGCAGTTGTTTGTTGCGAACTGAGCGCAGGTGTTCTGCAAAGCGGTCCCCAAGCCTCTGCTTGGTTTCCCCGATGTAGAGGAAGCCACAACGGGTACAGCGGATGCAGTATACCACATTGGCAGATGTGCAGGTGAACCTCTGCCTGATGTGGAAAGTCTTCTTGGGGCCTGGGATTGGGGTGAGGGAGGAGGTGTGGGGGCAGCTGTAGCACTTCCTGCGGTTACAAGGAAAAGTGCCGGGTGTGGTGGGGCTGGAGGGGAGTGTGGAGCGGACAAGGGAGTTGCGGAGGGAGTGGTCCCTCCGGAAGGCAGATAAGGGTGGGAAGGGAAAAATGTCTTTGATGGTGGGGTCTGATTGCAGATGGCGGAAGTGTCGGAGGATGATGCGTTGGATCCGGAGGTTGGTGGGGTGGTATGTGAGGACGAGGGGGATTTTTTTTGGTAATTGTTGCGGGGACGGGGCGTGAGGGATGTGTTCCGGGAAATGCGAGAGACACGGTCGAGGGCGTTCTCGACCACTGTGGGGGGGGAAGTTGCGGTCCTTGAAGAATGAGGACATTTGAGATGTGCGGGATTGGAATGTCTCATCCTGGGAGCAGATGCGGCGGAGGCGAAGGAATTGGGAATAGGGGATGGCATTTTTGCAGGAGGGTGGGTGGGAGGAGGTGTATTCCAGGTAGCTGTGGGAGTCAGTGGGCTTGAAATGGACATCTGTCTCTAGGTGGTTGCCCGAGATGGAGACAGAGAGGTCCAAATCCCCACAGTGCAGGATAGATCCAACCATACCCCCTTTTGCAGCAGTATGCCGCATTTTGAGACTTCACTATTCTGGGACACAGCCAGACACTTTGACAGCTGCAGTGAAAGGATAAATTTGTAAAGTAAGTATGGGATTAGAGTAGCATTTGTTTAACGGTGCCAGGTGGATTGGTTGGAGATTTTAATATCCTTAAGAAAGAATAATTTCACACAGTTTTTCTTGAGTAGCTTCTGTATCAAATACCCATCGCTGCTGGTCAAAAGCACACTGAGGGACAGAATATTTAAATCCTGAAAAGTAACTTCCCCTAATTCTGCTGGAAACATGCTGACATTTGATGCAGATATTTCTAAACTGTTCGAAACGCAAATTCAAGAAAGCCTTTTACAGATTTTCCGTTTAAAATTGGTTTCAAAGCAACAATTTATCCATTCTAATCCTTTCATTTCGTCTCTGTGTTCAAATCACAGCGAGAGCTCTCAGTTTGTTGAGCCCAGATCCTGGGCAAGTTTCTCCAACTCGTTGTGGTTTCAGTTGCGACACCCTGAAACTGTGTAGCTCCCAGATGACGAGGAATGAGTTTGATTCCCTTTTTTATTCACCCAGCCCCTTAGTTGATTGCACCAAGGTTAGTTTAAAAAGGATCTGTTTCATCATAGGCCAGACAGCATCAGAGGAGCAGGAAAGTTGACGTTTCGGGTTGGGACCCTTCCATCATCGGCAGTTCTTACTATCTCTGTTTCATTGTTCATAGCTTTCTCCACACCCAAATGAACATGTTTCTTCTAAAGGGAGTAGATGTAACCAGGCTTATTGAGCTAAGAAAAAGAGTGAGTTTCTTATGATTTTATTAGTTGCTAAATCTGAGAAGAGTCAGGAATTTGACACACTCATTGGTTAGAGGTGATCCAAAAAGATAACATTTTTAAAAGTTATATGGATTAGATTCTGATCTGTACATGAAGATCAGAAGGTTGAATGTTGTGCCCATTGCAGTGGACATTTATTGGAAGCATTGACATTAATAATGAAACAGTCAATTTCTGACCTTTTTGGGTTTGTGGGCTGATTGACATTAGTTTATGCTGATTCATTTTTAGACTAGACTTTGAGTGAAAAAGGATCTCCTTTTTGTTGCCCTGCTATACAGGGTAACAAGGGGATAGTCCTTCAATTGGTGACCGTCACAGTCACAAAACATGTCTGCAATTTGGGACATAATCTGCGGGGTGTGACTCACTATTGAGCAAGGGGCCATCAGCCCCTTGTTGTCTTTGTAGTCACTAAAAGTCACAGTTCAGTCTGTTAGAAGTTGCTTGACAACTTTAGATGCTAGATCTCACTTGTCCTACACATTTTATTTTATACCTGCAGTTCTTATATCTGTGGCATTCCTCTTATTTTTAAAAAAATACATACTTTGGAATTAAGCATTAAAATTATTATCAGTACTTTGGGTTCCAGACTCATGGTCATGACAAAATGCACTATGGTTCACGATGTCTGATGTCGGAAAAGTAAAGCATGGATGCTTGGTGTAAGCACATTTTCAAATCTCAGCACTTTACTCACAATAATTCTGGATATGAGTATATTTATGTATAGACAAAGTAAGAATAGGTCATAGCACTGTCACCTGTTTGTGATGCATTTAGTGTGGATTATTTATACCTTTACAGTATGTTTGTAAACAAATGAGAAGAGGTACCAACCAAGTACTTTCTGTTGATCAGTGCATCCCTTCAAATATCTTCTACAGAAAAAAATGATGTGAGAAGGTGAGAAGCTGCAAATAATCTTCACTGAACCAATTTTAACTAAATTTATGATCTGTCAGTACACTCGAGACAGTCCCCGTCAATCTCTCTCTTGTACTTTAATAGAACCAAAAGGCCATTGTTTTTATGGCTTAGATCAGTGTGGGAGACATTTATTGGCTGTGTAATACAGACAAATAAACAAAAGTTACATAATTAACTCATTTCCTTCAGCTTACTAAGCCAGTTATTGTTAAATTGCTGGTATGTGAAAGAAAAACTGACCCACAGTAAGTATGTAGTGAGTTGGATTGTCAGTTGGTCCCAAATTCTATGTGTAATTAATAAAGATTTATCGAAAAGGAGATCAAAAATAGGGTTTGCTTTTTAATTGATGATGGCAGCAATGCTGTCAAACTGTGCCCCTTTAACTTTGGAATTTGGACATGTGCAGTTAAGATAGTGGAGAAGGTAAGGAATAGGGGGTGAGAAGGACTGTCAGCAGAAGGGCATGTTGTTCCAGGAAACAATTCTCCGCCTGATCCTCAGAGAGAACGATGTGTACCTGATGCCACCGTTTCAGTAAGGACAGCATCACTAAAATAGGGTAGCACTCTAGCTCAGTGGTTAGCACTACTGCCTCACAGTGCTAGGGACCCAGGTTCAATTCCACCCTTGGGTGACTGTGTGTAGAGTTTTCACATTCTCCGTGTCTGCGCGGGTTTTCTCTGTGTGCTCTTATTTCCTCCCATAGCTCCAAGATGTGCAGATTAGGTGGACTGGCCAGACTAAATTGCATATAGTGTCCAGGAATGTGCAAGCTAGGTGGGTTAGTCATGGGAAATGCAGGGTTGCACAGGCAGGGGCTTGGGTGTGGGTGGGATGCTCTTCAGAGGGTTGGTGTGGACTTGTTGGGCCTGCTTCCACACTGTATGATTTCTAAACCTGTACCCTGCTCCAGCTGCAACTGGAGCAGTGATCTCATTTTAGGTGAATGTGAACAGATCGTGCATTTTTTTTTTCAATGCTCATTCCTGACTAGAGCAGGAAATACTTGTCACATCTGCAGATTTGGCATCCATAATGTTGAGGCTCTGTATTCCGATAGAGCTCAATGCATTTCATTCTATCTTGTCCAAAAGGAACAAACGGCAAACTCCTGACTTTGCGAAGGGTGCCATGGAGCATTAGACATTGACTGCATACTCACCACTTTGCAAGTGTGACATGTCAACTTACACAACCAATCATGTCAGTTGATGCCTAGTATCGGGGCAGCAGCCATGATGCCCTTCATTCTTCCATCCACAGTGCCATCTGCATTTGAGCTACCTTGAAAAGGCAAAGGATGGCCATTGGGAGCCAAGTCAACATGGCTCAGTACCCCTATGCACATGGACTGCTTGCATCCAACAATCGTGCACTGCCAGCAAAGTTTCATAGAGCTGATCAACAGCATGTTGGCCCACAGCCTGATTGCTCTGCCACCCTACAGCACTAAGCAGAGCAGGGGCAAGATTGATGACAATGTTGCAAACATTATCTTCATGACAACTGTATGGTGATCAGCTGAGGAACAGGGTGAGGAAAAGAGGAGGCAACCAACATAACCCCTTTCTGACTGGGCTGTCTTTTATTGTCCCATACAATGGTGATACCAGTAGCAGTACCTTAATTGCCCATTGTTGAATAGTCCTATAGCCCCATCTTCATCAGTAGCCTCTCCCCTGCTCTTCCACCTCTTGTTCTTCTATTACTGCAATTGTGCCTCCAAGAGCGAAGGCACAAGTGTAATATTGTGGTGAAGGAAGGGAGTAAAATAAAGCAGTGCATGGCTACACCATCTGCAGTTTGCACATCAGATATAGGATGAGGAGGAGGTTGGACGTTTGAAGTTTGATTAGGCACAAGGATATTGTCCCTTTCTATGGTTTCAACCTTGCCGCAGCCACAGCCTCAGCCATTCCTGTTCCAGTGACAGCCAGCAACATTTCCTCTATTGGTGGATTTGCAAGGACCTGTCCTAAAATGGTTAGGCCCTCCTGCTTCCAACTCTAACCCTCCATGTCCTGCAAGAGAGAGTGAAGTGTTAAATGAATTATGGTGCTTCTGGCTGTAAGATGTGGTCATCATAAATAAATAGCTGGCAACATGTGCAAATTGCAAGATGTATGTGAGACTTGGATCAGTGCTGTATGCATGAGGATGAAGTGAAGTATCGAATGACGAGGTGAGACCCAAGTGATAGATATTGATGATAAGTGAGTGATAAGAATGTGGTGCATTGATCAGTTTATCAGCTAATGATGTGGTTGGCAGAATAGGATGTTCAAAGATATATTCTGGCTCTAACTATTCATATGAGGTCATTGAACTTGTTAAAATACCATATTCTGGTCCTCATACATTAACTACAATGTTTAGCTTGTTCAACTGCCTTCCTCAAAAATTGTCCAGAAAGGTATCTGGCATCATTATTTCCCCTCCTCTCCATGCCCTGCACCAAGGGCTGTATTGCTGTGCCCCAGGTCAAAAGCACTTTGAGAATAACTTCCAGCTCATTGCATTTCCCCTTTTAAGAGGTGGATGATAATTTTAAGTATAAAGCTGGCCAGTGTCAGCCATTCAGGTGTGCAGCCACTGAACAATGTGCCTTACATTGGCTATGTCTTGCCTTCATTTAAATTAACAGACAGCAGGATACTTGCATGCTGCCTGCATCAGAATAAATGGCCATGATGGTATTTTATATGTGTGAACATTGTTTAGTTTCTTTCCTTATTCCTGTTTTACAAACGTCCAGCTTATAAACACTCGTACTTACAAACGCGATCCAATACAGGGGTAATTTTAAATATCTGACAAATGAAAATTTCTTGTACTTACGAACAGCTGATTTATATTGTCCTGCATTGTGTCGGGACTTACGTACAAATTGACTTGTGAGTGGACTCAAGAATGGAAGATGTTCGCACCCCTCGGGCTGTCTGTATACAAATATAGGAATTAGAGACAGGACTCCGAGAGAAGGTGATATAATGATCCCAGGTGGTGGTATTATGGAACAAAAATGAAATCTGGCTTGAGAGAACACATTTTTTGGCAAACTAACCTGGTGGCCAGACACTGAAGCATAGCTAGCTGGGGCTACAGAATTTCTTTAACAACTGAATGAAAGTTCATTGCACAAAACAGATAAATAAAAACCACGCTATCTAAATATAGAACACACTTGGAAAGATTTAAAACGTACAGCAATGTTATTTTCAACACCATTAATTTGCAGAAATTTAAGTCAGAGAAACTACCTCTCTATATCAAATCTTTAAGTTCTATTTAACTGATGGTTAATACAGTTTTTTTTTCCCAATGAACTATAAGATCATCTTACATGAGTAACCACAAAATGAGAGCTTAGACTTTCTCAGCTTGTAATAACCTGCTAAGTCCTACCCAAAGCAGAAGTCTAGAAGTCATGCACTAAATATCATGCACTGGAAGTCACACAGAAGTCATGTACTAAATATCAGGGGAGGCGAAGGCCTAGCGATATTATCGCTGGACTATTAAATCAGAGACCTAGATAATGTTCCGGGACCCGGGTTCGAATCTCACCACGGCAGATGGTGGAATTTGAATTCAATAAATATCTGGAATTAAGAATCTAATGATGACCATGAATCCATTGTCGATTGTCAGGAAATAACCCATGTGGTTCACTAATGTCCCTTAAGGAGGGAAACTACCATCCTTACCTAGTCTGGCCCATGTGTGACTCCTGACCCACAGCAATGTGGTTGACTCTCTTGACAATTAAGGATGGGCAATAAATGCTGCCCAGCCAGTGATGCCCTCATCCCACTAATGAATAAGGAAAAAAAATTGGAATAGAATCATAACTTTGTTTCTCTCTATGTGGAAGCTGCCAGACCTTCTGGCTTTCTCCAGCACATTCTGTTTTTATTTCAGACCTTGTCTGGACTACATGTGACTCTGCAGCAATGTGGTTGACTCTTAAGTGCCCTCTATGGATAGGCAATAAATGCTGCCTAGCCAGTGATGCCCTCATCCCGTGAATGAACAAAGGATCTGTTGAGGCAACTTATTTGCTGAAATACTCTGAAAATATGTTTCTATATTTGTCTCTGACCTCAGTCGGGGCTGCTGTAAGCTATATAGATGGGGTATCTAAATGAAAATCAATGCTTTTTCTTTACTGAAATCAAGGTAATGGTGATCATTGTTCACTCCCCTGTCGTAAATCAACACAAATTTTCATTAACACACCACAGTGTTTGGAGGGGGTGGGTGCCTAGGTTCCAATCACTCACTTTCTGAACAATGTCTAAATTATACACCATTCATTGCAATTAAAATTGAGGCCTGTCCAACATTCAAACTCACTGGCAAACTTTTATCAAGGGGCTGGTATCCACAGAGCAGAAACCAAGATATTTCTCCTGCCCTAATCATTGACACTATTTCTTAGACTCTAGAGATTGAAAGTTGGCCTTGCTGGGCATTAGAGAGTTGGTGGGAGAAACTGATGCCCTCTTGCTGGTTTTCTGTGCTGGCTTCAAAAATACCAGAAATTACATTTATTTGAAGTGCCTCAGAGTCATTGAGATCTTTTGTCATAGCTATGACATTTTCTATATATCCCATAAATATATATGTAATGTTATAGTGTCTCGGTGACGGTACTACAATCCCAGGTGTCCTGGAGAAGATGGTTTCTAACAGCGATTTTTCATACTGTCTTGGATAACTTTTAACTAGAGATTTTCTGCTGCTGGAATTCTCATTTCAAGCTCAATGTCACTTGGCCGAGTCAGTGCACATTAAATCAATTCCTCTGCAGCCACACATCAATGTGTCTTCACTGTTGGTAAAAGAAGAAAATATTAGGGCAAAAGAAATCCAAAATACAAAAAGAAAGATAATATACCAACCTCTTTGTTAAAACAGATGAAATACTGATGATATTTATGGGGTAGAGGAAATGTGGCGGAGCACAGGTAAGGCCCAGTGTGGCCAGGCCCAGAGGGGTTTTGCCAGATTCAATATTATAATCTTTTTCTTCCATTTCCCTCTGAAATTGATAAATTGGAAGCCGGCAAGCAAAGGCACAGCTATTGCAAGCAGATATATGGTGATCAGCTGAGGAAGAGGAAGGGGAAGACCTACTAGATTATAGCTGAGTGAAAAGAGGTCATCACAAGAGTGAGGGAGTGAGAGATCGGGACTGGGTGGGAGAGTGGTAGGGAACATTAGTTGGGGGAAGAGAGGTCTCCAATCGGGAGAGGTAAGACTCCAGCCATCATTGAAAGTTTGAGCTATCTGCATTTGACCTGGCCCAGAAATACCCACCAGTTTTTACTGCTGTCCTTACCAAGCCTTAGGAAATGTGCAAGACAGCGGTTAAATTTAAATCATTTCCCATTCAAACTGACCAAATTGGATTTAAATATGTTAATGCAAGCATAAAAGCCAAATTCTGCTGGCCTGAATATTAACAATGGGCACCTAAGGGTCAAGTTGGGATTATACTAACATAAATCACTAGATGACAGCACTAGCATGGTAGGAAATGTTAGGGCTCTTGAGCCCACATGCTCCAAGCTGGCCACATCCTTCTCTCTCTCCTTTTCCGTCATTTTCTTTCTCTGTTTTTATCATCTTCTGATATCATGGGGAAGCTGGAGTGGTGTTGGAGCATCATTGGCAGCAAAGGTGGTAGGATTGAAGATTCCTGGCTTTGATAGGCCCGGAGCCTGGACTCAGGAACTCGGTGGTCTGTCGGCTGCAGTGAAGCTTGGTGCCCAGAACGGGGCCATGTTAGGGCCCAGCAGGCACCCGATAGGTCGTGGAGGCAGCATCTAGGGGCGAGGCCTGGAGCGGACCGGAGGAGAGGCCCGGCGCCATGTGGCACATTCTGCTTGAGGGACTGTAATGCTGAGTTCTTATTTCTTTATTTTTCTAATTCATTCCTAAGATCCTGTACCTACGTACCTTTGTACCTGAGATGGCTGGCATCTTGATAAACTTTTCCCTAAACGGTGACCAGTGGTGTTCCGCAGGGATCTGTTCTGGGACCTCTGCTCTTTGTGATCTTTATAAATGACTTGGATGAGGAAGTGGGAGGGTGGGTTATTAAGTTTGCCGATGACACGAAGGTTGATGCAGTTGTGGACAGCGTGGAGGGCTGTTTTAGGTTGCAATGGGACATTGGTAGGATGCAGAGCTGGGCAAAGAAGTGACAGATGGAATTCAACCCAGAAAAGTGTGAAGTGATTCATTTTGGAAGGTCAAATTTGAATGCTGAACACAGGGTTAATGGCAGGATTCTCAGCAGTGTGGAGGAACAGAGGAATCTTGGGGTCCCCGTCCATAGATCCCTCAAAGTTGCTACCCAAGTTGATAGGGTTGTAGAGAAGGTGTATGGTGTGCTGGCTTTCATTGGCAAGGGAATTGCGTTTAAGAGCTGTGAGATTATGCAGCAGCTCTATAAAACCCTGGTTAGACCACACTTGGACTTTCGTGTTCAGTTCTGGTCACCTCATTATAGGAAAGATGTGGAAGCTTTAGAGAGGCTGCAGAGGAGATTTACCAGGATGCTGCCTAGACTGGAGGGCAGTTCTTATGAGGAAAGGTTGAGGGAGCTAGGGCTTTTTTCATTGGAGTGAAGAAGGATGAGAGTTGACTTGATAGAGGTGTACAAGATTATGAGAGGCATAGCTAGAGTGGATAGTCAGAGACTTTTTCCCAGGGCGGAAATGACTATTAAGAGGGGGCATAATTTTAAAGTGATTGGAGGAAGGTATAGGGGAGATGTCAGAGGTAGGTTCTTTACACAGAGAGTGGTGGGCGGGTGGAATGCGCTGCCAGCAGTGGTAGTGGGGTCAGATACTTCAGAGACTTCTAAGCGACTCTTGGATAGGCACATGGAGGATAGTAAAATGTAGGGTATGCAGGGTAGATTGATCTTAGTAGGATAATAGGTTGGCACAACATCGTGGGCCCGAAGGGCCTGTACTGTGCTGTACTGTTCTATGTTCTATGTAAAGCCAACCTATGCCATTTTAATTTTCATGCCAATTTAGTGCCAGTTTATATGAACATTTGACTTCCCTACCCGTGATCCTTTGACCTTGCATCTTCCATGCCAATTCATTCAGTATCCACCATGGGAAGACCTCAGGATCCATTCTGTGATAATGTAAAGTTCTAAGCATCTATTACAGACTTTACAATGGTAAAAATGTATTAATGAAAGATATTTTTATAGATTTAACTTGCTTTAAGTACTTAATCCTTCATAAAGACAGACATTTGTACTCATATCACCATGTATGGCATTCATATACAGTTAATCCTATTATAACCACTTGGAACTGATAATCAAGCTTTGAATCTACAAACCTCACACTGTGATAATGTTAAGTTGTAAAAACAGTCAAATCACACAAATCGCATAACGATTGCCCTTTGGATAACATAAATGTCTATTGAACTTGCAGAGACAAAATTTTTCTCAATTGAGAGTTACAGCATACTGTTTGTTTTCATAACTTCAAGGGTGGAGAGTTTAAATTAACTGAAAATGCAACAGTTTCATGAAGTTTATTCATCTTTTCAAGCAGATTAATGGCGACAGTAAACTATTCTGTAATGATACCTGGAATTCTCCAAAAGGGTATTTGGCATCTCCAAAGAATTCTGGTAGATTTAGACCTTTTCCTTCGACACCTTGAAAAAGGTTTTTGACTCAAGGCAGCTGCTGTGTTAAACATGTTGCAGCTTTGTGAATCAGGACGGTATGAAATACATCCTGTCTTCCCCCTGGCTGAAAATGCTGAGATCTAGTTCAGGAGCAGCAGGACGTCAAGAATTGAGTCTCCAACATCATCTTGGCTCAGGATTAATCCCCTTCCAATGTAGCAAAAATCTGGGCTGAATGCTCAGTATAAAAGTTTCTCTCACTGATTATAAAGAATATATTTACATTTTCCATGCAGACCGGTTTATCATTTTGGCCATAGCTATGTACAGAGGAGTTTTCTTTGATGCTCAAAACCCCCATCCAGTTGGTAGCCCACATTAGAGACTGAATTGAATAAGGGAGAGTTTGGCACTATAGGGAGGATGGTAAGGGATTAGAGAGGTGTGTTTTAAAGTGAGGAGAGGAAGGAAGGGGGGAATGCTAGCTTTTGGCCATGATCTCTAATGCACAAAAGATACTCTCAAACATTGTTATGTTTTTCAAAGGCTCCTTTTGAGATTTGCTCAAGGACTACTTTTTTAAATTTGGATACCGAGCTGGCTCAAAGGTAAAAGACAGAGGGTGGCGGAGGGTTGCTTTCCAGACTGGAGGCCTATGACCAGCAGTGTGCCACAAGGATCGGTGCTCGGTCCACTGCTTTTCATCATTTATATAAATGGTTTGGATGTGAACATTGGAGGTACGGTCAGTAAGTTTGCAGTTGACACCAGAATTGGAGGTTTAGTGAACAGTGAAGAAGGCTACCTCAGAGTACAATGGGATCTTGATCAGATGGCCTAATGTGCTGCGGAGTGGCAGATGGAGTTTAATTTGGATAAATATGAGGTGCTGCATTTTGGAAAGGCAGATCAGAGCAGGATTTATACACTTAATGGTAAGGTCCTGGGGAGTGTTGCTGAACAAAGAGACCTTGGAGTGCCAGGTTCATACTTCCTTCAAAGTGGATTTGCATGTAAATAAGATAGTGAAGAGGGTGTTTGGTATGCTTGCCCTTATTGGTCAGTGCATTGAGTATAGGAGTTGGGAGGTCATGTTGTGGTTGTACAAGGCATTGGTTAGGCCACTATTGGAATTTTGTGCAAATCTGGTCTCCCTGCTCTTGGAAGGATGTTGTGAAACTAGGGGTTCAGAAAAGATTCACAAGGATGTTGCCAGGGTTGGAGAGTTTCAATTATAGGGAGAAGCTGAATAGGTTGGGGCTATTTTCCCTGAAGCGTCAGAGGCTGAAGGGAGACCTTACAGAAGTTTATAAAATCATAAGGGCATGGATAGGGCAAATAGACAAAGCCTTTGCCCTGAGGTGGGGGAGTTCAAAACTAGAAGGCATAGGTATAAGATGAGAGGGGAGAGATTAAAAAGGGACGAAGGGGCTTTTTCACACAGAGGGTGGTGCGTGTATGGAATGAGCTACCAGACAAAGTGGTGGAGGCTGGTACAATTATAACATTTAAAAGGCATCTGATGGCTATTTGAACAGGAAGTGTTTAGGGGATGTGGGCCAAACGCTTCATTTAGGATACTTGGTCAGTATGGATGAGTTGGACCGAAGGATCTGTTTCCACACCGTAGAGCTCTATGACTCTAATTTCAGTGACTATCTTTCAGTTTTTAGGAGCTACCTTTGGGGAGCTGACTACTGACTAACCTATTTGTTAGATGGTGCCATCACATGTGACAATAATTGGGTCAACATATGCAGTATACAGACTTACTCAGGAGCTGAACAAGAATAATGCATCAAAGTCCTCAATAATTATCAACAGGCCAATACATTTAAAGCCTTGAGTAATGTACTGAAATGCATCAAGAAGACTTTTGTTCTGTCACAGTGCTATTCATTCTATTTACAATTTGCCAGATGTCAGAAGTGAGAACCTGATAGCCAGAACCATTTGATGAAAATAGTGAAGGTGCTCACTTATGTGATGTTAATAGCAATATCAGAGTATTCACATACAGACTTCCCAGCCAGCCTTCATTGCAAGTCACTATAAATTATCGTTACTGGGAATAGGGGTGAGAACCTCGGATTCAGTAATGTCTGAGAGTTTTAAAGCTGCTTTGTCACATTTGGGGTGGAGAAATGCAACCCATGATGTATGCCATTGGGGTTCAGAATTAAAGCAGTTGTGCTCAGAGGAGTAAGTTATTAGTTGGTAGAAAAGATCGTTCTTGGTGGCTTTGCAAGATCTAACAGCAGTGCAGACACTTTGATGAAATTCACTGGGGACAGACAAATTGCATCGTTATTAATAATTTA
The DNA here is from genome assembly GCA_024137785.1 of Ginglymostoma cirratum. NCBI lineage: Eukaryota > Metazoa > Chordata > Chondrichthyes > Orectolobiformes > Ginglymostomatidae > Ginglymostoma > Ginglymostoma cirratum. Next base: position 2,083,966 of record JAHRHZ010000143.1, on the reverse strand, counting down.
ATAAGTGACAGGCATACAATATATTAAGATGAGCCACCAGCTCGATGCTTTATTGAAGCTCACATAATTTTCTAGTCTAAGCTCCACTTCTGTGCTGGAATAGTTGCCATCTTGTGGAGTTTATAGTATCTGTTCATGATAGCATTTGATTAAAAGGGCAGTTTCACACAACACAAGATGCCTGGCCACCTTTTACAGCATGCACAAAGACAGAAGTTGCTGGAAAAGCTCTGGCAGCACCTGTGAAGAAAAAATCAGAATTAACGTTTTGGGTCCAGTGACTCTTCCTCAGAACTGATGGTAGCTGGGAAAACATAAGTTTATATGCAGAAAATAGGGATGGGGATGGGGTAGGGAGTAAATGATAGGATAGACCCCAAAGAGAGAGAAGAAGCAGTTGGATAGAATTAGGAGTTGATAACTTTCTGGCTAGGACAGTGAATTGTTGTTAATGGGGACTGTTAGTGACTGACAATAGGCAGTGTGTAATGGCAGGTTATGTGATAACAAGACAAAAAGTTTTCCCCTTCACAGATGCTGCCAGACCTGCTGAGCTTCTCCAGCAACCTTGTTTTTGTTATTGTTCCTGATTTACAGCATCCGCAGTTCTTTCGGTTTCTATTATGTGATAACAAGGCCTGGTGTGTGGTGTTGGGGGCTGGGACATGGGACAGTTTAGGCTTTAAAATTATTGAACTCAATATTGAGTCTGGAGGGCTGCAGGGTCCCTAAGCGGAAAATGAGATTTTGTTCTTCCAGTTTGCGCTGAGCTTCACTGGAACACAGCAGCAAGCCAGAGACACAGATGTTGGCCAGGGAACAGGATGGTGCGTTAAAGTGGCAGGCAACAGGTAGCTCAGGGCTCCTTTTTTGTGAGCAGAATGTAAATGTTCTGCAAAGCAGAAACCCAGTCTACGCTTCATTTCCCTAATGTAGAGGAGACCACATTGTGAGCAGAAAATGCAGTAGACTAGATTCTGGGAAGTTCAGGTGAAGTATTGTTAGTGAAGTTGAAGTGAGGAGATGCTATGATTAAGGTGGTTTATACACAAGACTACTTGCCTTTAGTAAACAGAGCAGAAAAAAAAACCTGAGAAACCACAAAGGATAAGTTCTGATTAAGGATCGAACATTAGAAATGTTAGCTCATCTGTTCACCCCACAGGTACTTACACACCTGCCGAGTGTTTCTATTGTTCCTGCCTTTCATTCAGCATCCGTTCATTTGCTTCCTGTCTTCTTTGAAAGACATCTTCTCAAATGCAATGCACAAGGAATCTTTTTTAGTAACAGCTAAAAGAGAACACAGCTGTCCATTCCCACAGAATCGCTGAATACACAGTGCCCTGAGGATAAATGTCAATGTGCAATACACTCCACCATTCACTTCAAGGCTAACTGGTTTCTGGATTCAAATTCCCCGTTTAGTTTCATTCAGTAAATTTCATTAATAACTCTGAAAAAAAATTAATATAGAGCAGCAAATTGTTATGATTACTGAATTGAATATTTACAGTAAGTAGTTGGCACAATGAATTTATTAAACTGGCTTTCCAGCTGTGAAAATTAACTATGAACCCAGCAAGACTGACTGATTAAAATCTCCACCTTCCTGACAGCTGTAAAGATCACAAATGAAATGAATGTGGGCACTTTATCGTGAGACTTGGCTGGAGCAGACCCAAAGGACAAATCTGCCCATAATTCACAGACTGATAAATAAGGTACAAATCCTTTTTCACATGTAGCTTCAGATGAAAAAAAAAATGCCAGGACAAATTTTAGGTTTGGATCTGATCTAAAAATAGCTGGTTGTGAAAATCTGTAGAACCTAATAATGGGTGCTGGAATAACGATAAGCCCTTTGCTTCCAATGTTAGCAGCTCATGAACCTTGTGCAGTCACATTTAAACGATTGTATTACCATACCGGCAGTATCGAGTGGCTGCAAATCTGTGCAGGAGGTGCAAAATCATGAGCTACTCATCTCTTCTGATTTAAGAGATAGATGCATTTTGGCTGCAGCAGCCATTAGAACATACAAGCATATGAATAAGTTTCAAGAATAGGCCATTCAGCCTGTCGAATCCGTGCCATCATTTAATAAGCTCATGTCTGATATGATTTTAACTTCAACTCTACGTTTCTGCATGTCCCCAATAATTTCTCATCCTATTAGCAATTAAGAATATTTTCACCTCTGTCTCAAAAATATTTTAAGATTCTGCATGTACTGCCTTTTGAGGAAGGAAATTTCAAAGATTCACAACCCTCTGAAAGAATTATTTTTCCTCATTTGTGTCTGAAATGGGTGGCCACTTATTTTTTAAACAATGACCCCTAATGTTACATTCTCACACAAGAGGAAACATCCTTTCAGAATCGATCTGGCTAAGACCACTCAGGAACTTATGTTTCTGTGTCACCTTTGGCTCTTCTAAATTCCAGAATATAGAGGCCTAGCCTGTCTAGACCTTACTCCATAAGGCAATCCACTCATTCAAAGTTTTAGTCTAGTAAACCTTCTCTGAATTGCTACTAGTGCATTAATATCTTTCCATAAGTCTGGTGACCAATACTGTACACAGTATCCAGATGCAGTCTCACCAATGCCCTGTATAACTGACTCATAATTCCCCTACTCTTCCATTCAATTTCCCTCACAAAAAAACCTAAAATTCTATTTGCTTTCCTGATTACTTGCTGTACCTGCATATGAACCTTTGTGAATCATACACAAACACACCTATATTGCTCTGCAACCTCTTCCCATTTAGATATCATGCTTCTTTTTAAAATCTTTCAGCCAAAATGGACAATTCCACATTTTACCACTTTATATTGCATTTCCCAGATCTTTGCCCTCTCACGTAACCCATCTATATCCTTTCATGTGTTCCTTGTGTCCTCTTCACTTCCCTATATTTCTCTGTGTCCTCAGTAAATTTAGCTCCCTACTTTCATTCCCTTCATCCAAATGATTTATATAAATCGTAATCAGTTGAGTCCCATGCACTGATCCTTGTGCCACATCACTTGTAACACCCTGCCAGTCTGAAAAAGACTCATTTGTGTCTATTCTCTGTTTCAATGTTAGCCAATCTTCTATTGAAGCCAATACTTTGCCCTCTACACCATGAGCTTTTAATTATGAGCAGTAGTCTTTGATGTGGCACCTTATCAAATGCGTAGTGAAAATCTAAGTACAACACATCCACTGGTTCCCCTTTATCGACAGCACAAGTTACTTCTTCAAAGAACTCTAACAAATCAGTTAAATATGATTTGTCTTTGACAGAGCCAACATGATTTTGTCAGATTTCCTTGAACTTACCAAAATGCCCTATTATAATGTCTTCAATAATAGCTTTCAACGTTTTTCCTGTGACAGATATTAAGTTAACTGGTGTGTCAGTTTCTACATTCTGCCTCCCACTCTTTTTGAATAAAGAAGTTACATTAGCTATTTTGCATTTAAAGAAGTTTTACCTGGATCTAATGTGTTTTGGAAAATTAAAACCAATGCAGTAATCTCTTTCGTAATCTCTCTCTAGCTATTTCTTTTAAGGATTTGGCAAGATATCAGCTCACAATTCCAACAACTTAGTCAGTAATATTTTCCTGGCTATTGTAATTTTCTTGAGTTCCTTCCTCCCTCCCTATCAATTCCTGATCTATTGCTATTTCAGGGAAGCTACTTGTATCTATTCCTGTGAAGACCAGTGCAAAATATCTGTTCAAGTTGTCTGCCATCTTTATTGTCATCAATTATTAATTCTCCAGATTCATCTTCTATAGGATCATTCTTGTAGTTTTTATTTGCTTTTCTTTTTGTATCGTGTCCAATCTTCTGACCTACCATCTATGTTCACACAACAATATAACTTTCCTTGAGCTTATGGTATCAGTCATCAGATTCTCCAGCATAGCTGTAATTCCTCTCATAGAGTTGTCCATGACTTATTTGTTGGGAATAAATGGTCCACATTATGATCAAGCTCTAGCGCTGAGTTGAGACTGAACACTTCCATGCCTCTTGATATTGTCAGGCTTTCCACTTGACCCATCAATGCACCAACCTATCGGCGTGGACACCCATCAGATTTCATATGTTGTCCACATTACTGAAGACCTCATTGAAATCCTTTGCATCTTCCAAGCCCACGATACTGCCATTTAGAAGGGCGACAGCAGCAGATACATGGGAAAACCAAGTTCCCCTTCAAGCCATTCACTATCCTGACTTGGAAATATATCGCTGCTCCTTCAGTGTTACTGGCTTAAAATCCTGGAAGTCTCACCCTCGTGGTGAGTCTTCCTACAGCACATGGATGCAGCAGTTCAGGGGTATCTAGGGATGGACAATAAATGCTGACCTAACCAGCCATGTCCACATCCATGTATAAACAAAAAAAAATTGTCACATACACTTTGTTGCATTTTGTAGGGCTCCTGGAGAGCATGACAAGTGGTAGGGAAGTGACAGCATCGTGATAGTGTCACTGGATTAGTAACCCAGAGCCCCGGGAAAATTCTCTGGTGATTATAGGTTCAAAGCCCACCAAGGTGAATGGTGAAACTTGAAGTCAATTAAAGCAACTTAGAAGTAACAGCTGGGATAATGGGGACCTTGCAACCTTTGTCAATGGTCACAAAAACACAAAAGTCCACCAATGTCCTTTGAGGAAAGGAATCTAAAATCCTTGCCTGGTCTGATCTATATGTGACACCTGTTATCTGTGCTTTGCACACTTTGATCAGTTTATGTATTAAAAACACTTCACCTAAGCGCTCTTGTGAGTGAGTTGGACAAAGAGACGCAGAATTCGGTTTGCAGTTCAACCCAATTCTATTAACAAAATATTTCTTATTAAAGACACCATATGAGCATTTCCCAAATTCCCACAATTTTCACTCACTACCAAGCTCTATCCATCTGAGTACCCACAGCAATCCACATGTTTGTGCTGAGCCGTTGGAATCTTCTTCCTCTTTGACGTGCAGCTGGCTCTCTTCCGTGATGGTGGTACTGTCAGGTCAAGCTGGATCTTCTCCTGGATCTTCTTGAGTTGCCACATAGTCTTGCATCACAAGTCTTGCTATGCCTCTTCGCTGAGTGGGTGGCTTCTAAGTGTGTGTCTTTACCACCCCTCCCTCGCCCCAGACTATCCCGAATGTTCAGTGGCCTTTGGCCAATGGGGTCATGAGCTGGGTACAAAGCATCCAATGACGTTGCACCAAGACCTTTCACTGTTGGCATGCTGGAGAGGTGTAAAGTGCGCATCCTCAGGCACTGGCTGGAAGTCAATGTGCCAGAAAGTCTGATTGCTGCCTCTCCAATACACAACCCTCAGGCTGGTTAGAACTAGTAACACCTGAACCTTTGTGACCTCTTTGAATTTGGTTTCCACTGTTCTCTGTTCTCGCTGTGGTTTAGTTTAGTTTGGCCGATTTTCTCTCAGATATGGGGCTCCATCCTGCTTCTGGACGCGTGGTAATAAACTGAAGGATGAATTCTAAAATTATCTTATCAACAACAGATGTAGATTGATATCACAAACTGCCTACTCAGCGTACACTCAGCACAGTCCCTGCTCACTCATTCACTAACACCTTCAGCAAACTGCCTTCTCATATGAAGAGCACTAGAGTCTGCACGTGTGCCTTGCACACCATTATGGAGGCTTAATGACATCCATAGCTATGAAATGTCAGGAACTACACTACCAGATTTTACAGCAGTTGTGTCTAAAATATACTTGAGACACAATTAAGACAATTAATCATCCAAGAAATGATTTAATAGGCCAGAGGGAAACCATTGTTCTATCACCACCATATGGAGATTGAGGGGCTGAGATAACAGTAGATGTAGGATAGGGTATCAAGGAAGAAATGATGGGAGCTTGTCAAAGGGTACAGCGATTATTATGGGTGATTTTAACCTGTATGTAGATTGGAAGGATCAGAGGGGAAAAAAGTAGTCTACTTGAGGAATTAGTTGAATGTTTTTTGTGGCAGTTTCTTAGACCAGTATGTTATGGCACTAACCAGAAATCAGTTTATACCAGACCAGGGGCTTTTGACTAAAGAGAAAGGATTAATTACGAACCTCATAATAAAAGTGCCCCTGGGTAGCAGTGGCCATAACATAGTTGAATTTAAGTGCAGTTTAAGGAGAGAAGAGTAGGTCCAAGCCAACTGTTTTGAATTTAAATAAGGGCAATTATGAGGGCATGAAAGCAGAGCTAACTAAAGTGAACTAGAACCATAGAATCCTTATAGTGTGAAAGCAGGCCATTTGGCCCTTCATGTCCGCACCAACTCTCTGAAGAGCATCCCATCTAGATCCAGCACCCTTCCCTACCCTGGTAGTAATTTAGTAACTAGTAATTTAGGTTAAGAGATGCACAGAGATGCAGTTGCATACATTTAAGGGGATATTCCAGAAAGTGTAGAATTAAAAACATTCCAACGTATAACAAACATTCCAAGGAATGGAACTGCCATCTGTGGTTAACTAAAGACAACAAAAATAGTATCAAACACAAAGAAAAGACATAATTGTATAAAGATAGATGGCAGGTCAAATTGTTGGACAGAATGTAAAAAAAAGCAAAGAATTATTTAAATACTAAGAAGGAGGGAAAAGTTAGAGTACAAGAGAAAATTAGGTAGAAAAGCAGATAAATTTCTTTAGATACTTAAGAAAAGAATGTTAACAAAGTAGGTGTTGATTCTACAGAAAATGAGTCTGGAGAGTTGATAATGGAGGACGAAGAGACGCATTGAAGAGATATTTTGCATTGCTCTTCACTAGACAGGATACAAAAACCATCCAGGAAGTAAATTGGGGATTGAGGAACTCCAGGAAATTGCAATTACCAGGAAATAATACTGAATAAATTGTTAGAACTGTGAGTTTACAAGTCTCTGGGTTCTGATGTTTTTCATCCAAGGGTCTTGAAAGAAATAGCCAGTGAGATGGTTGATGTATTGGTTTTAATTTTACAAATCACATTAGATTTGGAGGTGGTTCCTCTAGTTTGGAAATTAGCTAATATAATTTGTTTATTCAAAAAGAGAGGGAGGCATAAAGTGGGAAACAACAGACCAGTTAGCTTAACATCTGTCATAGCCAAAACATTAAAAGCTATTATGAAAGGCGGTATAACAGTGCAGTTGGATAAGTTCAAGGTAATCAAGCTGAACCAATGCGGTTTGTCAAAGGAAAATCATGTTTAACAAATTTATTGGCGTTCTTTGACAAGAAGTAGCTTATGCTGTGGATAAAGGGGAACAAGTCGATATATCGTACTTAGATTTCTACTAGGCATTTGTAACATTCCAGAAGTGCCACATCAAAGATTAATGTGGATGCTTCCTCTTGTGGGAAAATCTAGAACTAGGGATCATAGTTTAAAAATTTAAGACAGAGACGAGGAAATTTTCTTCCTCAAAATGTAGTGAATACAGAACCTTAAAATATTTTTAAGGTGAAGATACATTCTCAGTTACCAAAGGGATGAAAGTTTATTGGTGTTGAAATTGTTTCAGAGATAGTAGGAACTGCAGATGCTGGAGAATCTGAGATAACAAGGTGTAGAGCTGGATGAACGCAGCAGGCCAAGCAGCATCAGAGGAGCAGGAAAGCTGACAATTTGGGCCTAGACCCTTCTTCAGAAATGCGACCATGGTGTTACATTTGATCCAAACCCCCAAATTCATGTCACATTTATTTTATTGAGAGAATATCTTGACATGGTTGGCTGCATACTCTATGTTGCTGGGTATTCAATGGTCACTTCAATTGGCGCCAGGGTCAAACTGATGTTAGTAAGGTGAAAATCACATAGGAATACAGCAGCAGAAGAGGCCCGTTAAACCTGCTCCATCAATAAGATCGGTCCTCAAGCCTCCGCTTGGTTTCCCCGATGTAGAGGAGGCCACAACGGGTACAGCGGATGCAGTATACCACATTGGCAGATGTGCAGGTGAACATCTGCTTGATGTGGAAAGTCTTCTTGGGGCCTGGGATGGGGGTGAGGGGGGAGGTGTGGGGGCAGGTGTAACACTTCCTGCGGTTGCAGGGAAAAGTGCCAGGTGTGGTGGGGCTGGAGGGGAGTGTGGAGTGGACAAGGCAGTCATGGAGCGAGTGGTCCCTCCGGAAGGCAGATAAGGGTGGGGAGGGAAAAATGTCTTTGGTGGTGGGGTCTGATTGCAGATGGCGGAAGTGTTGGAGGATGATGCGTTGGATCCGGAGGTTGGTGGGGTGGTATGTGAGGATGAGGGGGATTCTGTTTTGGTTGTTATTGCGGGGAGAGGGTGTGAGGGATGAGTTGCGGGAAATGTGAGAGACATGCAGGGATGTAGAGTTGTGGTTAAAATCACATCAGCCATGATCTTATTGAATTACAGAGGAGGCTTGAAGGGTCGGGTGGCCTACTCTTGTTCTTCATTCATATGTTGTGTATTTTGCCTAATGATGTAGGAAAGTAAATGCTTTCACAAGTGCTGAACAATTGGACTCTGTTCCAGTTGGATATTAAAATACCAAAATTTATTTGTTTCCATCCTTGCAAGGGCTTTATCATATGGTTTTAAATCATTTTTCTCCTGTTACATGTTAAAAGGGATCTTGCTTTACGACTAATAGTGTGTTGAAATTGGAATGATAATAGTCCAATAGGTTCAGTGCCTGATAACACTGGATATTTTGGGGTTATGCAGGCAAGATCAATCATTCAGGCTGGTATTTAGGTCAGAACCAACATAGCCTGAAACTTGGAGACAGAAGGTAAGAGAAGTAAAAAGTATTTTGCTGGAAAAGCGCATGGAGGAGAAGCTAATGGGATAAGGAAGAACATTGGTTGATCAATACAATTAGCCCTCCTTAGGAGAGATCTGACATGAATAATCAACAGGTTCCTCCTTCTGGGATGATCCACCATGAGCATTCCTCATAATGTTGGGCTACATGGTGGCTCAGTGGTTAGCACTGCTGCCTCCCAGCACCAGGGACTCCTGTTTGATTCCAGCCTTGTCTGTGTGGAGTTTGCACATTCTCCCTGTGTCTGTGTGGGTTTCCTCTGAGTGCTCTAGTTTCCTCCAACAGTCCCCTCCCCTCATCTACTGAGGTAGTATGGGCTGAGGTTAGAAACAGGAAAGGAGAGGTCACCCTGTTAGGGGTTTTCTATAGGCCTCTGAATAGTTCCAGAGATGTAGAGGAAAGGATAGCAAAGATGATTCCGGATAGGAGCGAAAGGAACAGGGTAGTTATTATGGGGGACGTTAACTTTCCAAACATTGACTGGAAACGCTATAGTTCAAGTACTTTAGATGGGTCAGTTTTTGTCCAATGTGTGCAGGAGGGTTTCCTGACACAGTATGTAGATAGGCCAACAAGAGGCGATGGCACATTGGATTTGGTACTGGGTAATAAGCCAGGCCAGGTGTTAGATTTGGAGGTAGGTGAGCACTTTGGTGATAGTGACCACAATCGGTTACGTTTACTTTAGCGATGGAAAGGGATAGGTATATACCGCAGGGCAAGAGTTATAGCTGGGGGGAAAGGCAATTATGAGGTGATTAGACAAGACTTCGGATGCATAGGATGGGGATGGAAACTGCAGGGGCTGGGCACAATTGGGAATGTGGAGCTTGTTCAAGGATCAACTGCTGCGTGTCCTTGATAAGTATGTACCTGTCAGGCAGGGAGGAAGTGGTCGAGTGAGGGAACCATGGTTGACTAAAGAAGTTTAATCTCTTTTCAAGAGGAAGAAGGAGGCTTATGTAAAGATGAGATGTGAAGGCTCAGTTGGGACGCTTCAGAGTTACAAGTTAGCCAGGAAGGACCTAAAGAGAGAGCTAAGAATAGCCAGGAGGGGACATGAGAAGTCTTTGGCAGGTAGGATCAAGGAAAACCCTAAAGCTTTCTATAGGTATGTCAGGAATAAAAGAATGAC
>JAHRHZ010000143.1:2025778-2064001 GCA_024137785.1 Ginglymostoma cirratum | reverse complement strand
AGAAAATGTCATACTGATCTACCTGGAGAACTGAAAAGCTGTAGAATACTGAAACATGACAGGACGTTTTTACTGAGCATGTTTTTGCAAGCTTGTCTTTTATACAAGCTGTAAGACAATAGGTCACTGAGGGAAATATTGTCTGTCCTCGCTATTATTTGAGGTGATACATAAAATGACATAGAAATAACAGCACAGAAATAGGTGAATGAACTGTACTAGTTTCATTCTCCACGCAAGCCTTCTGCCACATTACTTCATCTCAGACAATCAACAGATTTTGTGTTTCTTTTTCCTTCATTTCATTACCCAGCTTCCCTTTCAAAGAACTTGCATCATTTTCAACTTCCGCATATGGTAGCTAGTTCCACATTCTCACCACTCTAATATAAAGAGGTTTCTCCCCAATTTTTTACTGAATTTATTAGCACTTCCCTTTATATTCATGGTATCTAATGTTAACCAGTTTATTTTAAAAAGTGCAAAGCCCAAACTAAAATAGCGCAGAAGTATTCTAATGGAATGTGTTAGGTATTTGGCAGCTAAGATCAGAAGAAGCAATTTCTATTCTATAGTTATAGCAATATTTTGCTTTGGTAGATTGTTTCTTGATAGTGCATAACTTGAATATTGCTAAAAAGAGAGAGTAGATCCCTGTGTATGAATATACATTAGGAAGCATAAATTAGCTACTTTCTGAATTCAACTGATTCTTTTAAGTTGGTTGCTGTTGTAAATACAAGCATAGACAGGATTCTTCAGCAAATGCTGTCCTATTACAGAATCACATCCAATAGTAGACATTTTTCGGGGTGGGTGTTCGGCAGGGTTTGTAAGCATGGGCTGTTTGAGTGGAATCCGTAATCTGCCTATTACAAACAACCAAAGGAACATGATATTGATTTAATAAGCCAGTTGCTGGGACATGCAGCCTATGTACTTATCCTCACAACAGAACCGAATTTCACACATGACATGGCTGCGTTGTGTGATAGACAGAACATTTTAAAATAGTCAGTTGACCCCGTAATATGACTTATTTATGCTTGGTCGCAATGGCATGCATTCATATACATTCTCTCCTAGCAAAATCATTATGTTCAAGTCTTGCAACATCTTTGAATCACCCAGAACTTGATGAGCCTATAATTCATGGCTACTATCATCATGGCAACATCTCGGTCAATCAGAATCAACTTTCCAGAAAATCAGCAAATGTCTTTTCCAGAAGTATAAATGATTATGATCGTTTGAAATTTGGCATTCGTGCACTGGTCCTGGTGACTGCAAGGAGCAAAGTTTCAGCAATACTTATTTTCCAATAATATTCAAATACTTTTCTTCCAAATTTAACCAGGACAACAATGCTTGAGACTGGGCCACAGTGGAATTGTTTCTCTCTAATTGTAACTTGCTTTGCTCTAGGTCTAGATACTAACCTGTGTAAAGACTTATTTCTACAATTTTTCTATTATTTGAAGAAAACAATTGATTTTTAAAAGTTATTTTACTTTTCTTTTCTAGGGCTTGACCATAGAACGACTTGGACGACGACCTCTTCTCATTGGTGGATTTAGTTTCATGTCATTGTCCTTTGGGCTGCTCACAATTTCTCTCAATCTACAGGTATTTAAATTTAAATGTCACCTTCATAAGACTTTGGCTATTCCTACACCCCTCCTGTTTGATCCTCTCATTCATATTGAGTTGCCCCACCGCTGTATTTTGAAGGTGATTATTGCCTCTTTTGTTTCCACTTCTCATGTCTTCATGTTTTGGGTTATTTTAGTTTGTGCAAAGTCAACCCGAGCCCCTTTCCAAAAGGTTAACTGAACCTTTTGCAGCCCCCTTGAAATACTGGCTCCTTTCTTTGTCAAATGTAAATTCAACTCACTGGATCACTTAAAGTCAAACTTACAAATCACAGCTAGAGGGTTTGAAATGTGAAAATTTCACTTTTCATGGCTCATTGGACACTTTGACAGCAAACACTATTGATTTTATCTAACAACACAGAATGTTGTGTTTGTACCAAGCTAAACTCACATTCTGGTGTGTTCCCTGGGCAACCCATTAAGCAATGGCGTATTATCTAAGACTCAGTTGGTAGTAAGCTCAGCTCTGAGTCAAAAGTCCAATGCCAGATCTCAAGACTAAAATTCCAGGCTGACACCCTAGTATAACAATGTAACATTTCAAATAAGGTACTATGCTGACACCCGGTCTGCCCTTTCGGATCTCATGGTACTATTGTAAAGAGTTATCTCTGGTGCCTGGAATAATGTTTGTGCTTCAAGTCAAATCACAAATCCAAATCATCTGATTTATTACAATGTATTACAATGTGGGAGCCACGTGTGCAAACTCGTCCCCTATATTAAAATAATGACTACACTTTAAAAATGTTTTGTTGACTGTAAAGCCCTCTGGGACATCCAGAGGAAATGAAAGGCACTGTATAAATTCAAATTTTTCTTTGATCCCTTTGACTTTCTTGAGTAACATGACCTTTGGATACTACACAAATTTTTACGCTTCTTTTCTCATTACAGTGAATTAAGCTCATTAGGTGACGAATTCAAAGTGAGCATATTAGTACTCTTGACTCATGCACACCCTCAACCACCACATTGTAGAGTTATGCCCTTTTGATAGAATGGAGAACATGAGGTGAAAAACATAAAACAAGCCAGCAGGAGCAGCTGCTAGCAGGTAACAGACAGCTATGGAGAGTCCCCATCACAGTCCTAAGGACACCGCCATTTACATTGGCGTCAGGAAGAGACTGAGCTTCAAGGGTCATACACAAAGTGTGTACTTGTGCAGTAGCAAAGGTACATCTGTCAGTGGCACCAGTAGCAGTGTGACCCATTGAAATGATGCTGGAGGAGTCTGTCACAGCTGTAACACAGTTACATCTCAGGCTTTTAAATACATGGCCACCTCCATTGAAAGAGATTGATCATTCTCATCAATAGCCATTTGCAACAGGCCAATGTGTAAGCATTCAACAGTGGCTTCATACTATGGCAGGAACCTTAGAATAATTTGATTGCACCGTCTCATTGCTTCAAATGCAGCCAATCACCCAGTCTTGGTGAACAGGCAATTGCAGGTGCTCCCTGAGATGACAAAGAGAGACAGGGACAAGGGAGTGGGTGATCTAGTGAAGGCATCTTCAGGTCAAAACATTTTCCATAGGCTTCCCTGATAGAGCTAGCCACTCTCAATGACTGAGCTGCCCCTGCACTGATGCAAGTGGGATGGCCTTTTACAGGGTATTCACAGGCTCCACACCTGAGAAGTCATCTCCACAGCATTTCATCGAAGCATGAACTGAAACCAGCTCAGAGAACAATGGGCTAACTCAACAGGTCTGGCAGCATCTGTGGACAGAGAATCAGAGTTAACAACTTCTTCTGAACAGACAGACCTGGCTCCCTCCAGCTCTGCTGATAACTCGGAGGTAATACCCTGTCAGAGGGCATTCCAAAATATTTTTAGTGTCACAAAGCCATCCACCTGGGTGTGGGTACTGATTCCAAACTTTGTATCAAATGGAAAGCATTCACTTCAAGCATGTATTGTTGATAAGTGTCCATGACGTTGTTTATCTCCCATCCCATATTGACCCTGGGTACATGAAAATGGCAGAGTGGCAGAAGACTCTTGAATGGCAGTAGGAGGTGGGAAATGACATCCCTGTTCTTGGCAGCAGTTTGATTTATTCATGGTGGGGAGTTATTGGGTGCAGCTACACTTGGTTCTGAATGGCACAAGTGCAGCGCTACATGGACTCCCCTCAGTTGAAACCTGCCTGAATGAGGGTGCTATGAGTTTCTCTTGTGTGCAGGGCAGTCAGACATTAGAACCTCTAGATGTTTATGTGTCATTAGGCTCCCTCCTTCACCTCATGGGAAGCTGGGTGTACCCCCACCTCATCAGGTACTAGAACCACTCCACTTTAAAATGTCAGGTTGAATGAGGCATTGCACCCCATCACTGTGAGGTCCATATTGAAGGAGATCTTCACATTGGCCAAGGCACCAGAATTGCTTTTTTGGAAAATCACAGCCAAATTTCAGCTGGTACCCCTCATCTCTGTGCAGCAAGGTTATGCAAAAAGGTGAAGAGCTGAGATACCTGTGACTGCTAAAGGATGAAAGAGCTCAAAAAGCTGCCTAGAAACATGGATACTTTCCAGATCCTTTTGAGGTGGGTGAATACCAACTGCTCATTTTTGGAGTAGAATCCCTTCTGATTCATAAAGACAGGCGATTTATTGTGATAGATTGTCGATTACTACATGAGTGCACACCATTAAGTCCTGACCCTATTGAAACCTGTGGCAATAGAGGAGTGCAGCAACGCCTTCAGCCTTCTGGCCATGACTCACGACTTTCACGTCAAAGGTAATGCACAGTGATGCCATCCCACACAAGGTACACACCATCTGGCTGAAGCTGATTTGAGCAGGAGATTGTGAGATTCTGCAAGTGTCAGTGGCTGAGCCAGATGCAAAGAAAATCAAGAACTACACTCGTCTTGATCGCCAAAGGCAATAGGTGCTCTACTTACCTTGAGGCTTCCTCCAGGGCATTGGGTTCGGATACAAGAGCTGCAGCCTTTTAAGGCAAAGCTGCTGTGAGTGGGCCATGCATTTGACCCGAGACTCTGTGTAGAGGGTAGTGTCTTCTTTATGGTGCTGTACTATGACCAGGTCTTCTGTTCCACTGAATTGTATATAGCTATGTTGAATGCTACAGCCGCTGCTTTCCTCGCAGTTGCTGTCATTCTGACTACCGGGCTGAAAGACACTGCAACCCTTCCTCAATGGTCCGTCCTCCTTTTGAATATATGCATCTCCTGTACCTGTGTAAACTCGTATGAGAAGAAAAGGTCAGCAGCATTATACAAATGCTCAAGTTTACTTAATGAAAAGGCAACAAGTTACTTATGCTGAAGACTACCTAAAAGATTTGGCCCATGGGGTTGCTCTCCTCAGTGCCATCTTTTAACTACAGGTGGCCTATGGCTTGCATCTTTATACGACTGATTTGATATTGACTTCTGACCTCCATGACTTCCTTCCATGAACTAGCCTTTTCTAACATAGTTACCAAAACAGCATGGCACCCAGGCAGCACTGGAAATAGGCACTGCAAATGTTTTAATGCTTTCGGTAGCATTTTCAGTTGCTGGATTTCTAATTTCACCACTAAGCTGCCCAGGAAAGATGGAATGAGGCAAGATTCCACTTAGAATCATAGAATCCCTACAGTGCAGTAGGAGGCAATTCAGCCCATTGATTCTGCTATGAAGAGCATCCTATCCCTGAAGCTCATAATCACACATGGGTTTTTTTAAACCCACCTAGCCTTCACACTACAGACAATTTCCCATAGCTAATCCATCCATCCTACACATCCCTGATGCTATGGAGCAGTTTACCATGGTCAATCCATCTAACCTGCATGTCTTTGGGCTGTGGGAGGAAACTGGAGCAGCCAGAGGAACCCCACACAGATGCGGAGAGAAGGTGCAAATTTCACGCAATCACCCAAGGCTGGAATCAAACCCAGGTCCCTGGTGCTATGAGGTAGCAGTGCTAACTACCATGTCACCCTATTTCTTTGCACTTCCTTACTTTCTTACTGGCTTGTGCAACCTGACCAGGCTCGGAACATTTCCACACAGTATTCATGTTCTGTCATCATAAACATATGATTCATGTCCCACTGTAATAAAGCAGTTTCAGTGATTCACTGTGTATGATTGTTGTTACAACTTGTACTCTGACAAAGAATTTCAAAATGTAATTGAAGTAATTATCTGTTAATCAATTCATATATTGACATGGTAATTCAGGAGCCTTGAATCAAGAGGAATGAACATTCATCCTTAAAGGTGCCAGAGCACAAAGGATACTGTTAAAACGGACATAATACTGTACCACAGAAGTCACTAGTGCGAAGAAGTGCATTTACAAACAAGAAAAGTTCAAAAGTGACAATTTGTTCTAAAAGTTTATTAGAGGCCTTTTAGCATTTTAAACTGCATAATAAAAGAACAAATAACTCATCTTTTCTCCATAGATGCTGTCTACAATGTAGCTACTTGATTGATTCATGGTTGTATCTTCTAATGACGCTAACCTCAATAAGATTCACCTTGACTTTTCTCAAAGTAATAAATATCAAGGTTTTTCCCAAACCAATATAGGCTTAAACTGGGGCATTAGATTAAGGCAATACTAATGTTAATTTTTCCAAGTGCCATTATTCACAATTTGAAGGTATTATTGTACTGTAATTCCTTTCTAAAGATTTAAAGAAAAGCTGTGGTTTAACAAATGATTGATGTCCACTCCATTATCTAACGGGAAGTTATAAATTTATTCCACAGGACAAGGTATCCTGGATGCCATATGTGAGTGTGATCTGCATTCTTGCTGTAATAGCATCATTCTGCATTGGTCCAGGTAAAGTTCATTATTATAGAAGGAACCTTTTAGCAACACATAGCAACATTCACTGTATTAATAAGGCATAGTTATTCTGTGCTTTGCATGGTTTTTCATTTTGTTTTGAAGCACAAAATGAAAATATTGCCTGAAACTTCCAGGGGCCTTTTCCAGGCAGGAATCAAAACCTCTCAAGAACTGATGTAGGAGGCTAAAAATGGCAATTTTCATCAACATAAAATGTTTCTGCTCCTTCGCTGAAATTGGGTGTGCCACTGGGAGAACCCTGTGTTAATTCAGGGTGTACAGTTATGGAATGCAATCATACCCAATCTGTACAACAAAATGGTGCAACGCTCCTTGGCATAGGGTTTCTCGTGACTCTTAAGATTGACATTTTGTGCAATATACCTCTAGTAAATTGCAAGCCTGGAGATCCTGTGCACTTTAGAAATGTGTATAGTGTTATTTTTAAATGCTTTGAATGGATAATATTTCCACCAATGCTTTCAAAACATTTCAAAGTTAATTTAAAAGCCCTCAAACCCCTGCACATCAGTATGAACTCTTACCCATTGACGTCCCTAATTTTGAGAAAGAAAACTTGATTTGGAGTATGCACAAGGCGAAATAATCGCAAAACATCATTTAGTTGGCAGAAAATTTAACATTACCAGAAAGATAAATTTAATAAAGGTCATTTTCTGAGTATGAGCTAGTGGGAGAGGTGGAAAGGAACTCCTTCTTGTATACTTGGATAAATTATCTCTGATGTTTCCGTCAGAGATCCTACATAATATAAAATATGGATGCTGGACACTTGTGAACAATTCTCCAACTACGTGCCTCTGATACTCTTATACATGCACCCTTGATACAAGTTGCAAAAGCAACTTTTGAATTGAAATACAACTTTAAACATATTATTTAAGCTACATTATTTGGATGAATAATGGATGCATGCAGTGACACCCAACAAATTAGAGATGGTTCTGAAATCATTCAGAGGAACGCAAATTTAACATCACATTTTTTATCTCAATGCCCTCCTTTTGTCACATTACATGAGTAACAGGCGTGTGCCCTTACAGACAAAGTATTAATTAACTCTGCCTCCACATGTTATACAGTGGTACAAGTCTTAACATGATGTGATTTGATTCAGTTATGTAACTTCCTCTAAATTATATCTAAATAGACCTGTAAGTCCAATGATGTGACCCTATTGTGTACACAATCAAAATATGAGTCATATGTCCACATTTTAACCAAATTGGAAACTAACTTAAATGTCCAGATCAAAGAGGCTTTAGCCTTTTATTGCTGTCAAAGTATGAATAAATTCAATAGGGATTACCTGTAATTAGTGAGACCACCAACCTAAAGCAGGAAGACCCTGGTGGTGTTGTGGGGAGAACACTTTTACAACAAAAGAAATAATTGTTAGGTGTTGAAATGGATCATTCTCAGGTTGGCAAATTGTAACTCGTGAGTACAACGGGGATAATGCTGGGACCTCGATGACATCATCATAGGAGGTGGTGCTTAAGACATCATTAATGCTTTCAGATGCTTACAGAATATCTTCCTCCAAGCTTTTATTTTCCATTATGATAATTATGAATACAAATGTATATCTCACACTACATTATCTTCCCCAAAGACTCTGACTTGACAAATTAAGGCAGTCCTAATGTTTCACGATTCTCGCAGAATATGTTCTCTTTAGAAGATTGGTCAGTCTCTGGATTGAAGACAGTTGACTTTGATTCTGTTCCTAAACTCCGAAGTGTGAGTTCCAAAAGTCCCTTTAAATTGGAGGTCAAAGAAAGAACAAAGAAAACTTACAGCCCAGGAACAGGCCCTTTGGCCCTCCAAGCCTGTGCTGATCCAAATCCACTGTCTAAACCTATCGCCCAATTCCTAAGGATCTCTATCCCTCTGCTCCCCACCTACACATGCATTTGTCCAGACGCACCTTAAATGAATCTACCGTGCCTGCCTCTACTACCTCTGCTGGCAACGTGTTCCAGGCACCTACCACCCTCTGTGTAAAGTACTTTCCGCGTGTATCCCCCTTAAACTTTTCTCCTCTTACCTTGAACGTGTGACCCCTCGTTATTGAATCCCTCACCCTGGGAAAAAGCTTATCTCTATCAACCTTGTCTATACCCTTCATGATTTTGAAGACCTCAATCAGGTCCCCCCTCAATCTCCTTTTTTCTAATGAAAACAATCCTAATCTACTCAACCTCTCTTCGTAGCTAGCACCTTCCATACCAGGCAACATCCTCGTAAACCTTCTCTGTACCCTCTCCAAAGCTTCCACATCCTTTTGGTAATGTGGCGACCAGAACTGTACACAGTATTCTAAATGCAGCCGAACCAAAGTCTTGTACAATTTTAACATGACCGGCCAGCTCTTATACTCAATACCCTGTCCGATGAAGGCGAGCATACCATATGCCTTCTTGACCACTCTATCCACCTGTGCAGCCACCTTCAGGGTACAATGGACCTGAACTCCCAGATCTCTCTGCTCATCAACTTTTCCCAAGGCTCTTCTGTTTACAGTATAGTTTGCTCTAGAATTAGACCTCCCAAAATGCATCACCTCATACTTGCCCGGATTGAACTCCATCTGCCACTTCTCCGCCCAACTCTCCAGTCTATCTATATTCTCCTGTATTCTTTGACAATCCCCTACGCTTTCTGCTACTCCCCTAATCTTCCATTCCTTTCAGGTCCTTTCATCTCTTGGATTTCCTTCATGGAGATGAATCTTCTGTTAAACCAGGCACTTTCCTTTTGTAATATCTTGAATCACTGAACCAGAAACAGTCTTCTTTTTGACACTATCCTGTATCTTAAAGCCAGGTAACTCATTCTCAACTAGGTCTTTAACCTTCTGACATTGTTTGCCTCATTTTAGTGGTGTTTTTCATGGAGTTATATGTTCAACTCCTTTGATCTGTGTAAATTGATTGTCATTCCCAATCTGCTGGTAAATCTAAAATGTGTAGACTCTTCATTTCAACTTGTTGCTCAGTTTAGACAATTTAGCAAGAAGCTGCACTGAGGATGTTACCCAGCATGATAACGAAAAGACTGCGAAACAACAAACCAGCTCGGCGAGCCAACCAACCTCAATACCCACAACCTGAACTACAAATCTACTCCAAAATTTTAGACACTTTCTCTTGATGAGTATATATTGTGACATGTTCACATAATCAGTCATATTATTTGAGTGTCATTTTATGCTTGGTCTGATCTCTGTCACTGGTGCTTGTTGTGATCCAGGGATAGCCAACCGAGTCAAATAAGTCTTGCTATCACTGGATTTGCAACACAGTGAAATTAAAATATTTGATGACCCTTAAAATTACCCAATTGTTCCTGACTCGACTTTACCAAGAAAACAGATCTTGGACACCAAATTTATAACTTGAACAAAAATGAACAACTTATTATCAATACGAAAACTTTAGCAGTATAAAAGCTAAACAACAAGGTAATTTAACTTATATCTATGATCTAAACTCAGGCTTCTTTGATCCTAAACCCCACTCACATAAGAACAAAGAACATAAGAACACGGAGCAGGAGTAGGCCGTCCAGCCCTTCGAGCCTGCTCCGCCATTCAATAAGAAAATGGCTGACCTTTTCGTGGACACAGATCCACTTACCCGCCCTCTCACCATATCCCTTAATTCCTTTATTGTTCAAAAAATATCTACCTTAGCTTTAAAAGCGTTTGCTGAAGTAGCGTCAACTACTTCACTGGGCAAGGAATTCCATAGATTAACAACCCTTTTGGTGACGAAGTTCCTTCTCAATTCAGTCCTAAATCTGCTCCCTCTAATCTTGAGGCTATGCCCTCTTGTCCTAGCTTCACCTGCCAGTGGAAACATCCTCTCTACTTCGATCTTATCTATTCCCTTCATAATTTTATATGTTTCTATAAGATCTCCCCTCAATCTTCTGAATTCCAATGAATATGATCCCAATCTACTCAGTCTCTCCTCATAAGCCAACCCCCTCAACTCCGGAATCAACCTAGTGAACCTCCTCTGCACCCCGTCCAGTGCCAGTATATCCTTTTTCAAGTAAGGAGACCAAAACTGCACACAGTACTCCAGGTGTGGCCTCACCAGCACCTTGTACAGCTGCAGCATAACCTCTCTGCTTTTAAACTCAATCCCTTTAGCAATGAAGGACAAAATTCCATTTGCCTTCCTAATTACTTGTTGTACCTGCAGACCAACCTTCTGTGATTCATGCACAAAGACACCCAGGTCCCTCTGCATAGCAGCATGCTGCAACTTTTTACCATTCAAGTAATAATCCTTTTTACTATTACTCCTACCAAAATGTATGACTTCACATTTATTTACATTGTATTCCATCTGCCAGACCTTTGCCCACTCACTCAATATATCTATGTTCCTCTGCAAAGTTTCACAGTCCTCTGCACACTTTGCTCTGCCACTCATCTTAGTGTCATCTGCAAACTTTGACACCCTACATGTGGTCCCCAACTCCAAATCATCTATATAAATTGTAAATAATTGCGGTCCCAACACCGATCCCTGAGGCACACCACTAGTCACTGATTGCCAGCCAGAATAGCACTCATTTATCCACACTATTTGCTTCCTGTTAGTCAACCAATCCTCTATCCATGCTAATACTTTACCCCTAACGCCATGCATCCTTATCTTATGCAGCAGCCTCTTGTGCGGCACCTTGTCGAAGGCCTTTTGGAAATCTAGGTACACCGCATCCACTGGGTCCCCATTGACCACCTTGCTCATAATGTCTTCATAGAATTCCAAAAGATTTGTCAAGCATGACCTGCCCTTCATGAACCCATGCTGCATCTGCCCAATGGGACAATTTCTATTGAGATGCCTTGCTATTTCTTCCTTGATAATAGACTAAAGCATCTTCCCCACTACAGAGGTTAAGCTAACCGGTCTATAATTTCCCATCTTTTGTCTACCTCCCTTTTTAAACAGTGGCATCACATTTGCTGTTTTCCAATCTGCTTGGACTACCCCAGAGTCCAGCGAATTTTGGAAAATTACCGCCAGTGCACCTGCTATTTCTCCCGCCATCTCTTTTTGTACCCTGGGATGTATTCTATCAGGGCCAGGAGACTTATCAATCCTTAGCTTGCCCAACACTACCTCTTCAGTAATAATGATTGTTTCCAGGTCCTCACCTACCTTCGTCTCTTTGTCAATTACTTGCATGTTATTAGTGTCCTCCACTGTGAAGACTGATACAAAATACCTGTTCAATGCCATGGCCATTTCATCATATCCCATAACTAAATTCCCCTTCTCATCCTCTAAAGGGCCAATGTTTACTTTAGCCATTCTTTTTCGTTTTATATATTTATAGAAACTTTTGCTATCTGTCTTTATATTCTGTGCTAGTTTTTTCTCATGTTCTATCTTACTTTTTTTTATAGCTCTTTTTGTGGCTTTCTGTTGACCTTTAAAGTTTTCCCAATCTTCTAGTTTCATGCTGTTTTTGGCCACTTTGTATGCCTTCTCTTTCAATTTGATAGCCTCCCTTATTTCCTTAGACACCCATGGCAGATTACCCCTTTTCTTACAGTCTTTTTTTACTGGAATATACTTTTGCTGAGCACTTTGAAAAATTGCTTTGAAAGTCCTCCACTGCTCGTCAACTGTCCCACCATAAAATCTTTGTTTCCAGTCTACTTTAGCCAAGTCCTCCCTCATTCTATTGTAGCCCCCTTGTTCAAGCACAGGACCCTGGTATTGGATTTTATCTTCACACTCTCCATCTGTATTCTAAATTCAACCATACTCTGATCACTCCTTCCAAGAGAATCCCTAACTATGAGGTCATTAATTATTCCTGTCTCATTACACAGGACCAGGTCTAGGATAGCTTGCTCCCTCATCGGTTCTATTACATACTGTTCAAGAAAACTATCACGGATACACTCAACGAACTCCTCCTCAAGGCTACCCTGACTGAGCTGGTTCAACCAATCTACATGTAGATTAAAATCCCCCATGATAATTGCCGTACAATTTTTACAGGCATTAGTTATTTCTTTGTTTATTGCCCGTCCCAATGTGATATTATTATTTGGTGGCCTATAGACTACGCCTATCAGTGACTTTTTCCTCTTAGAATTTCTAATTTCCACCCAAATGGATTCAACCTCATTCTCCATAGAACCTATATCATCTCTCAGCACCGCCCTGATGTCATCCTTGAATATCAGAGCTACACCACCTCCCTTACCTTCCTGTCTGTCCTTCCGGATAGTCTGGTACCCCTGGATATTTAACTCCGTCATGACCATCCTGTAACCATGTCTCCATAATGGCTACCAAATCATATTCATTCGAGATGATTTGTGCCGTTAACTCATACAGTTAGGTAGACTGACAAGAACAGTTAAAGGGTAAACTAAAAAGAAAATAAAAGAATTGTAATTTCTAGTTCAGTTAAACAGTTTCAAATGATGGCTGCCAAGCCTTCATGCAATCCTTGTTGTTGTTCACAGGTTCAACTGTATCTCTAATTTTGAAGTCAGTGAAGTATGTGAGCAGTTCCGGCAATTCCAGAAATATTTACTTATTTCTTACAGACTTGGATTATTTTCTCAGAACAGTCAACAATTCTTTAAAAGAATAGAAAACCAGACAGAGTAAAACGCAATGCAGCCATTTTCCAAAAAAATGATACTTCACCTGACAAAATCAGTTTCTCTGCTTATAAAGTGAATATTCCCTCTGGTTGGCTACCTAGCATCAGTCCTCCCTTGATTGACCAACTCAACATCTAAGCAGCTGCCTGCCCTGAGCATAGCAACACCCAAATGACAAATCATCCACATGATTCCTTAGATTAGTATTTCATTTGCATGATCTTCCAATTGTCAGCAGCAAACATTTGCACTTATTTACTTGTCTTTTAGAACATGCAGCCGTTCAAAGTTCATTCCTAACTATAGGTGAGGGTCCCTACATGCTGATGATTTCTTCTGGAAAGAAAAAGAAACGGGTTATTCTGGTTGAACTTTTGTGTCCTCCACTTCTAATGTCTGATTTAAATCTGTCAGTGTTTATTCACCAAGTTGTGTTGCACTTTGAGTTACACCAGTTAAAGACTTGTCAGTTAACTCATGTTGACTATATAGTGATTGTAACAAGGTCAGCCAGGTGGACCTCATAGAAGATGAGTTCCCTGATTGGAGCTGTTAATCTTGTCCAAACAGGGAGCCCTGGCTGACTGATATAAACAGGATTGTCAGACATCCTGTTCACTCTGAGAGATGACTTTGAGGGAGCCGGACTAGTGTCAAGGACTCTCCACATGTAAATAAAGGGTGACTTGCTGACAGGATACTGGCCTCTGGAGTTATTTCAGAGTATGCTGCATATTGGCTGGTTTACTTCTGTTTCTGCTGATTGTTTCTCGTAAACCTTGTTGATTCTTGCAATCTGGACTCCCTTCAGTGTTGATTGCAGGCAAAAACATTTCTGGCAATCCAGTATAGTCACAGGTTTCCATGTTGCTGTTCATATTAAACAAATTTTTATGCCAAAATAACTATCAAGAGATTCTGTCTCCTGTTTGATTTCAACATGAATCCAAGGAGATTTATGAAATCTTATATTGGCAGTCCTCTGACCAGTTGTTCATAATTGGCTGTTTCTTTATCAGTAGTTTCTTGACTTTACCTGATGCTCAAGAATAAGAATTCATGATTATGAAAGTTCTCAACTGTCTGACACCTGTTATGTTACAAAGTTGATTGTAGCATTCATTTTAATCTTAATCTGGATTATGTGCTTATGCTGTCATATGTTATAACTAGTGTTTCATCAGCCATGGCACACTATCTTATAATCTAGTCTCACTCATCTTTGTAACAAGCTTAAAATAATGAGATACCCATTGACATATACATCCAGTCACCAAAAAGCTAGGTCTATATCACTTTTTCCATTGGAATACCATTGGCTTCTCTTCAATTTAGCCCATTCTTGAACTTCATGAGCTTCTTTGTGCACCCAGCTATTTGATTTCTTGCCACTCTGTGACAGTGCCCTACTTTGGCACCTTTCCTGAAAGTGGCCTATTGTTTTATGGATAAAGAAATTATTTTTAGTACCTGGGCACTGCTCTCCTTGAGATTTCTTTGCTCTCTTGTACTGACAGAGTCTTATTGTCTGGTGATTGTCTTAATATTTATACTACTTCCTTGCATGCTTTTTTGCACCTTAAAAACTGATTTGACCCTGTTAGTCCCCTGTAAGGAATGTTGGTTTGCTCCTGTTAGGTTTGATCTGTGCCACTTCTGGGCTTAATGCATCATCTGAATATCATTATCCAGAGTCAAAATCTTCTTTTTGACTGTAATAAATCTGACAAAGCTTCATCAACAATCCCAATAACAATTCTGACGGAATTCTGGTCTTAAATATCCAGAGGCACATTTCTCCACTGCAGATCATTAAGGAAATTATCTATGGATTCCCTTGGATGCTGGACTCTGTTAGATCGTGCTGTTTCATGAATATTATTTGTTCTGAGATTGGAAGATGAAACCTGACAGCAGCTCTATTTTTATTCACTCATGGGACGTGGGTGTCACTGGCGGGTCAGCATTTATTACCCATTCCTAGTTGCTCTTGAAAAGGTGGTGATGAGCTGCCTTCATGAACTGCTACAGTGCATGTGAGACATGTAGCAATTGATACAACTGAATGGCTTGCTAGGCCATTTCAGAGCAAGGTTTGCGCATCCACCACATTACTGTGGATCTGGTGTCAAATGTAGCCCAGACCAGGTGAGGATGGTGGATTTCCTTCCCTGAAGGGCGTTAATGAATCAGATGGGTTTTTCTGACAATTAACAATGGTTTCATGGTCATCAGTAGATTCTTAACTCCAGATTTTTTATATTGAATTCAAATTCCACCATTTTCCATGGCAGGATTCGAATCCAGGACCCAGAACATTAGCTGAGTTTCTGGATTAATAGTCCTCAGCTTTACAGATACCAGTCTTCAGCCATTTGAATGCACCCGTATGGTATCATAATTTTGCTGCAGGCATTGGATACAGCAAAAACTATAGACTGTGAAAACATTGCTGTAATAATACTGAAGACTTGTGTTTCAGAATTAGTTGCACCCCTAGCCAAGCTCTTCCAGTATAGCTACAACACGGGCACATGCCTGGAAATATGGAAAATTGCCCAAATATGCCCTGTCCCCAATAAGGAGGACAAAACAAATCCAGTCACATACCAACGCATCAGTCCACCTTTAATCATCAAAGTGGTAAAAAGCATGATAACTATGAAGCAGCATTTACTCGATACTAAACTGCTTACTGATACTCAGTTATGGTTCCATTCTTCTGAGCTTATTCCAGCTTTTGTCCAAACATCAACAGAAACATTGAATTCCAGAGAGTGACTGCTCTGGAAATCAAGACTGCATTTAATTAAGTATAAATTAAGGAACCCAGCAAAAAAGAAAACAGACTGAATGGGAATCAGGGAAAAATTCTCTACCGGTTGGAGTAATACCCAGCATAAAAGAAGATGGTTGTTGTTGTGTTCTATCTCACAGTCAGTATATCTTTGAAAGAACTGCTCATAATGTTGTCATTATCATTTGATGTGATTTGAAAATAAATAAAGTCTTGCACTCCATCGTACTCTGGGATCACTTAAAGTGTGATACCCTACATGATGCTTACTCACATAACTTACAGATTAATGTTAGCCCAGATACTGATGTGCCTGAGAAATATCATAATTGTGTGTATGAAATTCATGAAATATAAAAAAGATATGGTCTTATAACAGAGATAACAAGGTGTAGAGCTGGATGAACACAGCAGGCCAAGTAGCACCATTTCATTTTCTGAAGAAGGGTCTAGGCCAGAAACGTCAGCCTTCCTGCTGCTCTGATGCTGCTCGGCCTGCTGTGTTCATCCAGCTCTACACCTTGTTATCTCAGATTCTCCAGCATCTGCAGTTCCTACTATCTCTGATCTTAAAACAGGTTGTTTTTCAAAACAGTAATTCAACGAAGTAGACCTCCTGTTGCTGAGCTAAGGGGTTTATAGTCCCCATTTAGAGCAAGGAATTTGCTCAGCCAATTGCAGTTAAAAAAAATGAATTCACTGATCAAGTACTTCCAGTAAGAAGCCTACTCAAAACGAGTGCAAGGGGAGATTCCATAATATAGTGCTGCAGCCTAACCTTTAACCTGAGCTTCTACAAGTGCCGTTTCCGACCGGGCTTCCAGTACTGGTGAATTTAACTTGAAGAAACTTAAACAAAGTGTAAGATAAATCTCTGTCACATTATTCAATTCTTATTTACCTTCTCTACTTCCTTATTCTGTAAGGTTAATACAGAGATGTTAGAAATATGTAGATCAGAGACAAGCTATACAGCTGTCAGAGCATTCCGCATTTTACAAATTGCTTTGCACAGTTCCAAATATATAAAGTACAAGGAACAGTACAGCACAGGAACAGGTCCTTCGGCCCTCCGTACCTGCGCTGATACATGTCTTTCCATATTAAAACTGTCTTCACTCACAGGGTCTGTATCCCTCTATTCCCTTCCTATTCATGTATTTGTCCAGGTGCTTTTTGAATGTTGCTATTGTGTCTGCTTCCACCACCTTCTCTGGCAACGCATTCCAGGCACTCACTACCCTTTGTGTGAAAAACCTGCCTCGCACATCTCTTTTAAAGATCCCCCCTCTCACCTTGAACGTGTGTCCCCTAGCAATTGACCCCTCCACACTGGGAAAAAGCCTCATACTTTCCACTCTATCCATGCCAGTCACAATCTTATAAATTTCTATCAGGTAGCCCCCTCAACCTCCTGCATACCAGTGAAAACAAACCCAGTCTATCCAACCTTTCTTCATAGCTAATGTGCCCCATACCAGGCAACATCCTGGTAAACCTTTTCTGTACCCTCCCCAAAGCATCCACATCCTTCTGGTAGTGTGGTGACCAGAATTGTATGCAATGTCCTAAGTATCCACATTCTGGCAAAGCATTCCTTGACTTAATATTATTATGGGATGCTGAAATCCCAGACTGGCTACATAGAGCCTTGAAAAGGTTGAAACTTCAGGCAGAGAAAAAAGTTCCACATGTATTTGTGCTAAACGTTTGTCATATAGAGCAATTCAGAATGACTGCTGGCTCTCTTGGGAAATTACTTCTTTTTTCTTGGTTTATTGTGGATGTGGAGAGAGCACTTCTTTCCAGCTCCTGCATTGTCTGTTATACCAGACATACCTGGGGAAGAAGTAATGATGCATGACTCCTGTCTTTCTCACTCAACCCAATAGGGCTTCAGCCTGATTCCTTCACCGTTAATGACTTTACTCAGTTAACAAGCACAGTGACCTTTCACATTCCACTTCAACTGACTTAACATCACTCGATTGCAGCTCTCAGCTAATTATAAAGATAATTGAATTTTCCATTTCACTGTCTGGCCTTCTATTTGGGAACCATAGCCCAAATTTCAGCTCAAGTCCTAGATTTGATTTTTTTTCTTATCAAAAACCAAAATTAACCCTCAGGTGTTTGCTCGGCATATAATACCAGCACATCTTTACCAGAAGTATAATGTCAATAAACACTTCTTTAAAATGTTTTGCAAAAGACAACAAATCATACAGAAAGGAAACGCTGAAGTGTTACGGTATGATGTTTTATGCATTCAGCCTTTGCAGAAGCAGACACAAAGCCTAGTGTAACTCCATTCCGTGTTGTGTAAAATGGCATTCTTGAGAACGCCATCTTCCTCTGCACTCTACTTTGTAATTTAACCCAGTGTTTTCAGGCATACTTTAAAGGACCAGTTATCTGATCAGAGACAGTGTTCTTTCTTGGCACATAACATGACAATTAATTTGGAACCACTACACAATACTGGTGAATTAGAAAAGGACAATTCCGACACACATTTCCAATCTCAACTGTACTGCTAAGGAAGATGCCAATCAAGCTTCTTATTCTTGGAAAATATGCCCAATTTCAGAAGCCTAATAATCCCATTTCCATAACCATTCAGATGCAGAACCTTCAGTTCATTGCTGGCACAGTCTCCCACACAGACTGCTTGGCGCATAACCTAACCTAACACTTTGCTACATTTGTGCAAGATTAAATGGCTGACACATCCTTATACATAATATATATATGCACTTCTGTTAATCATATCTGAACCTGTGTTATGACACACTTCTGTGGCAGCTAGACTTGCACAGTGGTAGTATCCTACTTGAGGATACAAGAGCCCTCACCCCAATGAATACATGTCAATGACCAGATAAATCTGTCACTACTCAGGAAGGAAGTATCTGTCTTTACTAATTAGATTATGTACAGGAATAAATAATAAGGACATTTGAGGTGCACTGGTAGTGTCTCTACCTCTGTGACAGAGGCTTGGGTTCAAGTCCCACCTGCTCCAGAGGTGTATAATGACATCTTTGAGCAGGTTGTTTGGAAAATAAATGAATTATTAGGCCTCAGCCTGCCAAACTGCCTTAAATTACTCGATTCTGTCTGAATTTAAGATCACCTTAACAATCTCCAATTAGGGTATCCATATGTTATTAGCTGGATGAATTTGTATATTCTACCAGACCATCAAGGAAATCAGATGTTAATAGCTTTTATTAAGTATAATTCTCAATTATTACTACTCAAATTTAGATGTTGAGATGTAATAAGTTATTGCTGGAGTTATAAAACAATTTGAATAACAAATGGATAATTATTTAATAAATAACATTACAAAGATTACCAATGTAATTCAATGGATAACTACACTTTAGTTGGGGCTCTTATGATGCAGTGGTAATGTCCCTATCCCTGATCCAGGAGTTCCATGTTCAAGTCTACCTGCTGTGTAATAATATTTCTGAACAGGTCGATTAGAAAATATCTATAACTACAATTCAAGTGTGTGGTGGCACAGAGGTAGTGTCCCTGCCTCTGAGCTAGAAAACCCAGATTCAACACCCAGAGGCGTGCCACAGCATGTCTGAATAGGTTGATTAAAATAACTGCAATTCAGATCAACAGAAATAGTTCATTTGGGAGACTGTCAGACTGAGGAACTGAAGGTCCCTTTTTCAATCTTGGGTTTCAGCAGAGAACTTCAGTTGATTCCATCTCAGTGTATGTTTTTATAAAAAGAGTTCTTGTGGGACAGTGGTAGTGTCCATACTCCGTCGCTAGGAGTCCTATACTTAAGTCCCATTTGCTCCAGAGGTGTGTCATAATATCTCTGAACTGGTTGATTCAAGATATCTATGACTGCAATTCAGCATTAAATGGATTGCATTTTCTTAACTTATTGAGGATGAATGTAGTTGTGAGTGTACCCTGTGC
Source organism: Ginglymostoma cirratum (assembly GCA_024137785.1). Taxonomy (NCBI): domain Eukaryota; kingdom Metazoa; phylum Chordata; class Chondrichthyes; order Orectolobiformes; family Ginglymostomatidae; genus Ginglymostoma; species Ginglymostoma cirratum. Next base: position 2,044,090 of record JAHRHZ010000143.1, on the reverse strand, counting down.
TGTTACCCAGTTGAGGCAGAGAGTGCCCAGTTCAGATTGGGTTTAAATTCAATAAGGATGCAGAGCTACTGAGTGTCCTTCCTTGCCATACCAGCAATTCACATAATAACATCTATACATCGACAACAAGCCACAACACCGCAGCTCAAACTTACACAATACTTGGAAATTTAATGTTGTGGATAAAAGATTGGAATACAAACAGTTATTAAACAAAGTTGCTTTACTCATAAATAGCAGAAAATAGCATTAACCATTCAGATATGAAATAATTAGATGGTTCTTCTGATCTTGTTGTCAACAAATTGTTTGTGAAGTGCTGTGAGATTTCTCAAGGATGAAATGAGTTGCAACAAAATATTAAAATTCTTGAAACAGAGGACATGGGAAAACGTATTAAAAATATTAGATCGGGAACATATGCCCGCAATTAACTAATTAATCAAGATTGTTTTTAAAATCTCATTAAAACTTTTCTAAAGTATTGACCATTCTAGTTAACCACATTAATATGTTGTAACACAATGCTTCATCTATTCCCCAGAAAACACTTTTATATTAAGTCAACTAAGTTACAAGGTCATGATGTTACTTATGTAATAGCGAGTTTACTCTGTAGAGACTATCCTTGACAAATGATAAGAGCTCTCATATGAAACATCTTACCACATTTGCCTCCAGTTTCCTTATGTAACTTGATTGAGAAATGTTTATTGCATTTAAGTTGAATAGCACATAGTTCCTTTATGTCAATTTTATTTATTGTTAACAGCAAATGCACTGGTGGAACCAAAAATACTTCTCATTTATAGCAACACTTCCCCTAAAACCGCAAGCTCAGTAGCTTCGGATTTGCTTCTTATTTGTGACAGGTTGGCTACTTTCTCTGGATTCTGCTTTGGAATCAATACTTGGCAGTAGAATCTTTATGAATAAGATTAGCAGACCACATTATAAAAATGTCAACAATATAGAACAACTGTCAGAGTAGAATAATATTTCCATAAATTGATTCCGCACGCACCTTAACCTTGTCTCTTTTCAGATGTTCTTAGCACAAAAGAACTGTCTGAGACATAACTCCCAGCATAAATTCAATCTGCTGTGTTAAACTATATCTATTGTCTTGTGCTATACAGGCCTTAGTTCACGGTGCAACTTGTCTGCATCTCGTGAGGGCATGTGTATGTACATGTAACTGTGAAATGTACAGGTAGCTGTAAGTACGTAAAACAGTAAGTCAACACAGATCTAGTGTCCCTTAAATCCTGCCACTATCAGTCAACAATTTCCTTAATAATAGTGAGCATTTTTGTTTCGGTGGCTGAACACCATATATGCAACATCAATGTCCAGTGAGAACAAATTGTTCCAGGGAGAAATTGTGCACAATTGGGACTGCTTTGGGAGGATGTATTTCCAATGTAATCGACAGTCAGAACATTCGAATTGAAGAGACTGGAAATTCAGTCATAGAATGAGCTCTGGAGCAGGAGCAAGTGCAAACAAATTGGGAAACTATCCCTTTGTTCATTCTTTTTTTTTACTCAGTTTACAATTTGAATGTGTGTAAGTATTCTATTTGTGAGATTACCCTAAAAGAAAGCTTTGCCTTTTGGAGCAGAAGTTATTTCATTGTTTTGCAAAATTCGCAGTCATTTTGACCAAAGGCTGAACACATGAGCTAAATGGGTGCTGTGCTACAAAGAAATGTCTGTTTAAAATTGTGAATTTAGCAATCAGTTCAGGGGGTCATTGGTGATTCTCATGAATTGAGTTTACTTGGAGATCTTCATGGAAGAGGCTCAGATGAGAAAGTATATCTTATATCGGCAGGAGGAAGGAACACCACCTTGCTCTCCTGGTCCTCATTCCTGAAGCATTTGGCTGCCTGCTTCACGTCCTCTTCTAATTCTTCATCAAGATCAAAGAGGAACTCTGGCAAATGTCTTTGACCAAGCATACCCTTTCTTCTGTTGATTCAGGTTAGGTCTCGAATAGGGTAGGATAGTCCAGCACTTATTCTCCCTGCATAAAATATTCAGGGGTTTTCTGGAACAAACATTGTTAAGAGTATTGGTGAGGTCATGACAAAGTGTCCGAGAAAGTTTCCTGATGTTCTTCAGATGTCCTTTGCACAACCTCAGCAGAGGTGAGCATAAGAGGAGAAGTATTTCTTTATGCCCCACTGAAAGGTAGGTTACCTCTGCTGCCTCACAGCACCAGGGACTCAGGTTCGATTCCATTCCTGGGCAACTGTCTCTGTGGAGTTTGCACATTCTCCCTGTGTCTACATGGGTTTCCTCCGAGTGGTCCAGTTTCCTCCCATAGTCTAAAGATGTGCAGGGTAGGTGGATTGGTCATGTAATATTGCCCATATTGTCCAGGGATGTGTAGGCTGGGCCATGAGCCATGGGAAATGCAGGGTTAAAGGGATGGGGTGAGTCTAAGTAGGATACTATTCGAAGAGTCACTGTGGACTCGATGGGCTGAATGGCCTGCTTCCACACTTGGAATTCTGTGAAAATCGATATCAATATTGCCATTACTACTGAGCAGCTTTTATTTATTGAAAGCATGGTCGGTCAAGCACTGGGCCCCCCAAAATGGTCTGCGACTTCTTTTAAGAGTGTTTTTCAGGCAGTCAGCTGTTTGACGTAGTTGATAAGATTGAGTTAATCAACCAGGTATGAAATAGCAGGAGAACTCAGCCTCATGGAATGCTCCTCCTGCAAAATGTTGGAAGTCAGGAATATTTCCAGTCTCCATGCTGTCTACGTACGCAGGAAGTGTGTCCAACTACAGTTCCTGATTTGCTGCACGGGCTCACGTAGAACAGCCATGAGGCTGAGAATATTGTGGATAGCACACTTACTGAGCTGGTCACACCACCAGTATGGGCTATACGGAGAAGAGTTAGGTCACCATCAGGAAGATGAGTATGTGTGGGCAGGCAGTGCAGGACTCGCCTGTGGTCACTCCCCCCACAAACAGGTATACCATTTAGGATACTGTGGAGGGGGCGATGACCTCTCAGGGAGAGCAGTAGCATCAGCCAGATCAGTGGCACCACAACTTGCACTGTTATACAGCAGGGAGGGTTAAATTGTAGGTGAGCAGTGGTGATAGAAAACTCTATAGTAAGGGACACAGGTGTTCCTGTAGCTGCAGCAAGACTCCAGGATTGTGTGTTGTCTCCCTAGTGCCAGGGTCAAGGATATCTCTGAGTGAGCACAGGATATTGTGAAGGCGCAGGGTGAACAGTCAGTGGTCATGGTTCATATTGGTACTAACAACATAGTCAGAAAGATGGGATCCTGCAAAGGGAATTCAGGGAGTTAGGTAGAAAATTTAAAAGCAGGACCCCTATGGTTGTAATTTCAGATTACTTTGTGTGCCACCTGCCAGTGAGGCTAGAAATAGGAAGATAGTACAGTTAAATACATGGCTAAAGAGCTGGTGTAGGAGAGAGGGCTTAAGGTATGTGGATCATTGACATGTCTTCCAGGGCAGGTGGGATTTGTACGAGGGGGATGAGCTGCACCTGAACTGGGGGTGCACCAGTATCCTGGCAAGGAGGCATCTTAGTATCACTCTGGAGGGTTTAAACTAGTGTAGTGGGGGGAGGGTAGGACAGAGCAGTAGGTCAACAAGTAAAATGCCTGGGGAGAAGTCAGAGACTAAGGCCAGTAGGACTAAGAGGAAGAACAGACAGGGAAAGGTTAGTGAACATGGTGGGAAGGTGATCTGAAGTATATTTGTTTTAATGAGAGGATTATGCTAGGTCAGGCAGATGAACTTAGACCTTGGATTACTACATATAACTATGATGTTGTAGCTATTACTGAGACTTGGTTAACAGAAGACATGTCTGGCAGCTTAACGTTCCGGCTTTTAGATACCTCAGGCATGATAGAGAGGGATGGAAAAGACCTAGGGGAGTTGTGTTGGTGATAAGGGAGTATATTATTGTTGTACTGAGGGAAGTCACCTTGGGAAGGCTCATCAGTGTAGCCATATGGTAGAGTTAAGGAATCGGAAGGGTGCAGTCACTCTGATTGTATTCTACTGCAGGCCTCCCAATAGCCAGTGAGAGATAAAGGATCAGGTATGTGGACAGATTATGGAAACATGTAAAAACTACAGGGCGGCTGTGGTGGGTGATTTTATTGACGGGCTTGGATGGGGAGGAATTTGTTAGGTGTATCTAGGATTTTTTTTTGAAACAATATATAAATAGTCAAATAGGGAAGGGGCTATATTAGACCTGGTATTAGAGAATTAGCCCAGTCAAGTGATCAAAGTTTCAGAGGGGGAGCATTTCAGGAACAGTGACCACAATACTGTAAGTTTGAAGTTACTTACGGATAAGGACAAGAGCAGTCTTTGGGTGAAAGAACTAAATTTGGGGGAAGGCTAACTATGACAATGTTAGACAGGAACTGGGAAATGTAGATTGGGGGCAGCTGTTTGAGGGTAAATCCACATCTGGAATGTGGGAATCTTTTAAAAGCCAGTGGGTTAGAGTTCCTGTGAAAATGAAAGGAAAAGAATGATAAGGTTTCGGAACCCTGGATGACAAGAGATATTGTGAGCTTAGTCAAAAAGGAAAAGGAGGCATATAAAAGGTTTAGGAAGCTGAAGACGGACAGAGCCCTCGAAGAATATAAAGAAAGCAGGAAAGAGCTCAAACAAGAACTTAAGAGGGCTAAAAGGGGCTATGAAATGTCTTTGGCAAACAGGATTAAGGAAAATTCCAGGGCATTTTATATATATCTATATGCACGATGAGCAGGAGGGTAGCTAGGGAAAAGGTAGGTCCATTCAAGGATGAAGGAGGGAATTTATTCATGGGGCTGAAAGAAATTGCTGAGGTCCTTAATGAATACTTTACATTAGTATTCACAAAAAGAAGGACATGGTGGATACTGAGTCTAAAGAGGGGTATGTTGATATTCTAGGTCATGACAGCGTTAAAAAGGAGGAGGTGTTGGGCATTTTGGCAAGCATTAAGGTAGACAAGTCCCCTGGACCTAATGGGATCTATCCCAGAATGCTGAAGGAGGCAGGTGTGGAAATTGCTGGGGCCTGGTATAAAATCTTTATATCCTCTTTAGTCACAGGAGAGGTCCCAGAGGACGGAGAATAGCCAGCGCTGTTCTTTTGTTTAAGAAAGGCAACAGGGGTAATCTGGGAAAATACAGGCTGGTGAGCCTTACATCAGTGGTAGGGAAATATGTGGAGAAGACCCATAGAAATAGGACTTAATCACATTTGGTAAAGTATAGACTTATTCATTACAGGCAGCATGGTTTTGTGTGGGGAAGGTCATGTCTCACACACATGATTTAGCTTTTTGAGGAGGTGACAAAGATGATTGATGAGGGCAGGGCAATGGATGTTGTCTACAAGGCCTTTAGCAAGGCCTTTGACAAGATCTCTCATTATAGACTGACACAAAAGGTGAAGTCATATGGGATCTATGGTGTGCTGGTAAGATGGATACAGAACCAGCTTGGTCATAGGAGACAGAGTGTAACGGTGGAAGATTGTTTTTCTGACTGGATAACTGTGACCAAGGATCAGTGCTGGGACCCCTGTCATGTGTAACATATATAAATGATTTGGAGGAGAGTGTGGGTCGTCTGATTAGTAAATTTGTAGACAACAAAGACTGGGGGAACTGTGAATAGCGAGGAGGATTGTCAGAGGATATAGCAGGGATGTAGATAGGCTGGAAACTTGGGCACAGAAATGGGAGATGGAATTTAATCTGGACAAATGCGAGGTGATACATCTTGGATGATCTAATGCAGGAGAGAAGTATACAGTAAATGGCTGAACCCTTAGTAGCAACAATATACAGAGGGATCTAGGTGTACAGGTCCACAATTCCTTGAAAGTTGCAACAGAAGTAGATTAGATAGTCAAGAAGGCATGTTTGCCTTCATTGGTCATATTGTATAAAATTGACAGGTCTTATTGGAGCTGTATTGTGTACAAATCTGGTTGCCATACCACCAGAAGGACATGGAGGCATTGGAGAAGGTACAGAAAAGATTTACCAGGATGTTGCCTAGTTTGGAGTGTATTAACTATGAGGAGAGATTGTACAAACATTTTCTGTTTTCACTTGACCGTCAAAAGATAAGGGGCAACCTGAACGAAATTTAGAAATTTACGAAAGGCGTGGATAGAATGGAAAGTTGGAGTCTTTTTCCCAGGGTAGAAATGTCAGTAATTAGGCGATATTAAAGTAAGAGGGGACACTACTAAAGGAGATGTGAGAGGCAGGTTTTTTACACAGAGGGTGGTAAGTGTCTGGAATGAACTGCCAGAAGAAGTGGAAGAAGCTGATACAATAGCAACGTTTAAGGGTTCTCTTGACAGATAAGTGAATAGGCAGGGAATAGAATGATACAGACTCGGTTGAGGCAAAAGATTTTTAGTTTAGAAATGTATCGTGTATTGGTGTGGTTGTGGTAGGCTGAAGGGCCCGCTCTTGTGCTGTATTCTGTTCTTTGTTCAAACCGTAGTTCCTAGGGATGACTTCAGCTCGAGTGCCAAGGCAGTGACCTGTCCCTGTTGTAGGCTAACTCAGCATTTCAGCTCAAGATCTTACCTTGGCCTTTCAGGAACTGTCTTCCATGTCTAATACCGTTTTCTATGGCTGTCTGTGACTTATGCCTTGCTAGTAAAACATGAGTTGACCTCGCATCACTGTGCGCTAAATATAATTAGATTTATAATAAAATTATACTGTCCCAAATATTAGGGATGCTTTCTCTCTATCAGATCGGATAATTATTGGTATGACCGGCTGGTTAGATAAAAATAACACCCTGGTGCAAACAACTGTAATCATAGATTTTTGCATTAATGTCCAGTAGCCACTCATTCAGTAATCTGGAAAATAATTTTAAAACAATGGACAATCACTTACAGATAATTATGAGGAAAAAAAACTGGTGTTCAAATAGTTTTAATTACAGTGAATCAGCACATAAAGGCTGAATCAAACAAAATACCCTCAATCTTTCTGAGAAGGCTAGAAGTGTGCATAGGGAAGGCTGAAAAGTGCTACAGAATCAAATATGTTCCGAAGCTCAGCAACATATAACAGCAGGACACTATAACTTTTTTTCCCTCAAAATCCTTAGGGTTGAGTCCTCAGAAATTAGGATGAGGCAATATCATGTTCTGAGTTTGGAGGAGTGAATGTCATAGTGGAGAGAAGCCATGTCATGTAGCATGGAAGACAACTGTACAATACCCTTGCATTGGCTCTGAAAAGAGCATCACAAATTTTGTACTGTTGTTGTACGGTTGTCTCAATCTACATGTTTTTCAAGCTTATTGTGGGGGTGGGCCGTTGCACAAGGCTGAAGGTTTTTCTGAGGGTGCCTACTACTCTTGCATTGGCCCTGCCCAGAGCATCACAACCTTTGAGATAATTCTCCCAAGTCAGTCAATCAAAATAAAAAAACAAACACAGAAGGGCCATATAATGGGCTTCTGAATCAATGTCACAAATTGAACGATTACACCCAAACTGTAAATTACCCTTGTGAAAGTAAACTGAATATTAAATCTAATTCAGTCTTTACGTACCCTAAGTGAGCACAGAAAAGCATGAGCAAAATCAGACTAGAGCTAAGATTGGTTTCAGTCCATCAGGCACAATAACAATAATGATATTTAGAGTTCTGCTAATCTTGAGCTATAACAACTAAATAACTCTTCTGGGTCTTGCTGCAAAGGTGTCACTTTCTTTGTCAACTTTTTTTGGGTTTTTTTCAGATTAATTGCTACAGTTATTGCTTAGGAGTTTTCAGAGAGACCACTAACTGTACTACTTAAAGGTATTTGGTTAGATTTTAATGTTGAGGTACAAGTGAACTCAGGTCTTCATCAACAACTTGCGCACAATGAGTGCCTGTTTAAACCGAATACAGAATCCAGACTTAGTCTTTCATTGTCCACGAATCTGCCACAAAACATTCTCCAATATGCTACTGAGATAATGGGAACTGCCGATGCTGGAGGATCTGAGATAACAGGGTGTAGAGCTGGATGAACACAACAGGCCAAGCAGCATCAGAGGAGCAGGAAAGCTGACGTTTCAGGTCTGGACTCTTCTTCAGAAGTGGGGGAGGGAAAGGGGGTTCTGAAATAAATAGGGAGAGAGGGGGAGATGGATAGAAGATGGATAAAGGAGCAGATAGGTGGAGAGGAGACGGACAGGTCAAAGAGTCGAGGATGGAGCCAGTAAAGGTGAGTGTAGATGGGGAGTTAGGGTGGGGATGGGTCAGACCAGGGAGGACGGACAGGTCAAGGAGGCTGGATGAGGCTGGTAGGTAGGAGGTGGGGTTGGGGCTTGAGGTGGGAAGAGTGATTTCCCCGATGTAGAGGAGGCCACATCGGGAACAGCGGATACAGTATACCACATTAGCAGATGTGCGGGTGAACATCTCCTTGATGTGGATAGTCTTTTTAGGGCCTGGGATGGGGGTGAGGGGGGAGGTGTAGGGGCAGGTGTTGCACTTCCTGAGGTTGCAGGGAAAAGTGCCGGGTGTGGTAGGGCTGGTGGGGAGTGTGGAGCGGACAAAGAAGTCACAGAGAGAGTGGTCCCTCAGGAAGGCAGATAAGGGTGGGGAGGGAAAAATGCCTTTGGTAGTGGGGTTGGATTGCAGATGAAAGTGCTGGAGGATGATGCGTTGGATCTGGAGGTTGGTGGGGTGGTATGTGAGGACAAGGGGGTTCTGTCTTTGTTGTTATTGTGGGGAGGGGGTGTGAGGGATGAGTTGCGGGAAATGCGAGAGACACGATCGAGGGCGTTTTCGACCACTGTGAGGGGAAGTTGCGGTCCTTGAAAAACGAGCACATCTGAGATGTCTGGGAGTGGAATGCCTCATCTCGGGAGCAGATGCAGTGGAGGCGAAGGAATTGGGAAAAGGGGATGGCATTTTTGCAGGAAGGTTGGTGGGAGGAGGTGTATTCTATGTAGCTGTGGGAGTTGGTGGGCTTGAAATGGATATCGGTTTCCAGGTGGTTGCCAGAGATGGAAACAGAGAGGTCCAGGAAGGAGAGAGAGGTTTCGGAGATGGTCCAGGTGAACTTTAGGTTGGGGTGGAAGATGTTGGTGAAGTGGATGAAATGTTCGAGCAGCCTCGGCAGCCCGGTCTTCACCATCCTCCCAGACCTCCCCCTCACTGAGGACAAATGGTCAGTCCTCAGTAAAGGGCTCACCTTTATCCCCCTCCACCCAAACATCAACGAATACTGCTCATACTTGGACATTGAACAGTTTTTCCGCCTCCGCGCTTACTTCTTTAATCATGAGCCTAACCCTCCCTCTACTGACCCCTCCTCCCGCCTCCAACACACCCCCTCCTCCTGGACACCACCCCAAGGCCTCCTACCGTCCCTTGACCTCTTCATCTCCAACTGCTGTCGAGACATCAATCGCCTCAACATCTCTATCCCTCTCACCCACTCCAACCTCTCCCCATGGAACGTGCAGCCCACCGTTCCAATCCCAACCTCACCATAAAACCAGTGGATGAGGGAGGTGCAGTTGAAGCATGGCGCACTGACCTCTACATCGCCGAGGCCAGGCGCCAACTCTCTGACACCTCCTCCTACCGCCTCCTTGATCATGACCCCACCCCCGACCACCAAAACATCATCTCCCAAAGCATCCACAGCCTCATCACTTCAGGTGACCTCCCACCCACAGCCTCCAACCTCATCGTTCCCCAACCCCGCACCGCCTGCTTCTATCTCCTTCCCAAAATCCACAAACCTGACTGCCCTGGTCAACCCATTGTCTCCGCCTGCTCTTGCCCCACCGAACTTATTTCTACTTATCTCGACTCCATTTTCTCCCCATTGGTCCAGGAACTCCTCACCTACGTCCGTGACACCACCCACGCCCTCCACCTCCTCCTAAACTTCCAATTCCCTGGTATTCAACACCTCATCTTTGCCATGGACGTCCAGTCCCTATACACTTGCATTCCCCATGCTGATGGCCTAAAGGCCCTCCGCTTCTTCCTGTCCTGCAGGTCCGACCAGCCCCCCTCCACTGACACCCTTATCCACTTAGCCAAACTCGTCCTCACCCTTAACAACTTCTCCTTCAATTCCTCCCACTTCCTACAGACAAAGTGGGTGGCCATGGTTACCCGCACGGGCCCAAGCTATGCCTGCCTCTTTGTAGGATATGTGGAACAATCCCTCTTCCGAAGCTACACTGGCCCTATCTCCCACCTCTTCCTCCGTTACATTGATGACTGTATCGGTGCCGCCTCATGCTCCCACGAGGAGCTTGAACAGTTCATCCACTTCACTAACACCTTCCACCCCAACCTTAAGTATACCTGGACCATCTCCGATACCCCTCTCCCCTTCCTCGAACTCTCTGTTTCCATCTCTGGCAACCACCTAGAAACCGATATCCATTTCAAGCCCACCGACTCTCACAGCTACTTAGAATACACGTCCTCCCACCCACATTCCTGCAAAAATGCCATCCCCTATTCCCAATTCCTTCGCCTCCGCCACATCAGCTCCCAAGATGAGGCATTCCACTCCCAGACATCCCAGATGTGCTCGTTTTTCAAGGATCGCAACTTCCCCTCCACAGTGGTCGAAAATGCCCTCAACCATGTCTCTCGCATTTCCCGCAACTCATCCCTCACACCCTCTCCCCGCAATAACAACCAAAACAGAATCCCCCTTGTCCTCACATACCACCCCACCAACCTCCGGATTCAACGCATCATCCTCTGGCACTTGCGCCATCTGCAATCTGACCCCACCACCAAAGACATTTTTCCCTCCCCACCCTTATCTGCCTTCCTGAGGGACCACTCTCTCCGTGACTCCCTTGTCTGCTCCACACTCTCCACCAGCCTCACCATCCCCTGCACTTTTCCCTGCAACCGCATGAAGTGCTACACCTGCCCCTACACCTCCCCCCTTGACCCCATCCCAGGCCCCAAGAAGACCTTCCACCTCAAGCAGATGTTCACCTGCACATCTGCCAATGTGGTATATTGTATCCGCTGTTCCTGATGTGGCCTCCTCTACATCGGGGAAACCAAGCGGAGGCTTGGAGACAAACGACTGCACCTCCCAGTTCCAAACCATTTCAACTACCACTCCCATTCCTTGTACGACATGTCCATCCTGGGTCTCCTGCAGTGTCACAACGATGCCACCCGAAGGCTGCAGGAACAGCACCTCATATTTCACTTGGGAACCCTGCAGCCCAATGGTATCAATATGGACTTCACAAGCTTCAAAATCTCTCCTTCCCCCAACCACATCCCAAAACTAGCCCAGTTCCTCCCCGTCTCCCTAACCTGTCTGTCCTTCCTCCCACCTATCCATTCTTCCCACCTGAAGCCACACCCCCACCTCCTACCTACCAGCCTCATCCCGCCTCCTTGACCTGTCTATTCTCCCTGGACTGACCTATCCCCACCCTATCTCCCCACCTACACTCACCTTTACTGGCCCCATCCCCACCTCTTTGACCTGTCTGTCTCCTCTCCACCTATCTGCTCCTTTATCCATCTTCCATCTGCCTCCCTCCCTCTCTCTATTTATTTCAGAACCCCCTTCCCCTCCCCCATTTCTGAAGAAGGGCCTTGGCCTGAAATGTCAGCTTTCTGGCTCCTCTGATGCTGCTTCGCCTGCTGTGTTCATCCAACTCTACACCTTGTTATCTCCAATATGTTACTAGCAGGAATATGTGACTGGGCCCTGAAAGAGATGATGGTGAAAGGGGACCGGGATGTTGGTTCAATGAGTATTCCATATCTCGCAAAATGCTCCAACCTCAGTGAGCCAGTTGTCTTCTATCCCATTGACTAGGTTTGCTTCTGCATAGGGTCAGGTGGAGCAGCCAATGCTGGGGGTCTCACTGATACCAAAATCCAGAGGTCAAACGGTCAATAGAATCTGGGCCTTCATAGTAGGGATTTGATCAATCTGCCATTCTGCCAAAGTCACAAGTGCGTGCAGTTCATGCAAGTGCAAGGAAAAGGAAGAGTGTCACAGGATATGCACGTGGGTGGACCATACAATGTTAGATGATTAAGTTTTTTGTGTCTATTTGAAGCAATGTTGTTCATTTCAGTATTATGCATTTGCATTACTTTCAAGTCTTATTCATTCTTGGCTGCTGGCTGGTTGTCTTTTCAGTTGAGAGATATTGAATAGGAGAATTTGAATTGACATTGTGTAACGAAAGCTATGAAAGGAAAGCTTTGTTGTATGCAGGACTGCTTTGTGTTAGTGGGGATTGGAGGGGGATAGAGGCAAAAGTAGCTTTCGCATTTGGTTGTTTGATGGGTGCACAAGGGGAATTATGAGTCTGTCCTACGCTTTCCAGCCAACAATGTGCACCCCTTGTGTGAATTTGCCCATACCACCTTCCACATCCTCCTCTTTTTCCTTCTCCTCACCTTCCTCTTTAAGACCATAAGACATAGGAGCAGAATTAGGACATTCAGTCATGGCTGATATGTTTCTCAATCTCATTCTCCTGCTTTCTCCCTGTAACTCTTGATCCCCTTACTAATCAAGAACCTATCAATTTCCGTCTTAAATGCACTCAATGACTTGGCCTCCACAGCCCTCAGCAGCAATACGTTCCACAGAATCACCACCTTCTGGCTGAAGAAATTCCTCCTCATCTCAATTCTAAATGGTCATCCCTTCACTCTGAAGCTGTGCCTTCGGCTCCCTGTCTCCATGCCCACTCTATCCAGGCCTTTCAGTATCTACAAATTTTTCAATGAAACCCCACTCATCCTTCTAAACTCCATCAAGTACAGACCCAGAGTCCTCAACCATTGCACATATGACAAGCCCTCCATCCCTGGGATCATTCTTGCAAACCTCCTCTCACTCCCTCCTTTGCCAGCACATCCTTCATTAGATTTAAGGCTCAAAATTGCTCATAATACGCTAAATGAGGTCTGAGCAGAGCCTTATACAGCATCAGCAGTACATTTCTGCTCTTTGTGTCAGCTGCAAACTTGGCAACAATTCCCTCAGTTCCTTTGTCCACATCATTAATTTGTTACATAAATACATATCTCAACACGGAATTCCTTGCAGAATTCCACTAGTCACTGGATGTTATCCTGAAAAAGACCCCTCTCTGCCTTCTGCCAGGCAGCCAATCCTCCGTCCATGCCAGTACCTTGCCCCTAATACCATGGGCTCTTTTCTAATTTAGCAAACTCCTATGTGGCAGCATGTCAGAAGCTGTCTAGAAATCCAAATAGATCACATCCACTGGCTCTCCTTTATCTAACTTGTCTATTACCACCTCAAAGAGTTCTAACAGATTTGTCAGGCATGATCTCCCCTTGACGAAGCCATGCTGACTCAGCACTTCCAAGTACTCCACGTTTTCATCTTTAGTAATGAACTCTCAAATCTTACCAACAACCGAGGTCAGGCTAACCACCCTATAGTTACCTGTCTTCTGCCTTTCCCCATTCTTAAAAATGTGGTATTACATTAGCTATTTTCCAGTCCTCTGGGACCATCCCTGACTCCATTGATTCCTGGAAGATCACCATCATAGCCTCTACAATCTCCTCAGCTATCTCCTTCAAAACTCTGGGGTGTAGTCCATCTGGTCTGTGTGATTTATTCACCTTCAGACCTCTCAGCTTCCCTGGCACCTTCTTCTTAGTGATGGCCACTGCACTCGCCTCTGTCCCCTGACTCTGTGGAAGTTCTGGTATGCTGTTGATGCCTTCCACTGTGAAAACTGATACAAAGTACACATTCGGTTCCACCATTTCTTTGTTCTCAATTACTACTTTTCCAGTGGTCCAATGTCCAATCTTCCTTCTCTCTCTTACCTTTTAGATATCTAAAAAATCTCTCAAATTCTTCTTTTATATTTCTAGCTAGCTTTCTGTCATATTTCATTTTCTCCCCTCTTATTGCATTTTAGTTGTCCTCTACTGATTTTTAAAGGTTTCCCAATCCTTTGGCTTCCCACTAATCATCACAACATTAGGTGCTTTTACACTATTCCTGAGTTCCCTGGTCAGCCATGGTTGCCTAGTCCTCTCCTTAGAATAGTTTCTTCTACCTTGGGATGAATTTCTGCTGTGCCTCCAGAATTATCCCCAGAAATTCCTACCATTGCTACTCCTGCTAGGCTCCCCTTCCAATCAACTCTGGGCAGCTCCTTCCTCCTGTTTTTTGTATTTACCTTTACTCAATTATAAAACTGTTACATCTGATTCCAGCTTCTCCCTCTCAAACTGCAGGGTGAATTCTGTCATATAATGCTCACTGTCCCCTACAGGTTCCTTCGTCTTAAGTCCTTATTTGAGTCTGCCTCATTACATATCACTAAATCCAGAATTACCCGTTCTCTATTGGGCTCTAACACAAGGTCCTGCAAAAAAAAACATCTCATAGACATTCCAAAAATTCACTTTCTTGCAATCCAATACCAACCTGATCTTCCCAATCTATTTGCATATTGAAGTCCCCTTTAATTTTGTAATAGCACCTTTCTTACATAGCTTTTCTCTTTCCTGATTTATTTTCTCCCCACGTCCTGACTGCTGCTAGGAGGCCTGTACACAACCCCCATCAGGTTCTTTTTTCCTTAATGGTTCCTCAACTCCATCCACACAGACCCTACACCTTCTGACTCTATATCACTTCTTGTTATCAATTTAATTTCGTTTCTTACTGCTAAGGCAACCCCACCCACTCTGTTCATCTACATCTTCTTTCAATAGGGCAATTATCTTTGGACATTTAGTTCCCAGTCCTGATCCCTTGCAACCACATCTCTGTGATATCCACAATGTTGTACCTGCCAGTTTCAATCTGCTCTACAAACTTATTTACCTTGTTTTGTATATTGCTTGCATTTAAGTTCAACATCCTCAGTCGTGTGTTTATTGTCCCTTCTCGTATTTGTCCTCTCATCTGAACTTAGATTCCTGCCCCTTTCAACACTTTCTGTCCTTTTTCCAACTATTTAGTTTAAAGCCCCATCCATTGCACTAGTTAGACAATTCACCAGGATTCTGATCCTAGCATGATTCAGGTGGAGCGCATCCCATTGGAACAGCTCCCTCCTTCCTCAGTGCTGGTGCCAGTGTCCCATGACTTCAAATTGGTTTCTCCCAATCTTTAAGCCATGTGTTTGCCTTTTTAATCATGTTGACCTTATGTCAATTTGCTCATGGCTCAGGTAGTAATCTGGATATTACAGAAAACATTTTATTAAATGGCGCAAATGGGACTTGGAGTGTGCCGGTTGAGGCTATGTGCTCTTTTCTGTCTCAGGTCCAAATCTCCCGGCAGTGAAATATTATGTTGAATGCTGCAGACTATAGCCATTCTAGATATCCGGCCATACCAACATTCACATTTTAGTTTTTCTATTTATTCATTCATTGGATATGGGCCTTGCTGGCTGGCCAGTATTTATTACTAATCCCTAGATACTCTTGAGAAGGTTATGGTGAGCTGCCTTCTTAAAATGCAGCAGTCTGTCTGGTGTAGGTACATGTAAGCAGCTCAGAGGGAAGAACCTCCAGGATTTTGTCCTAGTGACACTGAAGGAATGGCAATATATTTCCAAATCAGGATAGTGAGTGGCTTAGAGAGCCAATATGCAATATACCCCCATTTATCTGCTGCCTTTGTCCTCTTGGGTGGAGGTGGTCGTAGGTTTGGTTTGTGCTGTCTGAGGAGGCTTGGTGAATTTCTGTAGTGCATCCTGTAGATGATACAAACTGCTGCTACTAAGCATCTGTAGTGAAGGGAGTGGGGGTCTGTGAACTTTGTACCAATAGAGTCGGCTGCTTTGTCCTGAATGGTGTTGAGTTTCTTGAGTGTTGTTGGAACTGCACACATCCAGGCAAGTGTGTAGTATTTCATCACACTCCTGACTTGCGCCTTGTAGATGGTGGACAGACTCTGGGGAGTCTGGAGATGAGTTATTCGCTGTAGTATTCCTAACCTACTCTTGTAGCCAACATGTTTATGTGGCAAGTCCAGTTGTGTTTCTGATTAATGGTAAACCCTAGGATGGTGATAATGGCATTCTGCAATGGTAGTGCCATTGAGTCCATGTTATGTCCGAGCAGTCAGCTAGTAACTCTGTTTCATGTATAAAGAGGTCAGGGAGGGTAGACTACTGTATGACAAAATATCATGTCAACTCTGACCCACTAGCTGCACATTGGATGGTAGTTAGTTATCTTGTAATCGTTACTGCTGCTGGGTGGTCTGAGGCTCTGAATTCCACATATGCAGTCAGTGATACCCCTGAGCTTCTTGGATGCCAGTAAGAGCTGAAAACCTGAGTACCTGTTCATTCTACTGGCGTCATCATGAGCAAAGTTGACATCAGTATCTAGCCTGGCAAACAAACTCTCAGCCATCAGTCTTAGGTACATAATTGTGAAATCTTGCAAATGACCCCAGCAGTGACCAGGAATCATACAGAGGCAAAGAAGCAAAGAGTGGTTGTGACTTTGACAATGATTGGTAAAGTGTCCACAAGTTCCACTCGGAAACAAACCTCGTTCTTGCAGACTGTAAATATTCCTCACTACCTCATGACATCATGAGCTTCCTGAGACACTGGAATTCTGACCTGTTGAGAAAGCTCCTCCTCAGTCTGTTGAGCCTGTGTGCTGGCTAGAAAGATCTCTAGCTGATCTTTCTCCTGTGGAGTTGCGGGTTTGTGAACAGAAGACGGTGCTGCCTGTCCAGGCTGGTTCTTGGGATTGCAGTTCATACTTGTCCTCATCAGAGGTCGAACTTCACCCAGCACAAGAGGCTCATTCTGAACTGATAGATCCAAAGCGTGGATGGAAGCTCTCAGAGCATTTGAAGTAACATCTCAGTACAAGTAATATGCATAAACTCTTTCATAAATAGTTAGGGAAACAGTGATGCGTGTTGAGTTCCTAATGATGGTTTAAGCTCCTTCAATTGGACAGTCTCTTGTGTCAGCGATGATTCTCAGTGAGCCCAGGAAATCCATGGATCCCACGTTACTGTGCAAATTGCTGTAATTACATGATTACCATTTTTCAGTCGGCAATCTGTCTCCTCTAAGGACGTTACCTGCATGCAACCTAATGTGCTGGTGTAAAATGGGAATACAAATGGATATGAACCAGCTTCCTGACATCATCATATTTTTGCTGGAATTAAACCCTCACTCGCATCCTAATTCATGCAGTATGCCAGGTAAAACTCCTCGCACCACCTTCCTCACAGCCTCTGCAGACTCTTGGACTGACTGATTAATCTTAAGGATGAAGCATTTCTTGATTCTTTTTCATGCATTTTTATAGTACTGAAATTCACATTTTAGAGTCAAGAGAACTACCATCTCTGCATGAAGCATTGAGGCAACTTTACATTTAAAATGGCAACAGAAATCTGTAATGGGACCTCCAGGTAATGGAACCAGCAGGTAGTGACGGTGAGGGAGGGCAGCAGGAGCAGTCAGTCAGACTATCGCTTGAAAGGAAAGCGTGTATTTGATGATGGAAAAGCAGAGGGATGAACAAAGGAATTCCTCAGCTCACTGTAACCCACATTGTCGTTCCATGTACATGGTGTAGATACTTCTGGTTTATCCTGAATTTCCCTTCCTGCTATATTCAAATCTCATGACTCTCACAAAGGGCGGCATAATGGCTCAGTGGTTAACACTGCTGCCTCACAGCACCATGGACCCGGGTTCAATTGCAGCCTCAGGCAACTATCTGTGTGGAGTTTGCACATTCTCCCCATGTCTATGTGGATTTTCTCTGGACATTCCGGTTTCCTCCCATAGTCCAAAGATGTGCAGGTTAGGTGGATTGGCCATTTTAAATTGCCTACAGTACCCAGAGATGTGCACAATAGGCGGGTCTGGGTGGGATGCTCTTCAGAGGTTTGGTGTGGACTTGATGGGCTGAATGGCCTGCTTCCACACTGTGGGGATTCTGTGATTCATCAAAAGAGTCTTTAGTTGTGTTTGTAATCTAGTTTCTCAAGTATAATGTTTGTCACCATAGGAAATTGAGAAGTGAATTTATGGATTCAGCCTGACGTAAAATAACAATCTTGATGGTCTGAGTGCACCATTGAAATAGCTCTACAATAAGTATCTAGAATAATTTTGAATTCAAAATTCAAGGTAGCAATGAATGAAATGAAATGCATTTTCAGAGCTATGTATGTTCAAATAATAGATAACAAGCATGGGGCTGGATGAACACAGCAGGTCAAGCAGCATCATAG
>JAHRHZ010000143.1:1915066-2025378 GCA_024137785.1 Ginglymostoma cirratum | reverse complement strand
TCTTGCTATCCAGCCAGGATCCTGTTATGGTTCATGTTCCTGCTGCATTATTAATGGTCTTGCCCATGTTTACCATGGCCTTGCTAGTCCCCACCCTAGTTTCTTCTGTTTACTCCAGTTTCAGCATGCAGATTCTCTCATAACCAGAAAGGAAAGTGGATGAAATCAAGAATACTTCATCCAGCTATTTCTGATGACAACTGTGCACTTTTCCAGGATGCAAAGCTGAACTATTTTATCACAGAGTGACTATAGAGAAAAGTACTGACATTTTGAAAATACAGTTTTGGCCAAGGATGCTCTACATATATTCCCATGGCCCTCTCTGGTTTGCTCCACAAAATTTCCTTATAATTAGGTCTCCTCACAGATGTAGCAAAAGAGGAAGGGACCTGAAAGCTAATGGAAGGATCAGGTCAATGAACAGTGACAGCATCAACAGGATTTTAGAAATAAATCTTATAAATACAGGGAACTAGAAACCTGTTATCATACTTCGCCCCTTTATCAAATTCAGCAGCAACCCTTTTCCCATTATTGCCGAATCGCACTTAATGCCACACATCAGTTACCTCTTGAAACATGAAGCAGTTCTTATCCTGATGGATGTATTCCTTGTGAGCAGGCTGCCTGCAAGCAAAATGTTCATAATCATGCTATTTGAAAGCCTGCTATCCAGCAAAAATCATGTGGAGGTTATTATTGGGTGTTGCGCTGTCTCACTCATATTAGGTTAAAACAATTTATACCTGAACTAAGCAATGCTATGTAAGTATGTACTCCCAGCAGTTTTTTTAAAGGAGCAAAGGTAGTCAAGATGAATCCTGGTTTCCCTTTTGCACATATAAACAACCAAAATCATTTTTAAGCTTATCCCAGAGACGAAGCATTGTCTCTACACTTGTCTTGTTTCTTCTAATGGCAATTTGATGTGTCTTGTATATACTATATATATTCCTGGACTAGAATGTATATCCATCTCTGTGTCATCTGTGCATCCACTGATGAAGATCCTTTTATTAAAATGAAATTCAGAGGTGATAATTAATGTATGGTACTTGTAGTAATTGCAAGTAATTAGCTTTAACTCAAGCCCCATCAATTAAATAACCAGTTGTTCTCTTTATTGTGTCGGAAATATTTAGTATGCATCATGCACTGCCACCAACCTAAAGTGCAATCCCAACAAGTAAGAACTTAAAACAATATTCCACCTCACCTCTACAGCCCGGGATTGTTTCAATGCAGTTGAAATTTAATACAAAACCAAGAATTTCTGCCAACAAAAAAAAATAAAATTTTAATAACTATTTGCTGAAATAAAGGTGAATAATTAAAGACAAATTTACTATGACTGGCACAAATTAATTCAAGGTAGAGGGTCATACCACAGCAAGGATTCCGATAAAGGTGCCTGGATATGTTGGAAAAGCACACAAAAAGATTCATGGAGGAAGAAGGTGACCATTCTAAGTTTTTACATGGCAGACTCTTTGCTACACTGTAGCAATCAGTAGCCAGTTTAAATATAACAGGCAATTTTATGATCCATACTGCTAACGGATGGTGGTATAAATTAAAAATTTAGGCACACTCTGTGTTGTGTAATGAAGCTAAACGGTATATGCTGCCACACATATATTTTAGTTCTGCATTTCACCAGTTGAATGTGGTTGAGGATAGTCACTTTCTGGTCTAACTAGAAACGTCTCTTTCTGGTAATAAGACAAAGTTAATTGCCCCTCCACAACTATTTACATGTAGCAAGGATAAGCTGTACATTATTATTGTGACTGTTAGGAGGATCCTCTCTTAGCTTTGAAACTTTGCTTAGTTACCTCCTCCTCACAATGTCATCACATAGGTGGTGATTATGGCACTTGATCAGTACTAACCCTTTCAGAGCCAGATACATCACACTGCTCAGAAAATCAAGAACAGCATACACCCAGATTTTCCATGCTTCCTACTGGAGGGTGAGGTTCCCAATTTTCCCCTTTTACACACCCAACTGGTTTTCAAATTGAACAATTAGCTGTGTAAAAGAAGTTAGTTATTGGGACAGCCTGCCTGAGTTATTGTAAAGTGAGACAGTCCTGTACCTATGGTCATTTTCATTAGGTTTGTTATTCAATAGTTACCTTGGTCTCACTGAGAAATGTTTGTACACCAAAATAAAAGAAATCCTAATTGTTAGAAAAGGAGAAAGCGCAACACCCAATAATAACCTCCACATGATTTTTGCTGGATAGCAGGCTTTCAAATAGCATGATTTTATTCCTTTATAGTTTATCCTTTTTTCCTTACTTTCTATGCAATATTTAACTGAAGTACAGAACAATCAGTGCACAATGACATACAGAGATTGAGATAACAATGAAAGAGAGCATACTTTGGCCATAATGAGATAGGATTACCTAGAGGTTACGTTCAGTGGACTAATGAAGGTAAATTCACCATAGTTCCAGAGGACCGTAGGGCTGCTCTCTCAGTAGAGAGAGATGGCAGGCGGTGATTTAACCTGAGGGTCACCATGCCTCAGGAGAAGGGAGAGATTGAGAAGAAGAGTCCTTCTTGGTAACCAAAAACCAGGAACAACAACTCAGGAACATAAGTTTGAATCCCACCCTGGCAGCCGATGCAACTTAAATTCAATTCATCAGTATTTCTGAAATTAAAAAGCTATTCAGTAATGATGATCATGAAATCACTGGACTATCACATGTGGTTTAAGAAATGTGCTATCCTTACCTGGTGTTGCCTATACAGAACTCCCAACTCACGGAAATATGGTCAGCTCTTAATTACTCTCTCAAATGTTCCAGAAAGCCACTCAGTAATATTAAACTAGACAGCTTTAAATAAAACAAAGGCACACCTTGCCCAGTTGATCCTGTAGCGTTCGCTAACAAACATCTGGGGACTCGTGTCAAATTTCTCAGAGTTATCCCACTGACTGAGAAACAGACTGACATAGTCACAGAATCCAACATTCCAGATCCTTTCCTTACTACAGTAGTACACAGTCGGAAGAAAGTGATTCTGAGAGTCCTCCACACAGACTCTGGACCCTGTAAAATTCGAAAAGCTATGGCACAGAAAGAGGCCATTTAGCCATTTGTGTCTAAAGGCATCAGATCAAACATGGGCAAGGATATATTCTGCTGTTTGCCACCTACCACCCTCCCCCAGCTGCTGAATACCATTTAGAGGAAGCACGGAGAGCAACAAGGGCGTGAAATGTACTGTGTTTTGGAGACTTCAGTTTTCCTAAATGGAGTGCCTCGGTAGCATTACTGCATATCTGCAGATGAACCTGTGATATTTGCTGAGAAAAATAACACAAAGGACCATCAAGACAACATTAAAGGCAGGTAGAAGAGCAAGTATGTAGACAGATTTCTGAGAAATGTGGAAACAACCGTGCAGTGATAATAGGGATTCCAACTACCGGAATATTTACTTGACAAATTCAATGTGAAAGGCCTAGAGGGCAAAGAATTCTTCAATTGTATTTTGGAGAATTTTTTTGCCAGTATGTGGCAAGTCCAAGGTGTCAGATGCCAAGAGCTCAACCGTACAAAAAGCCTGGAATATACAATGTGCAGGGGCAGAATTAAAAGGAAACTAAGAAAGAGTTTTGGTCTCCTTTTCTGAAGAAGGATAGTCTTGCTCTCGAGGGACCGCAGCGAAGGTTTACCAGGCTGATTCCAGGGTTGGCAGGACTGATGTATGAGAAGAGATTGACTAGGTTGGGATAACAAGGTGTAGAGCTGGATGAAACAGCAGGCCAGGCAGCATCAGAGGAGCAGGAAAGCTGACGTTTCGGGTCTGGACCCTTATTCAGAAAAGCGGGGAGGGGAAGGGGACTCTGAAACAAATAGAGAGCGGGGAGGCGATCATGGAAGGTGGATAACGGAGCAGATAGGTGGAGAGAAGACGGATAGGTCAAGGAGGTGGGGATGGAGCCAGTAAAAGTGAGTGTAGGTAGGGAGTTATAATGGGGGTTGGTCAGTTGAGGGAAGACGGACAGGTCAAGGAGGCGGGGATGAGGCTAGTAGGTAGGAATTTGGGGTAGGGGTTGGTCAGTGAGGTGGGAAGAGCGTATAGGTGGGAGAAAAGATGGACAGGTCAAGTAGGCAGGGACAAGCTGGGCTGGTCTTGGGATGAGGTCGGGGGTGGGGAGATTTTGAAGCTTGTGAAGTCCACATTGAGACCATTGGGCTGCAGGGTTCCCAAGCGAAATATGAGGTGCTGTTCCTGCAGCCTTCGGGTGGCATCGTTGTGGCACTGGAGGATACCCAGGATGGACATGTCCTTCAAGGAGTGGGAGGGGGAGTTGAAGTGGTTCGCGACTGGGAAGTGCAGTCGTTTGTCATGAACTGAGCGTAGGGGTTCCACAAAGCAGTCTCCAAGCCTCCGCTTGGTTTCCCCATGTAGAGGAGGCCACAGTGGGAACAGCGGATACAGTATACCACATTAGCAGATGTGCAGGTGAACATCTGTTTGATGTGGAAGGTTTTCTTGGGGCCTGGGATGGGGGTGAGGGTGGAGGTCTAGGGGCAGGTGTAGCATTTCCTGCGGTTGCAGGGAAGTGCTGGGGGTGGTGGGGCTAGTGGGCAGTGTGGAGTGGATGAGGGAGTCACGGAGAGAGCGGACCCTCTGGAAGGCAGATAAGGGTGAGGAGGGAAAATGTCCTTGGTAATGGGGTCAGATTGCAGGTGGCGGAAGTGACGGAGGATGATGTGTTGAATCCGGAGGTTGGTGGGGTAGTATGTGAGGATCAGGGGGATTCTGTCTTTGTTGTTATTGCGGGGAGGGGGTGTGAGGGATGAGTTGCAGGAAACATGAGAGATGCAGTCAAGATCGTTTTCGACTGCTGTGGAGGGGAAATTGTGGTCCTTGAAAAATGAGGACATCTGGGATGTCCGGGAGTGGAATGCTTCATCTCTGGAGCAGATGCGGCGAAGGCGAAGGAATTGGGAATAGGGGATCGTCCCCACCTCCTTGACCTGTCCGTCTTTTCTCCCACCTATCCGCTCCTCCCACCTCACTGACCAAACCCCACCCCCTACTAGCCTCATCCCTGCCTCCCTGACCTGTCCATCTTCCCTCAACTGACCAACCGCCATCCCAACTCCCTACCTACACTCACCTTTACTGGCTCCATCCCTGCCTCCTTGACCTATCCGTCTTCTCTCCTCCTATCTGCTCCTTTATCCACCTTCCATCATCGCCTCCCCCTCTATCTATTTATTTCAGAGTCCCCTTCCCCTCCCCCATTTCTGAATAAGGGTCCAGACCCAAAATGTCAGCTTTCCTGCTCCTCTGATGCTGCTTGGCCTGCTGTGTTCATCCAGCTCTACACCTTGTTATCTCAGACTCCAGCATCAGCAGTTCCTACTATCCTTGACTAGGTTGGGATTGTTTTCGCTGGAGTTCAGAACAATGAGGGGAGATCTCATAGAGACTAATAGAATTCTAACAGGACTAGACAGGGTAGATGCAGGGAGAATGTTCCCCATGATGGGTGTGTCTAGAACCAAGGGTCATAGTCTGAGGATTCAGGGTAGACCATTTAGAATGGAGATGAAGAGACATTGCTTCACCCAAAGAGTGGTGAGCCTGTGGAATTCATTACCACAGGAAGTAGTTGATGCCAAAACGTTGAATGTATTCAAGAGGTGCTTTGATATAGCACTTGGGGTGAATGGGATCAAAGGTCATGGGGAGAAAGCAGGATTAGGCTACAGAGTTGGACAATCAGCCATGATCGTGAAGAATGGTGGAGCAGGCTTGAAGGGCCGAATGGTCTCCTCCTGCTCCTATCTTCTATTTTTCTGTGTTTCTATGTAAAAGAGATAACATGAAAAAATATTTGTAAGTAAAATCAAAGAAAATCCCAAAGATATTTTATCACTACATAAAGAGTTGGAGGATAATAAGGAAAAGAGTTGATTAAAGACCAAAACGTTCACTGCGTGCTGAGGTGGAAGATGTGAGTATGATTCTTAATGAAGACTTTGCATCCATTTTTGAAAAAAGTGGAGGCAGGTGAAGTAGAGATTTTGGTTAAGGAGTAGGCGTATGAACTGTTGTTTGATATAGACAGACTGAAAGAGGGAATATGCAAATAGATGAATATAAAAATGGATAAATCTTAAGGTAGGAGGAAATGTGTCCCAACTCCTAAGACAAGCAAGGGAGGAAATAGCAGACCATCATTTTCTGATGCTTTCTGGCTGCAGATATGGTGTCCAAGGACTGGAGGATGCTAATGTTGTACCATTGTGTAAAGAAGGGGCAAGGGATGGATCAAGTAAATACAGGCTCGTCAGATTAACCTTACTGATGAGCAAATCATTAGGGAAAGTTTAAAGGAGCAATATGATCCTAATCATTTAGAAACATAACAGATGAATCAAATTCAGCATTGATTTGATTAGAGAAGCTCGTTGTCTGAAAAACTTAATGGTTTTTTTTTGTGGAGGTGGCAGGGAACTTTGAAGCATTTAAATGCATTTAATGTAGTTTATTTCTCCTGCTGTCGTAATCATCCCAGTGCCAAATGTTCTTCAGGTGAGTGATCACGATTCCTTGTGACATTGTAATAAGTGAATACGAAAGATACAGTGTTGTTAGTGGCACTGCATGACTTAATCTCTATATAAACTATATATCCTTTTTACATGGTGATAAATCAGTCGATAGTGTTGTGATATTGATCCTTGATTAGTTCAGACCAGAAACAATGCAATAAATGGGTTTTCTCAGCTACAAACTAATACCTTATGTACAAAACTCCAAGTATGGTTGAAGCTGAAGAAGAAAACTGTAGACAGAATGAAGATATGAATGGACTGTTATAGTGGGCAAAAAGTGGCAAACGGAATTTGATCCAAAGAAGTAATATATATGTCTGAGGAGGATGAACAAGGCAAAGGAATACACAATAAATGAGGAGATGCTGAGAAGTGTAGAGAACAGGGGGACCTTGGTGGGTCAACCAATAGATCGACAAAGGTAGGAGGACAATAAGATAAGATAATTAAGTAGGCATTAAGTAGGACACTTCGCTGTTAACTGAGTCATAGTATATACGAACAGGGAGGTGAAGCTAGAACCCTATCAAACACTAGGCTGCAGCTGAAGTACTGTGTACAATCTTGGCCTTATTAAAAGAAAGATGTGAACACACCAGAGAATATTTAGGAATGAAGAATTTTAGATATGATGAAAAATTGAATAGATAGTGGTTGTTTTCTTTGGAGCAGAAACCAAGGGGAAATGTAGTTGAGGTGTTTATAATTGTAAGGGACCTGTATCAATTGGTTAGAAAGGAACTGTATCTCTCAGCAGACAGGTCATCAGCCAAGGGTATGGATGTAAAGTAATGAATAAAAGCCTTAGTGAGGAGTTGAAGAGAGATGTTTTCACTCAGAGTGTGGAATTTACTGCTTGAAAGAATGGTAGAGATAGAAACATGGCATTTTAAAATTATTTTGATATGTGCTTAGAAGTGCCATAACCTGCAGGACTAGGGTCAAGAACTGGAAGCTGGAATTAGGTGAAAAGCTCTTTCATGTTATGCACAGACACCATGGGCTGAATAGCTTTGTTCTGTGCTATCAAAATGTTTATGGGCTGGATTTTACAGCCCTCACCAGGCATGTTTTCATTGGGCTGATGCAGCAGACAGGCCGAGCACTTTCTTGCCTGCCCACAAACACTCGCCATTATGTGTTAGGTGTGTGGGCATGAAAATCGGCAACATAGCTGCCTTTTTAAATAAATAATGAAGGGTCGGTTGTGTTTGTCACCACACCAATGAGCAGAATATTACATTGCCCGCTCTATATAATACTGTGGACATGGGCAGGCAGGTGCTAGAGAGCTGTCTGCTTCTTGAGCGCAAGTTGTAACAGATTGGAGAAGAAGAAGGAAGTGCTTCATTCTGTGGGTGCTTCAATCTGAGGTTCCTGTATGTCCTTTCAGCAATTTTGCTGCACTTAGTTCCTTCCCAGAAGGCCTCAAAACTTTGCACGCATTATCTGTCTTGCTTCCTGTCCTTAAAGATAACCGTTCCCTTCCCACCCAAAAAAGCTCAGAACATCCCCGATCTTCATGGACCTGCTTTTAATTCATAGAATCCCTAAATAGTGGAAACAGGCCATTCAGCTTGTCAAGACCATACTGACCCTCCGAAGACCACCCCACCCAGACCCACCCCCTGCCTTCTCCCTGTAACATTGCATCTCCCATGGCCAAACCACCTACCCTGCAAATCTTTGGACTTTGGGAGGAAACTGGAGCGTCCAGAGGATGGAATCGAACTGTGGTCCCTGGCATTGTGAGGCAGCAGTGCAAACCACTGAGCCAGTGCACGCTGCTGTATTATGATACTGCTAGATCTCCTGATCGATGAGATTGGCCTGCAGCTTTCAAGGCTGGCGCATCAATGCTTTGTTTAGGCCAGCATCAGTGTGCTACATCTGTAGGGAAGGCTTACTTCAGGTGCATCAGCTGTAGGCCAACTCTCAGCATCCAGTGCAATGATTTCTCTCTGCTATATATCCCTTTCTCATGGCAATAAATCAGTCGAAAGTATTGTGATATTGTTCCTTTATAAATAGGTTTTCTCAGCTACAAGGTAATACTTTCTTTACAAAAAATCTGAGTGTGGTTGATAATGAGAAGGAAAGCTGTGGACAGAATGAAGGTGTCAATGGACTGGTGTAGTGTGCAAAATATTGCAAATGGAATTCAATCTAGAGAAGTAATATATCCAAGGAAGATGAAGAAGGCAAGAGAATACATTAAAAGTGAGGAGGTACTGAGAGGTGTAGGGGAATGGGGGTTCCTCGGTGGGTCTTTCCTTGATGGTGATTGATGGTATCATTGACAGAAAATCAGCTGGTACTTGCTCAGCAGAACCTGCTGACTGATGCTTAATTCAGGTTCCACCAAGAACACACTGACCTCCCTGTAAACGGAGTTAAAACATACACAGAAGAGTTCAACTCCATTCATAAGATGAGAGTGCCTTCACAGCAGTATTTGACTGAGTGTGGCATCTACAATCTAAGTAAAATTGAAGTCAATAGAGATCAGGGAAACTCTTTCCACAAGAATTACTTACCTTCCTTGGATAATGAAGCAGTAGGTACCCATATGCAGTAAGAACAAGAGAATATTTAGACCCAGGCTCAAATAACATTCAACCTTAGACAAGGGCCAGTAATAGCTATCTCCAAAAACAGAGAAATTAACCGACTTCCCTGACATTTCAACAGCAATTACCGTCACTGAATCCCCACTTTCAACACCTTGGAGGTTGCCATTGACCAGAAATTAAGCTGGACCAGCTATATAAATAAATACTACAAGAGAAAGTCAGATGCTAGGAATTCTACAACCAGTAACTCACTTCTTGACTCTCTAGTGCCTGTCCGCCATCTACAAGGCACAAGTCAGGAGATGGAACACTCTTCACTTGTTTGCATGAGTACATCTCTAACAACACCATACAGGACAAAGCCACCTGCTTGACTGGCATCTCATTCACTACCTTAATGTTCACTCCCTCTGCCATCCATGCATCGTGGCAGCAGTGTATACCATCTTCAAGGGGCACTTCAGAAACTCTCAAATCCTTCTTTGGCACAACCTTCCAAACCCACAGCCTCTACAGCCTAGGACAACAAGAGCAACTGAGAATAGGAACACCGCTACCTGCACATTCCACCTGCAAGTGGCAGGTTATTTACACTTTGGGTCTACCCAAAAGAATGTCATCAAATTTAAAGAGAGAAATCAATTTTCTAGATGACTGTGCTGTACAACTAACACAATCTGGGCTACTGTCAGTGAGGAATGTGGCTTAAACACACAATCTAGGCTGATTTTTTTAATATAGTCCTGAAGTATTGCTGCTCTGCCAGAGGTATCGCTTTTGAATGAGATGGTGAACCAGAGCCCTCTGTACGGACATATAAGATCCAGTACACTATATGAAGAACTGAGATGTGTTCTTCCTAGTCTCCTGAACAATTATCATCCCACAGCTAACATTATTGAAACAGATTATCAGTACATTGGTTCCTAGCTCCTTATGAGATCTTGCCATTCCTAATGCAGCTACCACACTTTATACATTTCAACTGCGATCACTTAGAAAGGACTCCGGTGGGGTTAACATTTCGGGTCCAGTAACACTTAAGTTCATCTTAAGTCAGAAGTTGGAAAGCAGACATTGTGTTGGGCCCCGACCCACATTCTGTCCTTTACATACCAGCACCACATAATCAATGCTCCAGCCAATTAAAGGCCAAGGATTGGGCTCATTGTTCAATTGGTGGGCAGGCTTTGAACACTAGTGGGCCAATCAGAGGCTCTTGAGCATTCAGTGATTGGCAGCACAAGAGGCTGATCTGCAAGTGGCTGATGTAATATCGAGGGAGAAATGCCAGTAAGTTAATTTTTAAAAAAAATACCACTGTTGCCAACGTCCATGATCCTGGAAGGAAAGCCCTCCGGGAGTAGCCAGTGGCTCCAGCTATGGCCCAGCATCTATTATGGATCCCTTAGAAGGCCCCTTAATTAATGCTATTTTGTCTCAACTGGCTCCCCGTCAACTGCCAGTCGACCCTTGATCCAACCCTGAGCCAATCTCTTTCAATTAATATGTTTTTAAGTACCTCAGGACATCTTACTATGTTAAAAGTGCTGATAAATATAAGTTTTTGTTTTTAATGCTTCCACTCCCTCGAACCAATTACAGGGGTTCAGGGGCAGGATGTGGCAGGCAAATTATATCCCCACCTATCTCTGATCCAGAATGCAGTCTTTTCAGCATCCAGCCCTTCAAATTCCAGGTAATTAAGAAATAGTGGGCAAGGAAGTGAAGTTGAGGCATAAAATCAGTCATGATCACACTGCATGGCAGAACACCCCAAAGGGGAAAAGGACTGATTACTGCCCGAGTTTCTTATGTTCTATGTATTAGGCAACATAGATGCATTTGTGAACATCGTGCGCTCATTCCAGCAGAATCGAAACGTAGCCTGAATTTGATTTGCTGATCAAATGCAATGAATTAAGTCATATTTATTGAGGGCTTCTGGATTCTATTCCAAGTGACTGCACCTTACTTAAGTCAGATTTATCTCCTATATCTGGAGTGGATCAATCTGTCAGCTTTAGACAATATTTGCACTAAAAGAACAAACTGTTGAACACGCATTTATCAATATTGCGTTGAAATTAATGCAGCCAAATATGATTTTAATTGTGAGGTTGATTTTAGTATAATTGAGTAATTACATGTCTAAATTTTAATTGCAATATTGTACCACATATTGCACTCAGTTTACTATATTTATGACGCACTTAAATATTAATATGACAGTGGGTGAGGCACTCTGGAAGAGCTTATGCACAAACCTGGTAATTGACTTTGGGGAGTGGAAGCATTAAAAACAAAAAACTTGCATTTAATAGCACTTTTAACATAGTAAGACGTCCCAAGGTGCTTAAGGAGGTTTATCAGTAAAAGATAGTGATGCTAAAATACAGAAGGTCAAAGCTTGGTCAAAATGGCAGGTTTTAAGGACCACCTTAAAAAAGGAGCCAAAGGTAGAGAGTCAGAAAAGTTTAAGAACATTTCAGAGCCCAAAGGATGTCGGTTCCTGAAAAGTACTGAGATCGTGAAAGCTTGTATGATTAGAGGAGACTACAGAAATAGGAAGGGTTTGGGTTGTTGTCGTACTGTGTAGATAGCAGCGTTTTGGATAAGCACATATATATGTAGGGTGGAAGGTGAAGGACAGCAAAGAAATCATTGGAATAATTAACCCTGGCTGTAACAAAGGAATGGGTGACTATTTCAGCAGCAAAGGAGCTGAGGCCAAGTAAATGATGTTGTTGATGGAGTGAATATGTGGTTGGAAGCTCATCTCCGGGTCAAACAAAACTCAAAATTTGGAAAGATTCTGCTCAACGTCAGACAGAATGGTGGGAAGATTAGTCAGGAAACTTTAGTCTTAGCAATATTTAATTGGAGGAAATTTTTGTTCATCTAATTCTAGATGTCAGACAAGCAGTGTGATAACGTAGAGACCGTGGAGCAGTGGAGATGAATGGTGTTGAGCTAGAGCTGTTGTCACCATGCTTATAAAATATGATGTTGTGCTTTTAGGTAATGTCACTGCGGCCAACATGTAGATAAAAAAAAGAGGGGATCAGGCATCGATTCTTGGAGGTGACTACATATAGATCTTTTGGCCTATACATTCTGTGTATAGGGGACATGCGACATGACCAGATTTAGTCCTTATGCAATTGTCATGACTAGGCAGCTTCATTCTGCAACATGCTATCTGTTGTCATAGATGCATGTGTATTATTTGTAAAAGATGTGTCATTATTGTTTGGCATGATATCTTCTGTGCCAAAGTTGTCATCCTATGTGATGGGTAGGGTTGTTGATATGCAGTTTGGAAATGTTTGCTACTTCTTCACAAGACTTGACCAGCTCTCATGAAAATATCATACACCTAGCCTAGCTGCAATGACATAATATCTTTGATGAAACATTGCGTTCCTGCATAAATTTGTATGTTTTGATCCTGGTTCAAGCTGAGACAGCATGTCTGTGTGCTCAATGATCATGCCCTTTTCAACAGTGCATTGTGTGCATGCAGATCCCTGAATTCTGACCGGCCCTTGTAGCTGCAGTATTTAGGTGGTGTAGTTCATTTTCTGGTCAGTTGTAACCCCCAGGAGAGTGGGAAATTCTAGGAATTCCAAAGGGTGATGGTTAGATTATCTCTTACTGGGGATGGTCATTGTTTGCTATTTATGTAGTGCAAATGTTCTTTGGCACTTATCAGCCCAAGCCTAGATATTGTTCAGGTCTTGCTGCATTTAGACATGGGCTGCTTCAGAATCTGAGATCTCATGAATGACATTAAACATTGTGTAATCACCAGTGAACATTCCCACCTCTGTCCTTGTAATGGAGGGAAGGTCATTGGTAAAAATGTTTGAGCCTAGGACATTACCCTGAGGAACTCCTGTAGCAAAGTCCTGGAGCTAAAATAACTGACCTTCAACAACCAAACCATCTTCCTTTCTGTCATGTATGGTCCCATGTTCTTGCTGAAATACAAGCTGGCTGACAGGTAATTCAAATGGTAATCTGAGGAAGCAGTATCTTCCAAAAAACTGGCTGAAATCACGTAATCTTTTGAGAGAAATTCAGGGTGAAGTTGATGGTGGAAGTGAGCAACTGTTTTCTTGGCAGACTGTGATAACTTTGTATATGCATTCTGATTCCCAGCAACGTTGTGAGAATTGACTCTGTATATTTTCGGCATTGCTTTGCTGAATTTGTCTTCAGTTTAAAATTGTCCCGTGCAAAATTAAAATATGAACCATCAGCCACATCTAAACGCCTATCATCTGTCACAAGTTAAAGACAGAAACAAAAAAAACCTCACTATTTATATAATAATATAGCGCCAAGCACTACCATGCTTCACTGAACTAGGATATGGTTTGAAATCTAAGATATTTTTTAAGGAAAGAAATTTTAATTGTTTAATATGTATATGTAAATCCCTGAATTCCTTTGAAGTCACTAGCCTAAGAGAAGTAAAGCTTTTATCAGCGTATCAGTGTAAAAAAGAGGTGACATTTTTGGTCAAATAATGCATGTTAGATGTGAGGCCTTGTTTAGAATCTGATTGTGTTTTGGTTTGGAGTCAGCCTGCTTGTATTTCTCAAGTAGGAATTTATAAAACACCGCATTGACCTCCTATAAACTGTGTGCTTTTTGAACAAAATAGAATGTGTCTGAAAATACAAATTCGCCCCACAGATTCACGCACGTGTGTGTGTGTGTGTGTGTCCCAAAGAGAAGATCCGAGGGCGAATATCCTTGACTGCTGAAGTGTTACCCCACAGGGAGGAACATCCCTGTCTGGCGATTATTGTGTGGTGTCCATTCACCTGTTGTTGTAGCATCTGCATGGTTTCGCCAATGTACCATGCCTTGGGGCATCCTTGCCCGCAGTGTATGAGTATCTGCCGTGTATGTAGTGGGTGGTGTTCCCACATGTGATGGTAGTGTCCATGTCGAAGATCTGACATGTCTTGCAGAGATTGCCATGACAGGGTTGTATAGCGCTGTGGTCAACGTTGTCCTGAAGGCTGGGTAGTTTGCTGCAAACAATGGTCTGTTTAAGGTTTGACGGTTGTTTGAAGGCGAGAGGTGGAGGCATGGGGACGATCTAGGCGGTAATGTGTTGAAGGCTGCGAAGAATGTTATTTTATTTTCTGAACGGTGAGAAAATTCATAAAGCCGAAATACAAAGGGATCTTGGAGTGCTAGTACAGGATTCTCTAAAGGTTAACTTGCAGGTTGAGTCCGTGATTAAGAAAGCAAATGGAATGCTGTCATTTATCTCAAGAGGGTTGGAATATAAAAGCATCGATGTGCTTCTGAGACTTTATAAAGCTCTAGTTAGGCCCCGTTTAGAATACTGTGTCCAATTTTGGGCCCCACACCTCAGGAAGGACATACTGGCACTGGAGCGTGTCCAGCGGAGATTCACACGGATGATCCCAGGAATGGTAGGCCTAACATACGATGAATGGCTGAGGATCCTGGGATTGTATTCATTAGAGTTTAGAAGGTTGAGGGGAGCTCTAATAGAAACTTAGAAAGGGTGGACGCTGGGAGGTTGTTTCCGTTAGGTGGCGATACTAGGACCCGTGGGCACAGCCTTAGAATTAGAGGGGGTCAATTTAGAACGGAAATGAGGAGACATTTCTTCAGCCAGAGAGTGGTGGGCCTGTGGATTTCATTGCCATGGGGTGCAGTGGAGGCCGGGACGTTGAATGTCTTCAAGGCAGAGATTGATAAATTCTTGATCTCGCAAGGAATCAAGGGCTACTGGGAGAGTGTGGGTAAGCGGAGTTGAAATGTCCGTCAGCCATGATTAAATGGCGGAGTGGACTCAATGGGCCGAATGGCCTTACGTCCACTCCTATGTCTTATGGTCTTATGGTCTAACATGGCATAGCTTTTCCATTTCTGGGAAGTATTGAACAACGAAGGGTACCCTATCCTTTTTATTACGCTGATAAAAGCTCTACTTCTCTCAAGATAGTGACTTCAAAGGAATTCAGGGATTTACATATACATATTAATCAATTAAATCCTTCTAACTGATTAAAGATTTAACAGCATCTTCGATTTATTTAGTACATCCTTGGCAGTGGTGTGACCCTTTGATCTTTTACTTATAAATTCCGTTTCTGATGCTATCTCTCTTACTAACACCTGAAGGAGTAAGACTCCGAAAGCTTGTGTTTCAAATAAACCTGTTGGACTGTAACTGGTGTCATGTGATGTCTGACCTTGTCCACCCCAGTCCAACACCGGCACCTCCACATTACGTACGTGATCACAGGCAAAGTTTCTAATGAATGTTTGAGTTATTCTTGACCATCATCAGAGTAGAAAGTGCATTAAATCCTTGCCAATCATCAATGCACAGATGTATTTCTTCTCTAATCCACAGACCTTATGCTAAGCTGATGTTTTCTCAATGACCCATGTAGCGGTTATATTGCCTGCTTATCACTGTTATGGAAATACAAAATTGACGTAATTCTGTTATTTCTATCTGCATCAACTCACATGGAAAGCTGTCATTCTGAAGACTCAAGCATGATTTGAAATCTAGACAAATAAGTGAGGTTTGCAGGAGAAAGTTCAAATTTATGATCACGACAATGAACATTATTCCAGTGCTGTCTTTTGTGACAATATTCTGAGTGCTTACTTTAGCATTGATGAAACAATTTAAATTGCAATGGCTGAAAAGCTGTTTGTGGCTTGTTGGTTGTTTGTAGTGTTCAACAGATTGCAGAATTCTATTCCTAGGTTAATTATTCGTGTAGATATTTGCATCTGTAATAATGAAGGATATCTGATACAATCTAAAGATAAAACTCAAAATATACCTGCTGCAATTTGGCAATTATAATTTGGAAAGCATATCATGCTTGTGGTTTCCAATATGAGCTGACGTCACAGCTACAGGTACCTCCAATTAGTTTTGCAGAAGCAACATTAGTGCCGTAGGCTCTTAGAAAAATTTGAGCTGTTGCATACCCTGCCCTAAAACTTAAGTTAAAAATATT
This sequence comes from Ginglymostoma cirratum, assembly GCA_024137785.1. Lineage (NCBI taxonomy): Eukaryota > Metazoa > Chordata > Chondrichthyes > Orectolobiformes > Ginglymostomatidae > Ginglymostoma > Ginglymostoma cirratum. Next base: position 2,009,166 of record JAHRHZ010000143.1, on the reverse strand, counting down.
GAACTGTTTAGTTATAAAAAAGACTTGGGGCTGGATTTTATGTTTTACTGTATTTCTTGCCCACTGACCAAAAATATACAGGTTCAGTCATGTCATTCATGACTGGACCGTTGCCTGAAAAGGAAAGATTTGTAACGGTACAGGGGAAAGTGAAGTGAGTGGGACTAGGTGAGTAGTTCTCACAGAGAGCTGGTACAGACACAGTGAATCGAATGGCTTCCTTGTGCGCATAGATCTTCAGTGATTCAATGATCGCTCTCAGTGTGACCTGGTGACAAACAGTTGGGGACCATATAACCCGGAATAGCAAATTAATTTACTTACGTTTGCTTTTCTTCTTCTCCAAGAGGAATAAGAGTGGGTCTCCCACAAGACATCCATACCTTTCACATCCCTGAACTTTGCATCCTTCCTCTTTGTACAATGCCTTCTCAATACACCCTCTGATTCATTAATCTCATCTCTAGGAGCCATTTCTCTGAATCCCCAGCAGCAGTGTCCTGCTGCCCTAAACCACCATCCCATCTGCCAGCTCGTAAACTGAGGTTCCGTCTACCGTCAGATGATTCCATGGCACTATCCACAAAGAAATCCAGGCATTTTCGACAACATTTATCTCTGAAGCAGCATCTACAAAGAGATGATCTGGTCATCACTTTTTTGTTATTTGTTGACAAATGTTTAGCCCAAATTGGCCGTCGTTCCTACATTACAATGGGGATTTAAATTTTTTCATTGGCTGGAAAGCACTTTCATGGTCATGAAAAGGACTATAGAAATTCAAAATTTTCTTTTCTTATCCGATCTATACTTTCAATCATTGCATATTGAAAGAAGACGTCACTGTTCGGAACTATGAACATTGTTCAGTCAGATCAACATTCTCAATCCTTTCTAGCCTTTGTTTTGAGCCTAATACGTGTTGTGGCTTTGGTATCTTCGGGGACGGTAGTCAACTATTGCACCAAAACCAGAAGTGCAGTCAAATTAGTGTTGGCTGAGATCACTCTGCAGGATTAATTATATACACTTTTATTTGATGTGTCTTCATATTGTGCAAACCACTAGCTCTTTTAAACACGATTTGCTTAGAAAACGTAGAAGGCATTTGAATTGAACATAAGTTCAAAAATAGTGAAAAGCCAGCTGCAAAGGCAAAGATATAATAAAATGTTCTTTTTTAAACAAATTATAGAACTAAGCATTAACTTGCAGTTCAAACTACACAACATTAAGCACCAAATTTTGGGACCCAAATAAGATGATTAAAATAACTTAGAACCAAGAATAACGCACCATCCAAACTGTCTCAACCAATGGAAGAAATACTCATAGCAAGCTGAAGCAGCCTGAAATAGACAATCAATACCCGAAACTGACAGCAGGATGATTGTATATCCATTTCTTGAATATTACAAGAAAAATATTTTGTGTTTTCAAATACACAGAAGAAACTTGATGAACAATAAATGGAGGTGCGTTCTGGTTGAAGCAGGTGCAGTATGTGGCTGGTGATGAGTGTCCAATCAGAAAAAACTCTGATAAATAATGTAAAAGAACATCAGAGCTCTGACATGCTCTAGGGTTTTCCAATGCAGGCTTTGATGCAGGAGGCCATCCAGCTTCATGGGAACCGGGCAGAAAAAAATTCTCCATGCTCATGGTCACCTTCACTGCCACTGTCAAAATGACCTTGTTGTGCTTTGAAACCACAGTTACATCTGCAACAAATGGCACATTTCAGGGATCACTGTGTTAGTGGAATGGAAATGTTGAGTGTACTTTTTGTTTGCTAATCTTGAGGTAAGAGTAATGCTCCCTCAAGACCCAGGTAGATGTGACTTCCTCCTTACAGCCCTTCTCCCCCCACCTCTCATACTTCTCCTCCCCCTTTAAGCCGCTCATATCACTGCTGCTCGCACTCCCTGTCATACTGCAGGCCAAGAGGTTAAGAGTCTTGGTTAGTTAAAAGATTGAGATTGAAAATACTACCATTGGTATCAAATTAATAATAGACTCTGATTGATGCCATGACCTGCTGACTTTGCATATTTTGTGCATACTTCCTCCATCTGCGATGATAACTTACCCAAGATGATGTCTGCACAACATGGTCTGCACAGAGAGTGCGCACATGCGCAATGCCAATTTTAAACTGAAATGAAATCCACAGTGCTCCACAAGCAGTGTTTGTAACAATAGAATCTTACAGCAGCTACAGGGGTTTTCCTAAGAGATGAATACAGCATAAAGTCTTATAGACTTAAGATGAAAGCAGCCAAGTAATATGCAATGTTGAGAAGATCAAAGTAACGCTGGTGGTAAAATAGCAAGTGTTTGTCACATTTTATTTAACCATTTGTTCTTCAATGCCTCAAAAAAAGAATTTAGTCATATTAGTTGGTTAAATATTGAAATTGTTATCAAATTATGTGGTAGTAACTATGAAAGTGAAAATTGTTATATTGATACTTCCTTTGGAACCAGGAATTATATACAAATATAATGGTAGACGAGTGATAAATCTGTCTGGGAACACTTTATTGAGGATGCTCACACCTCCACAACCAGTTCTAGACCGAACCCAGGCTCTGTCCCTCAGGGTCACCTGACCCACTCTCTGAAAGGGGTGCACCCCTAACTACATACGTAACAAAAGAAATGTTGAAATACAAATCGTTTCACTGAATCCAAATGAAGGTGATACCAAATGAGAACGAATTTCCATATTTTAACCATGTGCATCCAGCAGAAAGGATTCAGATAAAAACAACAGAAGTCATTCTGGATCTGATATTAGTGGGGATGAAGTCCCTGACTCCCTTCTGACTGAGCATTGGATAGATACTCAAAGCTCAAAATGTTCTAGGCCTGTCTGGGCATTAGTAAATTCTGGGGGATAAGGGCAATTTCCAAAGCCTGGTATTGTATCTTGGCACCTATCCCATTGGTAGCACCTAGTTATAGAAGGCAGGGAGCAGAGTCAGCTGCTGTTGCAGACCAGAGAGTCCTGCAAAAAAATCACTACCCAGACATAACTACCAGAAGGCTTCCAGCTGAACTATACCCTGAATGACAGACAATGAGCTGACCTGTAGAATTGATGCCTATCCCTTTCTGTTCATTTGAAAAAGGGCAGAGGGAGCTCATATTACAGAAGAGGAGATCCTGGAGGTCTTAAAATGCATAAAGGTAGATAAATCCCTGGGACCTGATCAGGTGTTTCCCAGAAGTTTTCGGGAAGCTAGGGAAGAGATTGCTGGACCCCCTGCTGAGATGTTTGTATCATCAGAAGCCACAGATGAGGTGCCAGAAGAATGGAGGTTGGTTAATCTAGTGACATTATTTAAGAAAGACTGTAAGGAAAAGCCAGGGAACAATAGACCAGTGAGCCTTATATCAGTAGTGGCTAAGTTATTGACAGGGATTCTGAGAGACAGGATTTATATGCATTTGAAAAGGCAAGGACTGATTAGGAATAGCCAGGATGCTTTGTACATGGGAAATCATACCTCACCAACTTAATTGAACAGGTCACAAAGAAGATTGATGAAGCAGTAGATGTTGTCTGTATGGACTTCAGTAAAACATTCAGACAAGGTTCTGCACAGTAGCCTGGTTAGTAAGGTTAGATCAAATGGGATACAATAGGATACAAAATTGGCTTGAAGATAGAAGACAGAGGGTGGTGGTAGAGGGTTGCTTTTTGGACTGGAGGTCTGTGACCAGCGGTTTGCCACAAGGATCAATGCTGGGTCCACTGCTTTTTCGTCATTTATATAAATGATTTGGATGTGAATAGAGGAGGCATGGTTAGTAAGGATTTGCAGATGACCCCAAAATAGGCGGTGTTGTGAACATTGAAGATGATTATCCCAGAGTACAACAGGACCTTGATCAGATGGGCCGATGGGCCGAGGAGTGGCAGACGGAGTTTAATTTAGATAAATGTGAGGCGTTGCATTTTAGTAAGTCTCTTCTTCAAAAGATAGTGGAAACAGAGTCTTTGAATACTTTTAAGGCAGAGGTAACTGGATTCTTGCTAAGCAAGGCTGAAAGGTTATCATGGTTAGATGGAAATGTAGTGCTATCAGATCAGTCATGATCTTATTGAACAGTGGAACAAGCTCGAGGTGCCAAGTGGCATGTTCATACACTCATGTGATGCAGTCACTGAGTAGCAATACCTTCTATATTTTTGTTGTTACAATGGGGGATTGGATTTGAACAGAAGCAGAATTAGAAGAATCTGTCAATATCTCAATTATCATCACTGTTCCACTATGCTTAAAGCCACAACACATGAGCAAAGCATTAATTTCCTGTACACCATTACATTTAAATAGATACAAGACAATAGGCATAAGATAGCAACTTTTTTTTTATGTATAAAACAACTGACACACCTCTGGATGCAGAAAGCCATCAACCTAAATATACTTTCCATGGATTGATGATGTAATCGCTGAATCATTGCATGTCTGACACAGTCACTGCATTTCCAGTAATTCATAGAACATAATTTGCGATGCAACTTTTTATTAAATAAAACTTTTTTTAAAAAAAAATCAAAGTATAAAATTGACACAGTGCTGGTTGCAATGGCATACACTACATTTTTCCCCAATGAAAAGTATGACTGTAAAAGGGGGATTGTTTAAGATGTACAGCTGTAATTTAGAAATTCTTTACTTACACTGCTGTTCTTAAATTTACATGGGCATAAAAAGTGTTTCCTTTTCTGAACTGATGATACCTGGTGTGAATTGCTTTTTTCCTGAGTAGCAATCAGTCAGGCAAATTGGGCATTTTTCTGGTCTCGTTGGGTATTTATCCGTTTATATGTGTTGTGATGGTTTGTGAAACTATGGGACATGGTTATTGGTACACTCTTCTCAGTTAAATCATGACAGCACAGAGGACCTCCTACAGCTTTAACCTAGAGACTCCACATCAATTTGCAAGAAATTCATGACCTCAGTTTTCCCATTTTCAAGTAGGTGAGTATTCCTTTGATGAATAGTTTAGAGCTTTCTTTTTCTCCTTTATATCTATTTTGCGGACCCCATCCAACATTTGTCAATGTCTTAATTCTCTCCTTTCCTAATTTATTGCTAGATTTTTTATTTCTTTATTTTCTATTTCTTTCCCCTAAGAATTTGTACTAAAGAATCTGTATCTAGGTAACTTGGTACCTAAGATGGCACCATAAATGGCAACTTGTAAACTTTTGACTGTACTTATCTGAGTACATGTGACAATAAAGCTATTTTCTGTAAAACAGATTACTAAAAGCAATGTTTGAGTAGGCAACCATTGATCTAATGTTGTGCTAATGGTTTATAATTCATATAATGCTTAGTGGCTAACTTTATAAGATTACATAACAGCAGCAGTAGCGCGAGCCAGAGTGCCAACGGGAAGGTAAGGTTGTTTTTTTTCCCTGAATAAAAACTTACCTCGTGCAGCAGCGGCCCTCTTGTTTTCAGCGGCGGGTGTGTGGAGAGAATGCGAGCCAGGATGGAACTGATATATTTGGGCATTGGCTAAACCCAAAAGACGACACATGTAGTGTGTCCCACCCATCCTCCTCCTCCTGTAACCAAAGAAAAAAGACTGTGTGGAGAGTCGGTAAGGTAAGGCTTTTTTTTTATTCTTCTGGAAATCTAGAGGAGAGGGGATGGAAGCTAAGGCAGTTGCATGCTCCTTTTGCAGGATGTGGGAGGTAAGGGTCACTACTGGTGCCCCCTCTGACCTCACCTGCGAGAGGTGCACTCAACTTCAGCTCCTCAAAAACTGCGTTAGGGAACCGGAGCTGGAGCTGGATGAACTCCGGATCATTCGGGAGGCTGAGGGGGTGATAGAGAGGAGTTATAAGGAGGTGGTCACACCCAAGGTACAGGAAAAAGGTAGCTGGGTGACTGCCAGGAAGGGGAAAGGGAATAGGCAGACAATGCAGGGATCCCCTGTGGCCACTCCCCTCAATAATAAGTACTGTTTTGGATACTGTTGTGGGGGTGGGGGGTGGCAACCTACCAGGGGAAGGCCATAGCGGACAGATCTCTGGCACTGAGACTGGCCCTGTGGCACAGAAGGGAAGGGGAGAGAATAGGAGAGCAATTGTAGTGGGGAATTCAATAGTAAGAGGCACAGACAGGTGGTTCTGTAGATGTGAACGAGACAAAAGGATGGTATGTTGCCTCCCGGGTGCCAGGGTCCGTGACGTCTGGGATCATGCCTTCAAGATCCTTAAGGGGGAGGGTGAGCAATCAGCAGTCATGGTACACATCGGTACCAATGACATAGGTAGAAAAAGGACTGAGAATGTGAAAAACAAGTAAGGGAGTTAGGTTGGAAGCTGAAGTCCAAGACAAACAGGGTAGTTAACTCTGGATTACTACCAGCGCCACGTGACAACGGGGTAAGAAATAGGGAGAGAGTGCAGCTAAACACGTGGCTACAGGGCTGGTGTAGAGGGAGGGCTTCCATTATGTGGATAATTGGAGCACCTTCTGGGGAAGGTGGGGCCTGTACAGGAAGGACGGGTTGCACCTGAACCGGAAGGGCACAAATATCCTGGGAGGGAGGTTTGCTTGAGCTATACGGGATGGTTTAAACTGGATTGGCAGGGGGTGGGGAACTGGATCTGTAATTCAGAGGATGAAGTATTCAGCCTTCCAACAGACACAACAGGGAATGAGGTTGTTTATAAAGAAATGCGGTCGATGGAACGTAATTGTGGACACAGAGATGGGTTGAGGTGTGTATACTTCAATGCTAGAAGTATCAGAAATAAGGCGGATGAACTTCGAGCACGGATCAGTACATGGAACTACGATGTAGTGGTCATTACAGAAACTTGAGTAACTCAGGGACAGGAATGATTGTTGGAAGTTCTGGGATTTAGATGCTTTAAAAGAAATAAGGAGGGTGGAAAAAGAGGCGGGGGAGTGGCATTGCTCGTCAGGGCTAGTATAGCAGCTATTCAAATGCAGTTCAAGAATGATATGTCTACAGAGTCAGTTTGGGTTGAGGTCAGGAACAAGGAAGGAGCAGTCACTTTGTTGGGGTTTTTTAACTGACCCTCTAATAGTTGCAGAGAAGTAGAGGAGAGAATTAGAAGGCAGATACTGGAAAGTGCAGAAGTCACAGGGTTGCAGTCATGGGTGACTTCAACTTTCCAAATATTGATTGGAAACATTTTAGTTATAATAGTTTAGATGGAGCGGATTTTGTCCAGTGCATTCAGGAAGGATTCCTGACACAGTATGTAGATAGACCAACACGAGGAGAGGCCACTTCGGATATGATGCTTGGCAATGAACCGGGCCAAGTGTTAGACCTGTTGGTAGGAGAGCATTTTGGCGGTAGCGATCATAACTCTGTTACTTTTATAATAGTCATGGAAAAGGATAGGTACATACAGCAGGGTAAGGTTTATAATTGGGGCAAGGGTAATTACAATTCTGTTAGGCAAGAACTGAGTAACATAAATTGGGAACAGACGCTGTCAGGGAAGAGCACTATTGAAATGTGGGAATTGTTTAAGTAATGCATACTGCGTGTGCTCGATATGTTTATCCCTAGCAGGCAGGGAAGATGCGGTTGAATGAGGAGAGAGGTCGAACGACTGGTTAAAAGGAAGAAGGATGCTTATGTAAGGTTTAGGAAACAAGGAACGGAAAAGGCTCTGGAGGGATACAAGTTATCCAGGAAGGAGCTGAAGAAAGGGCTTAGGAGAACTATAAGGGGGCATGAGAAAACCTTGGCAGACAGGATCAAGGAAAACTCCAAGGCTTTTTACACGTACGTGAAGAATAAGAGACAGACCAGAGTAAGGGTAGGGCTGATCAAGGATTGTAAAGGGAATTTGTGCACAGAGCCTAAAGAGATAGGACAGGTCCTTAGTGAATACTTTTCTTCAGTATTCACAACTGAGAGGGACCTAGTTGTAGAGGAGGACAGTGTGAAACAGGCTGGTAGGCTAGAGGAGGTGGATGTTAATAAGGAAGATGTACTAGGAATTTTGAGGAATTTGAAGATAGATAAATCCCCCGGGCCTGATGGGATTTATCCAAGGATTCTATGGGTATTGAGGAAAGAGATCGCAGGGCCTCTTGAGATGACGTTTTCGTCCTCACTGTCCACAGGTGTAGTGCCGGAAAATTGGAGAGTGGCAAATGTCATTCCCTTGTTCAAAAAAGGGAATAGGGATAACCCCCAAAATTACAGGCCAGTTAGTCTTACGACAGTGGTGGGCAAATTGTTGGAAAGAGGGAGATAGGATTTATGATCACTTGGAAAGGCACAGTTTGATTCGTGATAGTCAGCATGGATTTGTGAGGGGTAGATCATGCCTCACAAACCTTACTGAATTCTTTGAAGAGGTGACCAAACACGTGGATGAAGGTGGAGCAGTGGATGTGGTATACATGGATTTAAGTGAGGCGTTTGACAAGGTTCCCTATGGTAGGCTCATACAGAAAGTAAGGAGGCATGGGATGGGAGGAAATGTGGCAAATTGGATTCAGAATTGGCTGACCCTTAGAAGACAAAGTGTGGTAGTGGACGGAAAATATTCACCGTGGTGTTCAGTTACGAGTGGTGTCTGGGTCCTCTTCTATTTGTGATTTTTGTAAATGATTTGGATGAAGGAGTGGAAGGGTGGATTAGTAAGTTCGCAGACGATACAAAGGTGGATCACGTTGTGGACAGTGCGGAGGGCTGTTCTAGGTTACAAAGGGACATTGATAGCATGCAGAGCTGGGCTGAGAAGTGGCAGATGGAGTTTAACCCTGAAAAGTGTGAGGTGATTCATTTTGGAAGAACAAATTTGAAAGCAGAATACAGGGTTAACAGAAAGATTCTTGGCAGGGTGGAGGAGCAGAGGGATCTCAGGGTTCATGTCCACAGTTCCCTGAAAGCTGCCACCCAGGTGGATAGAGCTGTTAAGAAGGCATATGGTGTGTTAGCTTTCATTAATAGAGGGATTGAGTTCAAGAACCGCGAAGTTATGCTCCAGCTACACAAGAGCCTGGTTCGGCCACATCTGGATTATTGTGTCCGGTTCTGGTCGCCTCATTATTGGAAAGATGTGGCAGCATTGGAAAAGGTGCAGAGGAGATTTACCAGGATGTTGCCTGGAATGGAGGGAAGGTCTTGCAAGGAAAGGTTGAGAGAGCTAGGGCTTTTCTCTTTAGAACAATGAAGGATGAGAGGTGACTTGATAGAGGTGTACAAAATGATCAGAGGTATAGATAGAGTAGACAGCCAGAGACTTTTTCCTGGGGTGGAGGTAGCTATTACAAGGAGGCATTGTTTTAAAGTGAGTGGAGGTAGATATAGGGGAGACATCAGAGGTAGGTTCTTTACTCAGAGAGTGTTCGGGGCGTGGAATGCATTGCCGGAGAGGGTTGTGGAGTCAGCCACATTAGGGGCATTTAAGTGGCTATTGGATAGGCATATGGATGGTCGTATAAGGTAGGGATGGAGGTTAGATAGACCTCAGGATAGAAGTTCGGCACAACATCGTGGGCCGAAGGGTCTGTATTGTGCTGTACTGTTCTACATTCTATGTTCTATAATAAAAGCCTGCAAATAAAAATCTCACAATATCACAGGTATCACACCTTCTCAACATCAAATGGTTCAAATACTGTTAGGTGTCGCTAGACTGACATTTATAACATTATAAGCTTACTTGCGGTGTCTTCAAAAGTCCTAAGAAGCCCAGTAGGGCTGGGATGGAGTTAAACAGCACCCAGCCTATATCCATGCAGCATGAAATGACTTTCTTGAGAAGGCCTTGTATACGCTTCCTTCATTGTACTCGGAGTCAAATCACTAGCCTGAGATTTGAATTGCATCACTGTTTCATGCCATATATCCCTCAAAATAATTTGCCTCAATGAGAAAGTGTAATCAGCAGCCCAAAACACTGGTAGTCATTCCCTAATTTTGAAGTGAACTTTCCGAGACAAAACGTTTTTACATTTTTAGGTAGCTAATAGTGGTTGTGTCGGCTTCAAATTCCTTCAAACTAGGTGTTATTATATGTAATTACAAAGTATAATTGTTTGTAATGGAGTAATGATTTAGCTTATTTAAAGGCCAGTACATAGTATAACTGGAGTATAACTTCACTAAATTCAATTTTCTGGCATTCTCTTAATGTTTCTAAACCGGTAGAAAGCTTCAAGATTAGAAGGTATTCAGGATGCATATTTCACTTGAGGACTTGAATGTGAAATGTGAGCTTCTGTATCAAATCATTATGGCATAGAATGAGGCCATTTGGGGCCTCTCTCCCTCTTGTCATTCAAGTTGCCCCTAAAAACCTGCCCTAACATTTCCTTCTCGGGCTCAAGGTAAACTTTGTCAGATACTGTGAAGTACCATGAGACGTTATACTATGTTATAAATACATTATAAATGCAAGTCAGTCTTGTGGCTGATGTTACGTAGTTGTACCAAAAGTGAAATGAGATCTTGCCGATATTATCTGTTTTATTACATCTTCTGGGTGATCACATGGCTGAAGGGGAGGGGTGTGAAGTTGTGTTTTGCCATGATACATCAACCATTATAGTGGAAAAGTCTTGACGGAGCAGGTAATCTTCTCTCACCTGACCAATGCCCAATCTGAGGTAAATTACTAATTATTACAATATTATTAAACATTTTACAAATGTACGTCAAATATTTATGCATATATATTTATATTTTGCAATGTTTTTAATTCCTTTGTAGTGAGATGGTCAAACGTGTTTTACAGCTGGAGTATAATGCATGTTATATTTTATTTAACTGCAATGTGTATAATTAAATAACTTGATGACTGCCGTAGATGCTCTTTTCCCTAAAATATGACCTGGTTAAAAATAGTTCAGTGCATTGTGTAGATATGACAAATTTATAACTGTTCTGTTTTGCTAATATTTCACTTTTTTTATTAAAGAAGCCAGAAATTCAACTATATTTTATTTTGGGAATGTATTGGACCATGAGAACTGTACTTTGTATATGAAAGAAAAATGGGACAGGTTACAGACAAAATGCTGTGCACAATACTGTAAATCTGGAAGATAAACTGAAATACGCAGCAGGTCAGGCACTAATTGTGGAGAGAGAAGTGAGGTTATTTTGCAGAATCAGATATGACTAAAGCTGCAGGGTTTGGAGCCCGGATCGCAGGAGAAACAGGAAATGTCCACATCGGGTGGGCCGCCAGATATATTCCCATCTCTGATCCAATAAAATGGATGTGCAATGAAATTGACTACCTAGCTGACAGCTGCAGGATTAAATCATTAATGAGGGGAATTTAGGGGGAGCTGGGTGGACCTCACCATAATCTGGCCAGCAGCAAAGCAGCATCCTGCTGAGTGCTGAGCCCAGTAGCAGACCAGCGAGCATTGGAGCATATCCCAGTGAAGGGGCCACGGTTGGGAATGGCTGCAATTGTGATTCCTGTGAGAAAGTTTCACTTTACTCCAGAGGCAGCTTCTTAACTGGCAGTCTCCAAGATGATCCTGAGAGTAAACCAAGCTCATTGACCACATTTATCTGGGAGGAAGAATGTTTTCAAAAACTGTAAGATTTCAGCCCATGTTTCAAATCAAAAAAGCAGTGATAGTTGGATAATTATAAAAACAAACAATAGAGTTAGAATAACATAATGCTATCCTTGTTATGTTCTGTGTGGTATCCAGATTAGTATCACTGTCCTTATGTGGCGTCTTGATGGTCTCCTTGTAATGGTGAATATAGACTATAGCTTTGAACTTTGAGAGTTCTAAAGGGCTGCCTTTAGCGCTTGGCAGGTGAAAGCCAAAAGGGGGCCGTTTCCATATTTCTCTCAATTTCTGCCTCTTTCTGCCCCATATAGGGAAAGTGACAGGTCTGAGGCAGGAACGATGAGAATATCCTAAGCCAGGACCACTCACTGTCAAACCGTAGTCAGACCTCGCACATTTAGTGCCAGCACTACCATTAAAACAAAGAGGTATTACTATTTCCAGGGTGTGTGTGATCCCCACTAAGAGCAGGAGGTTCAAACTCCAGAAGACAACATTAAAACAAATGTCTTGCTGGATTAGCTTCCTCACTCAGAGGCAAGTTGGAGAGAGGGAATGTTTCTCACACAGGTAAACAACCTAGTCTCCTGAAGCACGGCCAAATAGGTGCCAAATAAGTTACACAAGGGTCTATTCTGCCCACTGGTCCCACGTGAGGGTTGTGTCAGTTCGGTCCCAGTTGGCTGGACCAGCTGGTTTGTGATGTGGAGTGGTGCCAACAATGTGCCAACCTCTGCATAGTCTGATTCTCAGTAATTCTCCCATCATGAAGGACTGTCTTTCTCATCCTTTCCCCTTGCCTGAGGTGTATTGACCCTCAAATTAAACCACCGCCAGTCAGCCTTCTGTAATGAGACAGCAGCCCTAATGTCTTGTAGGACCGTGGCAACTTTACCTTTACCCAAGCAATTATCAGTCCAAGGGTACAAAGCTTGGTGAAGGATGAGATTCTGACACAACCATTAAAGCTTAGGGCCTTTTTGTGATTTCTTTCATTCTGTTTTTGGAAGTTTAGTGGCAGCTCTGTCATGGGACAAATTATTGGACTTATTTTCAAATCTTCAGAATAGATTACAATAAACCATGTACAGAGATGTTTGATAAGAGAGGACGAGGAAAGTTGCATAATATTATAATACAATGTGCTTTTAAAGTACCAATTAAAGTTATGATTCTTCTTGAACTGAACTTGTGTCTTTTCTCAGGTTCTCTTGGGTTGGTGCATCAGCACAACCATGAACAAAAACAAAGTTGCTGGAAAAGCCCAGCAGATCTGGCGGCATCTGTGAAGGAAAAAACAGAGTTAACATTTCGGGTCCGGTGACCCTTCCTCAGAACATAGGTTCCTCAGGGGTTCCTCACAACCATGATGCTGTGCCATGCATTAGAAAACATTTTGTTTTAAGTCCTGACTGGTGCTCTCTGTTTGTTTCAGGAGGGATTCCTTTCACCCTCACTGGTGAATTGTTTGATCAGTCCAGTCGATCTGCTGCATTCATGGTTGGTGGCACAGTGCTCTGGATTTCTAACTTTTTTGTCGGACTTCTTTTTCCTCTTATCCAGGTAAAGTTTAATCAAAAGCTCTTGTGACTGCAAACTACACAACAATATCAATGTCAATAAGTAAATTAAGACTTATATTACAATCCTTCAAAAGAGTCTTGAGTTATTTAAAGAATTTGATGGTAAGACAAACTGAACCTATTCTAATCTTGGAGCCACTGAATTTATAAAGCCAGACTTGTCATTCCCTTCCCCTCTACATGTACTTTTCAGTGAAATCACACAGAACAAAAGGAGTTCGCTCAGTTTGTCTTATCTATGGTGCCTCTTTGAAAACATTATTTAATTAGCCCAGCTCATTCCCAATAGCCCTGCGTGTTTTTTTTTACTTTTAAAGCATTTCCCTTTTGGAAGTTATTATTAAATCTGCTTTCAGGTAGCACATTCTACATCCTATCAATTTGTTGATCAAACAAATTCTCATCTTTCTCTGGTTCTTTTGCCAATTATTCTAAATCTCTAGGTAATATGCCAGAAATGACTGAAGAGCAGCCATCTGTTAATGCCTCAACATTCGTTGAAATTCATTCAAACGAACAGTCGAGTGTCAAACTAAGCTGAGTGACAGAAATGATTTCTGATCTGCACCGATTTTGCAAATCATATGCATGTGAGCAGCCAGGGCATAATCAGTGGCCTCAGTACTTTTAAAGTATTGAAGGGATGAAACAAACAGACTTTCAGCTCTTGCTTCCATTCTGTGAAAGTTTCTGGAATATATGCACTTATGAATGTTGGGAAGGAAATGTGAAAGCCCCCATAGTCAAATAGTTTGCCTCTAGACTCATACATAAAGAATATCCACCTGTTTGAGAATGTAGACAGTGATCACGTTTTTACAACTATGTTCCAACATAAATTGAGAGTTCTTGACCTGAGTTCCTCAGAGATTTTCCCAGTTATCTGCTGTAAATTCAGTGGGAAATTAACCATTACTCTTTTTTTCCTATCCCTCAGCCAATTTTGTAGTAATTTTACTACTGTCCCATTTATTGCATCAGCTATAACCTGATGACACTATATTGAATGTCCAGTGTCGGTGACACTATATTGAATGTGTTGTGGAAGCCCATGTCCACCATATCAACGCTCCTATTAATTAACCCACATTTTTCCATGTGATTATTTATGCTATCTATTATAACTATTCCCTGATATTTGAAATTACATTGCCTAGTTAACAGTTGCTAGGATTATCCTACAACCTTTTATTGATCAAGGATGTCACATTTGGAATAATCCAATCTTCTGGCACCACCCTGAAGGTTAGCAAAGATTGACAAATTATTCCCAGTGCCACTGAACTTTACCGTTTTGCTTCCTTCTATACTCTTGGATGCATCTCATCTGGTCCCAGTACCTTATCAATTTTAACTACTGACAATCCATCCAAAAACTCCTCCTTATCTATTTTAAACCATTCTAGGGAGACAGTTTCTGCCACCTTGGACTGGTCAGGTAACATCTCCTTTATAAATAAGAACAGGTGCAAAGTGTTCATTTAATACCTAAGCCATGTCACCAGCCTCCAGTTGTAAATCCCTTTTTTGATACCGAATTGGCCCTACTTCTCCTTTTACTGTTCATGTGCCTGCAGAAGACTTCGGGATTCCTCTTTTTGTTAGCTATTAATCTTTTCTCATATTCCCTCTTTGCAAATCCTATTTGTTTCTCACCTTCCTTCTAAACCTTCAGTATTCTGTTTATTACTCAATTGTGTTTTCTACCTTACACTTGGCATAGTATATTTCTCCTTCTTTATCTTAATTTTTATCTCCTGGCTGTAGGAGGGACAGGACTGGCAGCTGAATGTCACAGGATTTAGATATTTCAGGCATGATAGAAGGGGATGTAAAAGGGATGGGGAAGATGTATTACTGGTAAGGGAGTATCTCACAGCTGTACTGAGGGAGAGTATATCAGAGGACTCTAATGCATGCAATTGGAACTAGCTGAGTGGGCACTGTGGATCAGCATGGACCAGTTTGGGCAAAAGAGCCTGTTTCTGTGCTGTATTACTGTATGACTCTATGACTTGTGTAGCGAGACAATAAGGGTAGAACTCAAGATTAGGAAAGGAGAAATCACAATGCTGGGGGTAAACTACAGGCCTCCCAACAGCCAGCAGGAGATGGAGGGGAGAACATGTAGACAGATTTTGGAAAGATGTGAAAACAGCAGGGTTGTGCTGGAGGGTAATTTTAACTTCCCCTATATTGACTGGGACTCACTTCGTGCTTGGGGCATGGATGGGACAGAATTTGTAAGAACCACTCAGGAAAGTTTCTTAACACAGTAGGTAAACAGTCCAAACAGGGAAGGGGTTATGTTGGAGATAACAAGGTGTGGACCTGGATGAACACAGCAGGCCAAGCAGCATCATAGGAGCAGGAAAGCTTGACGTTTCGGGCCTAGACCCTTCATCAGAAATGGGGGAGGGGAAGAGGGTTCTGAAATAAATAGGGAGAGAGGGGGAGGCGGATAGAAGATGGATAAAGGAGAGGATAGGTGGAGAGGAGGCAGACAAGTCAAAGATGTGGGGATGGAGCCAGTAAAGGTGAGTGTAGGTGGGGGGGTAGGGAGGAGATAGGTCAGTCCAGGGAAGACAGACAGGTCAAGGGGGCGGGATGTGGTTAGTAGATAGGAGATAGTACATAGGCGATGGGAGTGGGGCTTGAGGTGGGAGGAGGGGATAGGTGAGAGGAAGAACAGGTTAGGGAGGTGGGGACGAGCTGGGCTGGTTTTGGGATGCAGTTGGGGGAGGGGAGATTTTGAAGCTTGTGAAATCCACATTGATACCATTGGGCTGCAGGGTTCCCAAGGTGAATATGATTTGCTGTTCCTGCAGCCTTCGGGTGGCATCATTGTGGCATTGCAGGAGACCCAGGATGGACATGTCGTCTGAGGAATGGGAGGGGGAGTTGAAATGGTTCGCGACTGGGAGGTGCAGTTGTTTGTTGCGAACTGAGTGCAGGTGTTCTGCAAAGCGGTCCCCAAGCCTGCGCTTGGTTTCCCCGATGTAGAGGAGGCCACAACGGGTACAGCGGATGCAGTATACCACATTGGCAGATGTGCAGGTGAACATCTGCTTGATGTGGAAAGTCTCCTTGGGGCCTGGGATTGGGGTGAGGGAGGAGGTGTGGGGGCAGGTGTAGCACTTCCTGCGGTTGCAGGGAAAAGTGCCGGGTGTGGTGGGGCTGTAGGGGAGTGTGGAGTGGACAAGGGAGTCACGGAGGGAGTGGTCCCTCCGAAAAGCAGACAAGGGTGGGGAGGGAAAAATGTCTTTGGTGGTGGGGTCGGATTGCAGATGGCGGAAGTGTCGGAGGATGATGCGTTGGATCCAGAGGTTGGTGGGGTGGTACGTGAGGACGAGGGGTATTCTTTTTTGGTTGTTATTGCGGGGACGGGGTGTGAGGGATGAGTTGCGGGAAATGCGGGTGTCACGGTCGAGGGCGTTCTCGACCACTGCAGGGGTGAAATTGCGGTCCTTGAAGAATGAGGACATCTGAGATGTGGACCTGGTTTTGGGAAATGAACCCGATCACGTGAGTGAAGTTTCAGTGGAGGAGCTTTTCGGGAGTAGTGACCATAATACCGTGAGTTTTAAGATGCTCATGGATAGGGATAACAGCAGTCCTCGGGTAAAGGTGTTAAACTGGGGGAAGGAGAATTACAACAACATTAGGCAGGAACTAGAGAATGTTGTTTGGAGGCAGCTGTTTGAGGGTAAATCCACATTGGACATGTGGGAGTATTTCAAATGGCAGTTAATAAGAGTTCAGGAGTGGCACATTCCTGCGAGACTGAAGGATAGGTATTGCAGGTTACATTAACCTTGGATGACCAGAGATGTTATGACCTTGGTCAAAAAGGAAAAGGAAGCATACGTAATGTCTAGAAGGATCGGAATTGATGAAGCCCTTGAAGTATATAAGGAAAGTAGGAAAGAACTTAGACAAGGAATTAGAAGGACTAAAAGGGGTCGTGAAAAGTCATTCGCAAACTGGATTGAGGGGAATCACAAGGCTTTTTATACATATGTAAAAAGCAAGAGGCTATTCAGAGAAAGGGTTGGCCTACTCAAGGACAAAGGAGGGAATCTGTGGGTGGAGCCAGAAGAGGTAGGTGAGGTCCTAAACAAATATTTTGTGTCAGCATTCATCAAAGAGAGACTTGGTGGAGGATGATCTCAGAGAACGGAGTGTTGAATTTCTAAGCCAAGTTATTATTAAAAAGAAAGAGGTGTTGTGCATCTTAAAAAATATTAAGGTAGATAAGTCCCTGGGTTCTAATGGGATCCATCCCAGATAATGAGGGAGGCAAGACACCAAATTGCTGGAGCATTGACAGACATCTTTGTATCCTCTTTGGCCACAGGTAAGGTCCCAGAAGACAGGAGAATAGCCAATATTGACCCATTGTTTAAGAAAGGCTGCAGGGATAATCCAGGAAATGACAGGCCTGTGAACCTCATGTCAGTGGCAGGGAAATTATTGGAAAAGATTCTCAGGGACAAGATCATTTAGAAGCAAATGACTTATTAGCAATAGACAGCATGGTTTTGTGTGGGGCAAGTCGTGCTTCATTAACTTGATCGAGATTTTTGAGGAGATGACGAAGATGATTGATGAGGGAAAAGCGGTTGTTGTTTACATGGACTCCAGTAAAGCCTCCGATTGGGTCCCTTGTGTCAGACTGGTACAAAAGGTGAAGCCACATGGTATTGGGATGAGCTGGCAAGATGGATACAGAACTGGCTCAGTCATAGGAGACAGAGGGTAGTGGTGGAAGGATGCTTTTCGGAATGGAGGTTGTGACTAGTGAGGTTCCACAGGGATCAGTGCTAGGACCTCTGCTGTTCTTGATCTACATAAATTATTTGCAAGAAAGTATAGCTGGTCTAATTAGTAATTTGCGGACGATACAAAGTTTGGTGGAGTTGCAGAAAGCAAGGAGGATTGTCAGAGGATAGCGCAGGATATAGATCAGTTGGAAGCACTGGCATAAAAATGGCAGATAGAGTTTAATCTGGAGGTGAGGTGATGCATTTTGGAAGGTCAAGTACAGGTGGAAATTATACAGTGAATGGCAGACTCCTAGGAGTATTGATATGCAGAGATATCTGGGTGTGCAGGTCCATAGATCACTGAAGTTTTAGTATGGAAGAGCAAAATGTGTTGGCACAGGCTTGGAGGGCTGAAGGACCTGTTCCTGTGCTGTATTGATCTTTGTTCTTCCTTGTTCTTCCTTTTTCATTCAGGGCATTCTGTGTTTATTAGCCCTACCCTTCCCTTTTGAGGGAATCTACTCAACTATGTCCAAACCATCTCTTCTTTGAAGATAATAATGGAAACATAAAGTGCTAGAGAAACTCACAGGTCTGGCAGTGGAGAGAGAAACAAAGTTAAGGTTTCAAGTTGGATATTTCTTTGTAATTTCAGAACGAAGAGCCACATCAGACTTGAATCATAACTTTGTTTCCCTCTGTATGGATGCTGCCAGACCTGCTGGCTTTCTCCAGCACTTTCTGTTTTTATTTTAGATCTCCAGCATCCACAGTATTATGCTTTTACCTTCTTTGTAGGTAGCCAATGTTCGGCAACAGTATTTTCCACCTACATTCAATTCCAGTCAATCCCACACTCTGCTTACCACATGGAAGTCTCCTTTGACCATTCCACAGTCACCCTAAACCTTACGATACTAAATGCTCCTCCACTGACACTTGTTTTGCTCGGCCCACCTTATTCCCAAGAATCAATTCCAGCATTACCTCTTGTTTGGGTTGGACTGGACACATTGCTATAGAAAATTTGCCTAGACACAATTTAGGAATTCTTGCTTTTTGCTGCACTTTTCATGAGAACTATCCCAGTCCACATTTGGATAAAATTCCTCATTATAATTACTGTATAATGTCTGCACCTCTCTGCAGCTTCCTTGCAGATTTGTTGCTCTATATCCTTCCCGGTAATTAGCAGTGAGCAATGTAACTATGCCCGCTTTGTTCCTCAGTTCTACCCATGTCAACTCTATCCTTGAACCGTATGGGATAGCCTCTCCTTTCAGCACAACGATGCACTCTTTAACCCATACTGCCGTTCTTTTTTTATCCGCCCTTTTCTACCTTCGCTGAACACTTTGTAGCCAGGAATATTAAATTCATAGTCCTGCCTTTCCTTGATCCAAGTTGTAATTCCCCATGACAATTTTCACCTGTAACTTCCCAATCTGTTGACTGGACTCCATGAATTCACATCCATGCACAGTAACCCTGATTTAAGTTCCATCTCTTTCTTCCTTTCTGTGACTCCACCTATTAAATCCTATTATTTGTTCAAATGCTGTATGTTTTTCCCAGTCTTTTGTGCACACTGGTTTTACTCTCTAACACACTCTCCTGGTTCCCACACACTTGCCAAGTTAACTCCTCCCAGTAGCACCAGCAAAACATCCCACAAAGAGCTCAGTCCCAGCTTCATTCAGGTGCACCCTGTCCGGCTTGTACGGCTGCCAGTGCCTCGGGAATCTGAAGCCATCCAAACTGCACCATCTTTCCAGCCAAATATTCATCCATCTTATTCTCCTACTTCTGTATTCAATTTCTCATGGCGCTGGGAGCCAACTGGAAATTATTACATCTGAGGTCCTGCTTGCTAACTTTCTGCTTAACTCCCTAAAGGTCAGTGACTGAATTGTCTACCATAGTAACAGAAGCGCTGTCCCTAGAAGGGCTTAAAATAGATAAGGAGGAATCATTGGATAGATTGTCAGTACTTAAAGTTGACTGAAATCTCCAATTAGCAATAGCCTCACATCGTCGCTCTGTTATTGAACATTACAGTGTCCTCATGGCCACGATGCTGAAATAAAAATGGCCATAAAATGCACGTTCCAAACCAATCAAGCCATTCAACGTTCCCTACAAAATGTATCTATTTCCTTTGTGGATCTACTTAGTGTCAGTGTCTTTGCTTGTCCTGGTGGTCCTATAACGTGCCACCCCAATGGTGCAGCATGGCTTGTTGACTCTCACTGGGAAGGATGACAAGATGGCTTGCAGGATGCCCATCTGTAGCCTTGAGTCCAGAAGACCTGACTTTAGACTGTGCCACTTCGTCATGGGTGGCAGCAGTCTGGACTGACTGGCTGACAGATGGCATCCAGGGCATTGATGGAGGGACAGTGGTGTGAACATGAATGCTATTATTTTGAGAGTAGAAGTGAGCTCGATGTAACCACTGCGAGTGATCGAGTACAGCACCTCAGTAGTGCTAGGAGGACAGACTGCTAGACCGCTACATGACCGTGCAAGTCTCTCTGAATGATGGGCGCAATCTGAGGTTTGACAGCAACAAGCTGAGAATAGACGATGTCTGTCCACATTTCCAACACAACATTCCATTTGTGCTATTGTGAAAATTAACAAATTCAGCTATTAGATGCTGCATTATCATCAGGATAGTAATTGTAACTGATCTGTCCAGCATTTTCACACTGAAAAGGATGAACTTAACTCAAAATGCATCTCCCGTCTTGAAGACTTAGGCTGGAGCTGTGAGGCAACAATGCTAACCGCTGAGCCAGCTTGCCATCCCCAAGAAGGAATGAGAGTGAATCTTTGGCTTTTAATTTGTATAGAGGTGTTGCAATCTGGAGCAGATAACAAGTTTTTGGTAATCCACTGTCTTAAATCTTGCACCATCCTAATGCTAAATCTTGCAGTTTTAAGTGGATGAGGGAGGTGGAATAGAAAGTCAGCGTGGTGAATCAGCATCAGATAGTGAAGGTGGACATTAATAGCACAAAGGCAGCAATGTGAGGAAGGGAGGGGACTGGGAAGAGGGGGAAGGAATGGTAGAGGAGAGGACATCTCCACATCTTATCGGGAGTCCAGGCTGGAACACTTGAGGGAGAGGGCTGATGCTGTAAACAGAAATGTAGCCAAATTTAAATGACTTCTTAGCCTCTCTTTTCTTCTTAAGACAGACTCAAAACTGTAAAGAATTAAAATAAAGCATTCAGACACGGCCTCCTTCAATGCAGCCCTGATTCCAGAGACAGGCCTTCACTTCCACCTTGTGCAGCCTCCTCACAGCTTCCACAAATCTTTACTTTGTCCTACCCAATGCCTGAAAGATGCAAAGTGCTATCCAAAATTGCACAAAATCAGCTCTCTAATAAGCTCCATTCCTTGATAATGGGTTATTTGAAAATGCATGCCTGCTTGCCTTCCATCATATCTGAGACTGGAGTGAGGACTTCAGTTCATTAACACGTTATTACCGTGTCATATTTTAGGTATGTATTTGAGGTGACCTGGATGCAGCTTTAGGAGCCAGTCCCATGTTTCAATTATTCTTTAGCTCATGATCCTGGGAAATGCAATGCTATCCATTCATATTAAACTCCTGTCTCCAGCAAGACAACATTTAATGCATGTTTATAGAACCATAGAGAACATAAACAGATCCTTCAGTCTGACCTATCCATGCTGACAAGCTTTCCCAAATTAAACTAGTCCCATTACCCTGCATTCGGCCCATATCCCTCTAAATCTTTCCTATTCATGTACCTGTCCAAATATCTTTTAAAAGTTGTAACTCTACCTGCATCTATCACTTCCATGAAACACACGTGAAAACTACATCACAGAATATAGTATTTGCCAAAAATAGTCTTTCTGTTCAAGATTTCATCAGGATAACACCAAGCAGCTACTGCAGCATGGCTTTTTTTGTATACCTTATCTCATTAGTGTATAGTGCAATTTTAGTAGATGTGGAAATGAAGATTCAAAAATGTCTAAACAGTTAAGACTTCAGCCTCTTAACTGGATGAAGACCAGCTTCTAACCAGCATCACAAAATGGGCCGGACTGATAGCTGACTCTGCTTCTCTGCCTCATCGTGAAATGCTGGCTGATCTACTTAACAGTGACTCCTCTTAAAAAGAGAAAATAAAAATAAACAGATTTAAATGACTGCTGTAGCAATCTCTGCAGGAAGTTAGCCCTGGTTAGAAAATAACATCTGTAAGACACATCAGTGCATAGTGTTCAATGTGAAGCTTGCTGAGCTTTTAAAAAAGACTATTTGACAGGTATTACACATGTGAAAATATGATATGCTCACATAATGACAAAGTTGCAGGCTGTAAAACATTGGTTTAGCAATAAAATAGATTTAGGAATTTATCTTGCCTGAAGACAGTGAGCTACAATTTGAGGAGACGTGTATGTTATTCATAGTATCCAGATAAAATCTATTTGCGCATAGAAAATATATAAAAGGGTGAATGATGCCTTCTACCATGTAGATATAGGTCTGTAAACTCCAATTATTGTTAAATTATATTGGGCTGTATTTATTGTTTTATGACAATATGTTTTTTGGGATTGATGTGCTCACTTGGATTAGCATGAATCAAGTGTGATATCTAAAAGTGTGCTATTGATGTAATTTCCTAAGCACTATCATCAAACTTCCTTTATGATTTTGATACATATCAAGTCAGCACTCTATCCATCAACTTAGAACACTACTGCACACATAATGTCAACATGCGATTATGATTCAAGAAAACAATCTCAGAATCCTTACTCTGATGACATGAGAGATTGAATTTTCTTCTGAATTACCACCCTATGTGGGGGATATCTGTGTTACAAACTGTAAACCGTGTTCTAAAAGGCTATCTTCACAAAGTGGCTGCAAAAGAGCAATAACTGAATAATATTTCTTTAAAGTAACTGAAATAACTCCACAGAGGCTAGTATCCCATCACCAAGTCACCTATTTTTACACATGGAGAGTCCTTGATACTGACCCAGCTTCCTCAGAGCCAGCTCTCAGAGTGAACAGAGCCTCTGACACTCCTATTCTTGTCTGTCAGTCAGGGCTCCATGAATGGACCAGATTAACAGCGCCAGTCAGGGAACTCAGGTTCTATGAGGTCCACGTAGTTAACCACATTACAATTACTATCATCCGTCCCCCTCTGAGTCCAAGTATTTGCTACTTCAGGTGCCTGGAGCACACGTTTTTCCCTTCCAAGGTGGGCTCCCACCTGGGAGAAACATCTAAGGACCATGTACAAGTTCTCTCAGTGCTCCTTATTGGTTTTCCCTGTTATTAGCATGTCATCTAGATAAATGGAGAACATTTTACATGGTCTATTCCAGGTGGCCACTGTCCGCTGAAAAATTGCAAAGGCTGATGAAACCCCAAATGGCAATCTCATAAATTGGTGCAAATCCTTGTGGGTATTAATTGTAGCATACTTCTGGGAATCCTCATGTAACCACAACTGCAAGTACGCATGGCTCATGTCCAGCTTCGTGAAGGACAGTACCCCTGCCAGCTTTGTGTTTAAATCCTCTGTGTGGGGGATTGGGTATTTGTTCAACTGTGAAAAGTGGTTTACCATTTGTTTAAAGCCCCCACAAAAGCGAAACTAACTTGTTGGGTTTCGCCGTCAGTATGACCAGCACTGCCCATTCCACAAACAGGACTGGTTTGATGATTCCTTTACCTTCCTTTCTTCTGATTTCTGTTTCTACTTTTGCTCCCTAAAGCCAATGGCACTGGGCAGGCCTCGCAGAATCATGGAATTGCTTCCTGGTCAACATGCAAAGTGATGTTTGCTCCTTTGAGTGTCCCTAGACCTTCCCGAATAACATCTGGGTATTTAATTAGGACTTCACTCAGGCAGCCATTTTCTAATTGAAAAATGTTGAGCCAGTCTAGGTGAATCTTAGCCAATTTTGCCTCAATAGGCTTGGGCCTGAGCCTTTTACTACAATCAGTGGTAACTGATCCAGCTGCTTCTCATTAGAGACTGGAACTGAAGTTGTACCCTTAATCTGTAAATGTTCCCTGGTAAAGGTTCTCAATCTAGCCAATGTCTTATGCAAACTCAAGAGTTAGAGTTCAGGGAAAATTTTGGTAAGGACTGGTTCTGTGATCACTGAAACAGCCGTGCTGAAATTGACCTCCATTCAAACTGGGTGACCATTTAACTAGACGTTTATTTTGATTGGTTCTGATTGAACAATTTGACTGTTCCAAACCAGATATAGGTTGACTTTCCAGGATGCGTACTCTGCTGGATACCAGCCTGTGAGTTCTCTTTCTCAACTCAGGCCTAGTGGGACTCTTTTGCTGTCTCAACTCCGCATACCAGCAGCAAATACAATGGCTTGCTGGCCTGGATCCTGAAGAAAATGTTAACCTTTGGTCAAAGCTTGGTTTTGTTTTGGGGCTTTGCTATGTGGCCTGACATAGAGTCCCTCTGTTCAGGTTATGTCCTGAGTGAGGCTATGCAAGTGCCTTCACTCAGTGGTATTTCCCAAGCTCAGTCAAACAGGCAAGGGTGTCCACTTCGATCAGTGTACGCTGCAACTCATATGCTCCACTTGCCACATTTCCCAATGATAAAGCCAGTTGTAGTGCCTGTTTGAAGTGCACTTGGGCTTCAGCTGTTAGGCACTTTTTCATGGTTACATCATTAATCCCACATCTCATTAAGGGTTAAACCAAAGTCATATCCCTCTGCCAGTCATCTTAACCTTGTCAAAAATCCTGATATAGATTCGCCTGGTTTTTGAATTACGAGATAAAACCAAATTGGCCTCAGAATTAGAGGAGGCTTGGAATTGTAATATTCCTTCACTAAATCTGTCAACTCTTGAAAGGTTTTAGCATCTGGTGCCTCAGGGAAAGGTAGGCTCCTAATAACCAAAAAAGCTACGGATCCCCAAACTGTCAGGAGGAATTACTCGAGCAGCAGTTCTGTTTTTGTTATCAAGACAACAGGTTTTGAATTTAGATAATAAATCTGAATCGGGCACTTAGAGACTAAGAACCAATTAAATTTAAAATCTGATCGTTTTGACAACATAGGACCAATCCTATTATAAGAAATTGAGATATCATCAAGGGTATAAAAAGAGGAGGTAGTTGGAAAATCTGCAGAATTAACTCAATCTGCCAGAGTTAACAGCTCTCAAGAGAAAATGGCTGGCATTCATAGCCTTCCGTAAGTCTCAGAGAAAGCATCATCTAAATCAAAGATACCGATGGCGCAACTAATTAATATTCCTGACAGAATATTCGACGGCAAAGGCACAGAACTTTCTGAGAGACATGTAACCTGGCTGTAACTTTGAGAGACTAAAGTCTATATTTTTTTTATTTTATGTAAATGGGACTTGTATTATTGGACACCAGGTAATAGTCTAACGTGTTAATTTGAAATCACAAGCTTTTGGAGCGCAGCCCTTTCACCAGGTGCAGTGAGAGGAGAGTGCACTCTTGGCAGAGTGATCAAAAGATCATCCAACTGGTGTGAGTGGACTGAACAAAACTAAAGTGGCTGACTGACTGCCTCCTGTTGAATCTTTAACCATTCATATATCAATGCACTCTAGAAATTGCAGAAGCAAGGTATGGAGAACTCTGTTAGAAAGGAGATGCAAGTTTCGACTGATTAAGGTGCGAATTCTAGAAACTGATTCAAGTCACTGCCCTGAGATAATTAAAGGTTTTATAGGTGTCTGCCTAACTTTCTAAACATCAAACAGGCAGAGCGATAGGAATATACAAAAGGTGACATCTCAGCTCAGACACTGAATTGTAGGAGTTTTCCATAAACTGCCTCAGAGCTTTAACCAGGAATCAGGCTGTTTTATTCCAAAAGCAGGAATTTATAAAATGCCTGTGACTACAAATTGTGTTTCTTGAACAAAATAGAATGTGTCTGTAAATGAATAAACACTCCTTTTAACAGATTACAGGGCAAGGTGCTCCTCTCTGGTTGTTTCGGTTTTTGTTACTGGGGGTGTGTCAACCTCCACTTTATAACAGATTGGGGGTTTGAGTCCGGGATCTGTCCACCTCGGGCCTGGGATTTGGACAGGTTGGGACAGATCAGGTCTAAGATTTCGACGGATTTGGGCAGATCTGGAGGGATCCGGACAGACTTGAACAGATTTAGGATATGAAAGGTCCCAGCAGATTTAAACGGACTTGGGGACGAGTGTCCTAGATCTTTAAATAAAACTTTTGTGAGAAGCGGAAAGTCTGTTTAATTTTGGCTGCTTGTTGTTGGTTAAATCAAAAGTGATATAATGGCTCTTTCCATCACCAACAGTCTTCTGGGAGTGGAAGTTTACAAAGGTTGAGCAAGGAAAAGCTGCTGGAATTGGCAGACAAGCTGGAGTTGGGGGTTGCCTTTGGCTGTGAGAAGAGAAGATGTAACTACAGCAATAGCTCAATATTTGATCTTTGGAACTGGCTAGAATTCAATTGCAGATGAAACAGCTTGTACAGGAAAGGGAACTGTTTGAATTACGGTTACAAGCAGGGGAAAGACAAAAAGGAAAAGAGAGAGAAGAAAGCGAGAAAGAGAGAGAGTTTGAACTTTGGAAGTTGCAAATTAGGCAGGAAAGCTTAATATAATTAATGTAAAAACTTAAAATAATGGAAATGAAGGTAGAAGATAGGCTGGGGGAGAGGATAGGAGGGTGATGATGAACAAACCCATTGTAGCCAAAGACCTGGTATGAATATATACAAATATGTCAAAATTTTACCAAAATTTGATGAAAAAGATGTAGAAGCTTTTTTCATTTCCTTTGAGAAATTGGCTAAACAGATGAACTGGCCAGAGACTGTTAATTCAGACCACATTGGTAGGCAGGGCTAGTGAGGTGTTAGCAGCGCTGTCAGAAGAGGTGTCAAGAGAATATGAAGGAGTGCAGCAGGTTATTTTGAGTGCCAACAAATTAGTACCAGAAGAATATAGACAACAGTTCAGAACTGCAAGAAAAGAACCGGGTCACACTTATGTCGAGTTTGAAAGAGTTAAACAGAGCAACTTTAATAGATTGATGAGACCATTAAAGATAGAAAAGACATATGAGGATCTTAGACATGTTATTCTGCTGGGGGAGTTTAAAAACTCACTTCCAGAAGTCAGAGGAACTCATGTTGAGGAACAGAAAGTTAAAACAGCGGGAAGAGCTATGGAGATTGCGGATGAATACACACTAGCGCACAAATCAAAATCTACCTTCTGACAGCGATTTCATTCCATGATGGATAGAAATTGGGAAAGAGGGAGATCCTTCAATGAAAAACAAAAAATAGATCACACTAGGAATAGTTTGCTACATGTGAAAAATGAAACCCAAGAGTGTGAAAAAGATGTGAAAGACCTCAAGGGTTTTCACTGCAATAAGGTGGGACACACAAAGTCACAGTGCTGGTGGTTTAAGAAAGGCACGAGGGAAAAGGTAAGAGAGGCTAAATCAGTGGGATAAGTGGAGGTCGTGAAGGAAATACCAGAGGAAGTCAAGGAGCTGCAGGAGAGTGCACAGCCTAGCCATAGGATGGATAGTAACATAGTGCTGGATCTTTTCAAAGACTTGACTCCTGTGGGTAAGGTTTACTCAGGTAGAAAGGAGGAGTAGGTAAAAAAGTTGAAATATTGAGAGATACAGGAGTTGGTCAGTCTCTAATAGTAAGAGATGAAAGTATTTCCACTCCTTCTGGAATACTGTCCAAGAGAGTGATAACCTGTGGAATAAATGGAGAGAGATGTAGCATTCCCCTGCGTAAGATAAGGCTAGAAAGTCCAATCAACACAGGGGAAGTGACAGTCGGAGTGATTGAAAAAGTGGTTATTCCAGGAATACAGAGATAACAAGATGTAGAGCTGGATGAACACAGCAGGCCAAGCAGCATCAGAGGAGCAGGAAAGCTGACGTTTTGGGCCTAGACACTTCTTCAGAAATGGGAGAGGGGAAGGGGGTTCTGAAATAAATAGGGAGAGAGGGGTAGGTGGATAGAAGATGGATAGAAGAAAAGATAGGTGGAGAGGAGACAGACAGGTCAAAGAGGCAGGGATGGAACCAGTAAAGGTGAGTGTAGGTGGGGAGTTAGGGACGGGATAGGTCAGTCCAGGGAGGACGGACTGGTCAAGGGGCCGGGATGAGGCTAGTAGGTAGGAGATGGGGGTGGGGCTTCCAGGAATACCATTTGTTCTTGGATATAGCTGGATCACAGGTGGGAGTGATGCCCATTGTAGTGGAGAAGCCAAAAGAAAACCAGGGAACTGAGGACTTAAAAGGAAAATTTACTCTGGAATTTTTCCAGACTGTGTGGTAACAAGATCCCAGAGCCATCAGTTAAAACAAGAAGGGAAAACAAAAGAGAAAGATGAAGGAGTTGATGTCTAGTTAGCTGACGGCCTGTTTGATGAAATGGTAAAGGAGAAACCTAAGCAGGCGGAGGATGGGGCAGAGGTGTTTAGTTCTGAAAGATTAATGGAGTTACAACCAAAAGATGAGACTATAAAGGATTTATATCATAAAGCCTACTCTGAAAAGGAGTCAGAATGTGTTCCAGAATGCTATTATCTTAAGGATATCATCTTAAGGCAGAATTGGAGACCTTGGCAGATTAGTGCAGAGGATAAATGATCAGATAGTGTTGCCGGTAGAATACAGACATGAAGTATTGTGGGTAGCACACAAATTACTTGTAGGAAGTCGTCTCGGAGTGAGGAAGACTCAGGCTAAGATACAGAAGCATTCCTATTGGTCTGGATTACATAAAGATGTGGTTGAATTTTGCCGTACCTGTCATACATGTCAGATGGTATGAAAGCCACAGACAGTGATAAAACCAGCACATTTGACACCAATTCCCACATTTGAAGAACCTTTCATGTGGATTATTATTGATGGCGTATGTCCCTTCCCTGAAACCAGAAGTGGAAACCAGTATTTGCTAACCATAACAGATGAGTCTACCAAGTTTCCAGAGGCAATTCCATTATGGAATGTCAAGGCAAAAAAGATTGTGGAAGAGTTACTTGCTTTCTTTATCCATTATGGACTAGCCAGGGAGATTCAGTCAGACCAAAGGTCCAATTTTACTGCCAAATTACTTAAGGAGGTCATGGATAGTTTAGGCATCAAACAATTTAAATCAAGTGCGTACCATCCTGAATCCAGGAAGCATTGGAAAGGTGGCGTCAGATCCTAAAGCTTATTGCCAAGATTACCCAAATGATTGGGATAAAGGTATCCCATTTATGTTATTTGATACTAGAGATGCTCCAAATAAATCAACTCAGTTTATTCCATTTGAATTGCTATTCAGACACGAAGTGAGAGGGCCTTTAAAATTAAGGAAAAGTTGATAAGTCCAAAGTCAGAGATCTCACAGTTGGATTATGTATCTGAGGTGAGAGGAAGACTAAACAGAAAGGTAAACAACATTTGAAGGTGGCCCAGCACATAATGAAGCAAGAAGCGGATAAGAAATCTAAAATTCGTACATTTGCCCAGGGGGATAAAGGATTAGTGCTGTTACCAGTGGTAGGAGATCTCTTCAAAGCAAGGGTTAGTAGATTCTGTCAAATTGAGAACAAGTTAAATCAGGTGAATTATCTGGCAAAGTTGCCAAATAGGGAAAAAATGTTGTCGCGTATGTCATGTAAACATGCTGAAACCTTACTATGACAGAGAAAGGGAACCAGAGAAACAGGTAATAGTTACTGCCACTCAGAGTGAGGAGTCAAGTCCAGATGATTCTGATTTTGATGTGCCTCAGAATAATTTGAATAATGAGGAGGCCCTTAAAGAATGGGGGAGGGTAGTGAGCCGTCAGACCCAGGAACAGAGAACTGAATTGAAATGCTTGTTACAGTGCTATGAGGACATATGTAGAAATGGGATGGGGAAGGCTAACACAATAGCACACGAGGTTGATGTAGAAAATTCTGTTCCAATAAAGCAACAGCCTTACAGGTTTAATCCTCTCAACGCAGCACAGGTTCAGAAGGAATTGGAAGTGATGCTCCAAGAAGATATCATAGATCCAAGTCAAAGCAAGGCCATTAGAACATTTTAATATTTACACTGCAAACAATGCATCAGAGACAATTGTGTATACCGATCATAATCCTTTCACATTTCTGGAAAGATTTCAGGATAAGAACACCACATTATTTCATTGGAGTCTTATGTTACAAGCATTTAATTTGTAGATTGTACATGTTGCAGATCATGAAAATATTATTGTGGATGCTTCATCGTTGGTTTAAAAGAAAAATGTTTATATAAGATAGAAATGGTAGTGTTCAATGTTATATGTAAATAGAATTAGTGTGAAATGTGCAAACGTGATGTGGATCCAGTAATAAAATGGAGTTAAGGTTTGAGGGAAAAAAAGCCATCTTTTCACATCTTTTTTTAAGGGGGGAGGTGTTGTGAAGCTGTCGTGAGGCACTCGCTCTGGGTGTTTTGGTTTTAGTTACCAGAGGCGGGGTTGACCTCATGCTTTGTAACACTTGGAAGGCCCACATTATAACTACCTTTCCCCAGGCTGAAAAATGCCCATCCATATTGCAATCTGTTTTCTGCCCTTATCTAATTTCATATTCATGCTGCTACTGTTTTTCCCTTTCGCAGCTTTTAGCTTTGCTGCGAGGTCTGTTATATGGCACATTATCAAATGTCTTTTGGAGGTCCATGAGCATCACTTCAACCACATTACCTTCTTCAATCCTCTCTGATCCCTCAAGGGAGGACTCAAGCAAGTTAATTCAAGATGGTTTTCCCTTAGAAAATCCATGCTTGAATTCCTTAATTCATCCAAATTTACAATATCAAAAAGCTCAAGACACACACATGATGATATAAATTAATGCTTCAAAATGTGCAGCCAATAACAATATGAATTAATATCTTTGAAAAAAACATGCTCGAAGTACTGTTTTTAAAGATACACAAGCAATTCCCCCAGGATCTAACTTTTTGTTGTGAGTGAGCACAGTTATAACTCAATATAAATTTCCCATGGTTCCATCGACCTTGGCATCTTTCTGAATAAAGTAAGATTTAAACAATTAATTCTCTGGTTAGTAACTTAATAATCTTACATCAGTCGGCCCAGATGACTGTGAATTCACTATTCAAACTTTCACATCCCGCTTCAGACTCTGTGCTGTTCATTTCACAGTCCTGAAGCTTGGCTTAATCATACAGATTGCAAATACCTTGTGAAAGCTACTGCACTGTTTCCACTGTGTGCTTCAGGAGCAAAATCTCACTGTAATTAAATAGACAAAAGCAAGCCTGGTGGACAGCAGTTCCCCTTCATTGACTGGCTGCAGCCAATACTGTCCCATTATTAATGGCATCAAATACTATATGTGTTAGGGTTTACTTCCACGTAGTGGTAGCTTCACACAACGCAAAGCCAATTGTTCTGCTTGAGCTTTGTGACATGACTAAACAAATTACCAGTTATTTGCTGCAGACCTGAATTACTGATTAACCAACAGTGATAACTATTTTGTCCCAAGTGACAACTGTTTAGTTAACCATGGCTATGGCTCAAACTGAAGGATAAAATTAAAAGGAAAATGTCTCTCCTGATAAAACATAGAGTGTGTGATTATCCCAGACAATTCCCTTGATTCACTGCTGAGCTTGAATCACTGCTTCCTTCCATCACACTTTCTCCTTAATACTTTTTATTGCTGGAAAGGACAGCCGCTTGAACTGTGATTTCTCCACATAATCAGCAATTTTCAAACAAAATAGGTACCACGTTTCTCCTCTAACAGTGGAATATTTTGTTGGAATGAAACCCCATTTAAATGTGAAACCTTACCAGGCTGTGACTAATGTGAGCTGTGACAAAACGTGTGACAGAACCGGGTAGGATGTTTGGCAAAGCCTATCTCAACATCAAGATCATCTTGCCACATCTTCCTCAAGTTGCATGGCAAGATTCGCTAGTGAGCAGCAAGTTCCCGATTGACTTTCATTATTACTTATTAAACACCTTGTTAACAGCTCAACTCACCAGTGGTTGTGATCTTACCAAACTTGCCATACAAATGAGCTGGCAGGGAAAACTCGACATGGAAACCAGAGTGGATTCTTTACCACCTTCTCTGAATGGACTCCATTTTAGCCACAACCAAAGTGCAGAGCAGGACACAATCCTTGAGCACCAGCTGCATGTACCTTTCTACCCCAAACATTGGCATTCCACTCTCAGGAGCTGTTGACATAAGTGTGGCATTTTCCAATGCATTGACACTGCACCCCACAATGGAACACTGCTCGAAGAGGGCTCACTGGCAACCAGTAATGCACAGCTGCATAGGTTACAGGAACCACACAGGGATAGGAATTCCTTGTACAGCATGGATCAGGCTTGCTCCCTTGCTGTCTCAACAAGTGTTCTTGCATGCCTTGCCCAATTATGCCTTGCATTGCCAATTGATGCAGTCACACCAACAGGCTGGTAGCTGTCTTCAATCAAAGGTGCATTCACTGTACCTGCTGTCAGTGTGCCACATCACTCTATCATCTGTGCCATGTGACCTGCTTAATGGCCAGTCTGAAGGGTGGGTGTGATGCCAGTGGGGACATTTGCGTCCTCCAAACAGTGGTCTTGGCATGTAAGGACTGGCGCTTGCTGGTTGTAGTTGTTCAAGGGGTTGCATCATGGTTGTCGTATTACCTCCATTTGCAGAATGAGTGAAGAGGTAAGGGGTGGGGTGCTGGGTGAAAAGGGCCTGGAATGGATAGACATGCGTAGGCAAATGTACAGGACTTGAACAATGACCTGGGGAAGTGCAAAGCCTGAAGTGTTAACAAAATGAAGAATGGAGAGTTGATAATGAAGGTCTCAGAGTCTCATTGACACTAAGGCTGCTCAGAACAACATGAATAAGAACACGATGTTATGAGCATGGCCTGTTAAAAATACTTACTTTTTGATTGTAAATTTGGTAACAGAGTTTGTGGACGGGGGGCTCCTTTGATATTGATGTCAATAAGATGTTATCCCTCTTTTGAATCAAACATTATTATAATGGTTATGTTCTTGACAATAGTCCAAAGAAGTGAGAGTTAGCAATTATGGTTAACAGTTATGGTCAGCATGTAAGAAATGGTGTAAGACAGGAAATTAATGGAAGTTTTGTTTAAGGATGTTCAGGTGAGAAAGGGGTTTGGGTTTGTGCAAGGTGGATGTTGTGTGTAGGCGTAATTCAAAGTAAAAATTTGGTGGCATTTTTGGTGGAAATGGTTTGTGAAAGTGTAACATTAAGAGAATGTATGGTGTATTGGTGCTTAGGGGACCAGGGGATAAAATGAAGAGATGGTGTGTTCTCCTAACTGCCTTACTTAGGAAGTGGAATACGTTCTGAAATAATTCTATGGATGAAGAAAACTGCATTCTGTGCCATCTCCGTCCACCTAGCACAGGGGCTAGTTCTGGTTGAATTGATGGCACCCACTGTAATGGGTTTATTCAACTTGTACATCCCTGGCAAATGTTATCCTTTAGTTTATATTGCTTCTCTTTGTTATTCCTAGAAAAAAATTACTTCACACATAAACACATTACATTTTATTTGCTATATTTGTGACAATTCCACCAAACTGTCCGGGTCCTTTTGAAGTCTACCTTCATCCTCCTCGTAGTTCACAATACTTCCAAGTTTTGAGATACCTGCACATTTTCACATCGTGCCCTATACACATAGAAGTCTCGTGCTGCTCCTTGGAGAGCCCCTGTAGATCTTGCTGCTATCTAAAATCCAATAGCTCATCCATACTGTCTGAGCTAGATTGAATGCACCTTCTCCTCTAGCAATGACCCAGTGGGTTTGAAGACTGCGAGAGGGTGGGTTGGTTCCATAATTGGGTAGGGGCATTCTAAGATGGGACTTCCTTCCAAGAAAAGTGCAAAGCTTTGCCTTAAGGCAATTAATGCTCTATCCCAGTATGAAATTGCTATGGGATAATGTCAGGACCAAAGAGTTCGTCCCTTGAAAACTTTGAGCTGGCATGGAGGGACCGCGTCGCTGGAAAATCCACCCATGTTTAACTTAACTATCTTGATATCCACGTTACTTTTTTATTGCAAGGGTTTTAGCTCTGCTGACGAGCCTTTGAGGTGGCAATGTATAAAACAGCTTTTATAAATCAGTTTTATCAGATTAATTATGGTATTCTCATCAACCCTTTCTATTAACACATTAAAAAATTCAATCATGTTAGTGAAGTATGATTTGTTATTTTTAAAAAAAATCCATGCTTGCTTTCTTTAATAAACTCCATATCTGCAAGTCATTCTGAATTTTGTCCTCAATTATGGTTTATACAAGCCTTCCCACTACTTAAATGAAATAGACAGGCCTGGTGCTGTCAGGCTTTTAAGTTTAACAACACAGGGTGCAGTGAGGGGTAGGAATCCTGCTAATGGAAACACTTGCAATAACTCAATATACATGATAAACCTCTTTGTGTCCAGAAGTAGGTCAGTTATTTCGTTTTTGTGTTGGAAGGATTTTTGAAGGTTAATGTGAATTGAGTCAATTTTACCTAAAGCTCCTTCCAAGTACATAAATAGGAAATGTTTAGAGGAATATGGGCCTAATGCAGGCAAATGGGGCTTGTTTAGATTGGGAAGCCTGATCAGCATGGATGAGTTGGACTGATGGGTCTGTTTCCATGATGTGTATAATTCTATGACTCTACAAGACATGCGTCTCCTTAAACTGGCTTATTCTATAACATCATCATTTGAGCAGCATCATTTTGTAGATTCTGTTAGAAAAGTACCTCCTGGAATCCCTACAGTGTGGAAGCAGACCATATGGCCCATCAAATCCATACAGATCATCTGAAGAGCATCCCACCCAGACCCATTCCCCTACCCTATCCCTGTAACCACACATTTCCCCATGGCAAATACAACTAACCTGCACATCCCTGGACATGATGGGCAATTTAGCATGGCCAATCCACTGAACCTCATTTCCTGTTGTCGTATACTGTATGACTTATCAATTTCAATTCCCCACTCATGTTCTGCCTTCAATATAAGGATGAATGTGGGTTTGGCCAAAGTGAATTGCATTGTGACTACTATGTCTATGGTTGCAAGTCCTATTTGATGACATTTTTGCCCTCCAGAAACATGCATTCAGACTTGTTTATGTGTGATGACCTTAATAAGTTTTAGCATTTGACCATTATCCTTAACTATGATTCAACAGCTTCTAGAAAGGCAAGTAGACTTGAGAGCTTTTGAGAGTAAGACATCAACATTGAAATTGATCTCAGTGTAAGTAGACTAATTAGGAGGCCTATTAAAGCTGCTGGCATAGTTGCGTACAATATTGGGAATGTTACAAGCCCAGCTGATGTTAATACTGGACAAAGCAAATCCTAGAGTGAAACCTGGCTTGATAACCCCTAACTTTGTTTCCCTTTTTATCTGTGGATATCTGTCACTGAACATGTTGACAAAGTGTCTACAAGTATATTTTTAACAGAAAGCGTAAAAATTGTTTACTAAATAATAACTATATTGAATTAGATGAAAACTTTGAAAAAAATTCAGTATAAAAGATTCAAACTCACGCTATTACTTTTATCCCAAGAATCTCCATAAAAACACCAAACTTCAGTGAAGATTCACCATTATTTCCGCACTAAGGTTTCTTATTCAGACTGATACACCTGCAACCAGTTTCCTTCATGTGACAATAAAACCTACTTCCAATTCTAATTCTGTCAAACTCCTTTAGATTCACTAAATACATTTCTTCAGCTATTATCTTCCCCTAAGACACATAAAACAAATTATAAACTAAACCTACCGTCACTTTAACTTCAGAGCAAGCGCAGGAGTTCCCTAAGCTCAGCTTTCAGTAATTTTACGAGATTTTCTTCTCGAGAATAACAAACTGAATTCTGGATTTTTTCTGCATCTCTGTATGACTCTGGATCCCTTTTGCTTCCACAGCGCAGTTGTTTCTTTTCTTTCCATTAATGCACTAATCCAACTATCCCATCTCTTCATTCCAAGGACAACACAAAATATAAATCAAACTTAAAGTTATATGTTGCTCTTAGTGTATCCCAGCTAATCCTTCCAAGGTTAGGAAAGCTGATATTTCTTTGACTTTTTTTTTATTCATTCATGGCACATGGGATGTGGGTGTCGCAGGCTAGGCCAGCATTTCTTACCCGTTCTTAGTGGCTCTTGAGAAGGTGGTGGTGAGCTGCCTTCTTAAACAGCTGCAGTCCTCCTACTGTGGGTTGACCCACAATGCCCTTAGGGAGGGAATTCCAAGATTTTGACCCAGCAACAGTGAAGGAACAGTGATGTTTTTCCAAGTCAGGATGGTGAGTAGCTTGGAGGGGAACTTAGAGGTGGTGGAGTTCCCATATATCTGCTGCCCTGTCCTTCTAGATGGGAATGGTCATGGGTTTGGAAGGTGCTGTCTGAGGATCTTTGGAGAATTTCTGCAGTGCATCTTGTATTGTTCTGCTGCGACTAAACACTGGTGGTAGAGGGAGTGGATGCTTGTGAATGTGCATATTGATGTTCAAAATATTTGGGTTAACTGAATTATTGTGTGATGGACATCGTTACCTGCCTGCAGGTTTAATGAAATATCAGGGGAGCCACTTCACCAGACCATGCCAGGCCGCTAAGAGGTGGCCACCATTTGAAAGAAATGTAGGAGGAATGTCGGGCAGCACACTGCCCATCATGACTCTTCTGACTTTGTAGTCTGTTTTCCTCCCACACTGACAAAGAGACAGGTTTTAAGGGAGATGAAAGTGGATGGCTCAGCTATCACCGTTGTTGCGGGTGGGGAGGTGTCCTGACCTGAGCGAGTGAGGAGGCAGCACAGAGGGCATGCAGGGTTAGTCATGTCGGGTGTTTGGGTGGGTGATAGCAATAATGAGCAGGTTAGAACATGAAAATGTGACCCGTGATGCGCGGTGGAAACAACGGCAGAAATAAAATGAGGTATCAGAGAGAAGGTGGTGTCACTAATACTGATAGAATGCAGAAGGACATTGACCTTCCTACGACAGTGGGCACCGCTCCGGATAGCTGGGACCGTACTGTCCTGGGTGGCAATCTCAGAGAGGCTGATGACCATCTCTGGCCGTCCTGAAGGAAGGGAATGACCCTCCTCTACCTCATTCCATGCACAAGAACCTTCACTTGCCTATCCACAAAGAGGGGCACCAATTTCCCCACCTCTGCCATGTATGGGACAAATGTTCCAAACCATGTGAGGCAGCTCTGACTGACAGTGGTTCTCTGATTGTACAACAGCCTTTTAAAGATGGTGCGTTGACAGGGATACCAGTCAGTTCAGGGATTTGTAGGCAGTGGCCAGTTCTTCCAGACACAGTGAGTGGATGAATCAGGCTCACATCAGATGAGAGGGCTATCATGGGGGTGGCCTACATAGTTCACGATTGAAATGGAACTCAGTACGCCTTATGGAGAGAAAGATAATGAAATTCACACATCAAAATGTTGTTAAGATTCAGTGCTAGTAATCTGGTAGATTTGACCTACAGGTGGCACAGTGGGCTTAGTGGTTAGCACTGCTGCCTCACAGACTCAGAAACCCAGGCTCGATACTACCCTCAGATGACTGTCTGTGTGGAGTTTGCACATTTTCCCTGTGTCTATGTGGGTTTCCTCCGGGTGCTCCAATTTTCTCCCACAGTCCAAAGATATGTAGGCTCGGTAGACTGACCATGCTAAAGTGTCCATAATGTCCAGGGATGTGCAGGCTAGGTGGATTAGCCATGGGAAATGCAGGGTTACAGGGTTGGGGTGGATCTGGGTGGGATGGTCTTCGGAGGGTTGGTGTAAATCTGATGGGCCGAACAGCCAACTTCCACACGGTAGGGATTCTATGATTCATACTTCAGCAGGGGAAGCCAAAAACAAATTACAGAAAATTTAAATTGCTTGGAAACATTTTGAACGTGGTTGCTAACCTAAAGAATGAATTATCTTTATCACTGGAGATTCTCTGAGTGTTTGTGGATATCAGCAGGTATCTCTCACGTAGAATTTCCCAGGCTAGCTTGTGACAGAGGGAGAGGGCTATTCAAGGTTTAATCACTGCACCCACTTTACCAAATTGTGAGGGGCAACATAGATGAGCCAAAACCTAAAGCAATCCCAAGTTCCTCTGAAATTGTTATTTTTTTGTCTCTCAGGCCTCATAAACCCTAGGATCTCATTTCTTTACATCATATATTTTCTCCTTCTTTCCTTGACCAATCACCAAGCTGCTGAGTGTATAAGATGCACCCTATTATCCAGGAGGCTTCAAAACACAGTGAGTGAGGGGGAAAAGTTCTCTCCTCCTTTCCGTAAGTGGAATATTAAAAGAATAATCCACTCCATTCATAATCTTGTCATATTGACACTTGTTTTCACAAATTACTTCTAAAATCCTACACTTCTGACTTTTCCTATTATTCCTGTCAACATATATACAACATATGATGTGTGCCAAAACAGCAGAGACATATATCACAAATGATTTTGCTAACAGGCAGTTACTGCAAAAAGAAACGTAGTTCATTAGGAGCACAAGATGGGAAGTCACAGGCCCATGGTTTCCGATTTGACAATAGACGGACAGTATGTTGCTCCAGGACTATGATTCTATCTCTACTGTTATATCTGAACTCCACAAGAAAGTCCAGTTGGGAAGCAAGATCTTCAAATTATCAAAGTTATATTTTCACAGACATGCCGCAAAATACAATTAATGCCAACACAACTGAGGGAGACGATAAAATGCTTTTTACAAAATCTGATTAATACCCTGCCAAAGTAGGCAATTAATCATGTTATCATTTACTTTTTAATTTATGGATTTCCGAAAAAGTAAACAACACAGCAATTACTGATATTATGTCAAATCTCCTGTTTTACAGAAGCTGTAAAGAGATAAGATGATACGATGTAGCATCAGCTGTTCAATATGAAGTCATCAAACCCTTAACTTTATTCCCTGGTCACCACATGCTATTCCAGCAGACTAAATTTACATTGACAAATCAATCATTTTCACTGGCTCGGAAACTTCACAATCAGTTACTGTTCTCTGGCATTCTAGCCTTACTATTAATTTATTGAAGGTAACATTGGTGGATGTGCGTTCAGCTGCCGCTAAGCTCTGGAATTCTCTTTGTAAACCTGTCTACTTCTCTTTCTGTCTTCCATTCTTTAAACCCTTCGTCTTTGACCAAGTTTTTAAACATCTCTCCAAGTATCTCCTCAGGTGTCCTGATGACGTATTTTGCTTTATACTGCTTCAGTGAATTGTCTTGAGATCGACATTTGCACTTTTGTTTTGGAGCGTGTCAAAGATTTATTTAAATATGTGGCTCCTTTGAAATTTCTACAGTGGTGAACGCACAGTAATTTTAAGGGACCATTTGTGCATTATCTCCGCAGGTCCTTTCGAGTTGTTGTGTAACTAAGAGCTGTGAATTGGGACATTTTATTATGTTAATCATGTCTCATCAGACAAATTGTCCAAATTTGAGCTGTCAGGATAGGTCAGGACAAAAGTACAAATGTTGAGCTATCAAATCATATTTAGAATAGATATTGCATTGTTTGATTAAAATCTAAGGGCTAAATATTAAATTTGCAGACTTTTATTTGAGAGAGTGAGAATGTGTGAGCGGGAGTTGGATTAAACATAATATAATTTCGGCATAGGAGGTTAGGATTTTAGATTTACTACTCTGACATTGTTTCCAAAATACACATCCTGCCCAAGCCTGATAAGATTAGATACAGCCCTGTCTACCTGCATTAACTAACGTACTAGAGTTGAATTTTATGGACCCCACCTCTCTCTACCTTGAAACGCACTGACTGGGGAGTATAAAATTTAACACTCTATCCAACCAGTGAAGTTAATACAAACCATTTCACTGGGCAGTCACAGAGCAGAGCCTTCCCATATGGACTACAACGATTGGAAACAAACCTCAAGACCAAACAGATTTTACAAGAATGTACGGCCAAGAAATTAATGAATAAATGTGGTACATAGTCATCTGAGTGAACAGAAGCACTCATTCTCTGAAGCATATATGTCTTTGTTTGTTATAAATGTTAGGTACATGTACTTCCAAGCAGATACTGCAAAATGATCTTTCAAAAACCCTTTTTTTCTCAGATTGTGACAAAATCACTTTCAACTGAGGTTAAATTTCCTGACTTGGTGCTCCTGATGAGAAGTTTCTCCCATGCACAGTTCATGTCAGAAATTTGGGAACACACAAGGCAGGGTATTCAAACCTTAATGCAAAGTCAGGGCAAAGTCAGAATGTATGCCTTTGATATTATCACAGTACATGCAGTGTTCAGCTCTTTGAGCACATCTCCCTTACCATAACCAATACACACTTTCCATTATTCTAATGAGGATGTTACTGATGATATTGATAATAAAGGTATTACTTCTATTAAGAAAAAGTATTTACAGGTTGGAGTTAGGGTGATAATAGCATATCGGCCTGCTCCCAATCCTCAGTGATGTGATGGATGGATCCAGCAAGTATGCTATTGAGAAAATTTGCACCCACAATAATCTGCTCACCAATGCTGAGTTTAGTTTTGTTAGATCCAGTTAATTTGAAACGTCATCAGTACCTTCTCCATGTTAGTGACACAAGTAATGAATACAAGAGGAGAATATCCTTATGGCAAGAAAACATTTGACTGAGCATCAGAGTAAAGTAGTCAAACAAAACTGATGTCAATGGGGATCAAAAGGAAAACTATCCAGTTATACCTGGCAGCATGG
The DNA here is from genome assembly GCA_024137785.1 of Ginglymostoma cirratum. NCBI lineage: Eukaryota > Metazoa > Chordata > Chondrichthyes > Orectolobiformes > Ginglymostomatidae > Ginglymostoma > Ginglymostoma cirratum. Next base: position 1,968,322 of record JAHRHZ010000143.1, on the reverse strand, counting down.
TGCCTCAGTGGTTAGTACTGCTGCCTCACAGCGGCAGGAGCCCTTGTTTGATTCCACCCTCGGGCGACTGTCTGTGTGGAGTTTGCAATTTCTCCCTGTGTCTGCGTGGGTTTCCTCCGAGTGCTCCGGTTTCCCCCCACAGTCCAAAGATGTGCGGGGTAGGTGGATTGGCCATATTAAATTGCCCATAGTGTTCGGGGATGTGTACATTAGGTGGGTTATAGGGGATGGGGCTGAGGGTTGGTGTGGACTTGTTGGACCGAAGGGCCTGTTTCCATACTGTAGGGATTCTATGAAAGGAAGATGTCTGTGTTTGTTGACAGTTAGTAATCACAGCCTCAGGAAAACACTTCTGGAGATCACTCTCAGAGTTCCTTAAGGAAGTTCTTCCCAAACCAGTTATCTTCAGTTGATGGAAGGTCAGGAATGACATTGTTTGCTAACAATTTCATAGTAGATACCTTCATTTTAATCTAGTGCAATATGTCTTATCATATAGTCTCCACCTGGTACGGCAACTGCTCTGCCCAGGAACATAAGAAGCTATAGAAAGTTATGTGCACAGCCCAAACCATCATGGAAGCCAAACTCCCATTCATGGACTCCATTTATGCTTCTCGTTGCTACAGAAAGGCTGCAACATCATCAAAGACCCCTCTAACCCTGATAATGCTTTTATCCAACCTCTTCTGTCAGGCAGCAGATATAGAAGAGTGAACACAACACCAACAGGTTCAAGAAAAGTTTCTTCCCTGCTGTTATTAGACTGCTGAATGGACCTCTCTAACTTTAAATAATGTTGATCTTGCTAATGTTGATCTTGATTTGCACATCTCCTGTACAGCCATAACCTTGTATGCCTCGCTGTGTCTAAGCAACTCATCGTCTATATGTCCTTAATTGCTATGATCAGCCTGTACTGCTCGCAAAATAAAACTTTTCACTGTACTTAGGTACATGTGACTACAATAAATCAAATCTGTTCCCAACTTCCCCAACCTCAACCCTAACTCCAATGGGCTGCATGTATGCCTATTGTGCCCATCTGCTGCTGCCGGATCTATAAGTCAATCCAATTGGCTGGCAGCTGTGTTAAGACTTCATTCTAAAACAGGGGAGAAAGTCTCATCTTAAAGCAGTGTTAAATTGCAGTGGCACAACAGTTGAGACTGTACCTGGCCTTCCCCATCAACTTCTTAGATAAGTTTGGGACAGGAACCACAGCACTCCATAGAAGTCAATCTATGTTTGTACTGTATTTAATGCAGAGTACAGGGCACCCTAGAATGACTTGTCCTTCCTTCTACACACCTCTTTACCTTTTCCCCACCCCCAACTCTTCATTTCACAAATGTAGTTAAGTTGACAAACTGAAAAGTGGTGGATTGAACTCAGGGCAAATCCAAACTACCTTCTTAGGTTCTGTCTTCATCCATATCCTATACTTTGTCCTGTTGTTGATTTAAAATCATCCAGATAACATATAACCCAGGTATTCTGTTTGACCGGGCTGTTGATCATGGCCCATTTATTATCCCTATCCTATTCCTCTTCCCTTTCAAGCTTTCTTTCCTGATATTTATGTGAATCTGGTTACAAGTCAAGGGGATCTCCAGGCATCAGCAACTGTGTTATCACCAAGCAGGATATGCAAACAATTGCACAGACATTAAAATATGGTGGTTATCTTGCGATTTTAGTTACATTTTAAAGAGAATAAAATAAATAATTGGGGCATGGGATTAACACAGTATCACAAACAAACTTCACAACCAGAAAATTAATTTTCCAGGGTCAAATATCTTTAACCACTATTTATGAATTTAGTACATTTCTAAACAGCCAGTTGCACCTCATTCCACAAAGGTGCATTTTTATTTTTGATAGCAAGAACAATAGTGTGAAAGGGGAGTGGCTGTTATTTCTAATTAATTGAAGTCTGTGAGCAGGAGTCATGGAACACAACATTGCACCCTAAAGAGATATACGGACTCACTGACAGAAGCTTTGGGATTTATGTGTTTAACTGTTCATTTGCAGTTACTGTTTCTGCCAGTTGCAAAGGATTAAGGATAGTGCATGCTCAGTTTTGCCATCATTGCTACTGCAAAATTTGGGCCATTACATCAAAGGCATCATGTAAATGCATGTTTGATTTCAGAACTGAAGGACGTATATACATAATTACCAAGTTTGAGCAACAGTGCAGATCAGAAAGATTTTGCTTCTGCATTCCAGAAATGTGGGTTTGACCTGGAGAACCTGTCAAATGTCAGATCAGACATGTAAATAAATGTATTGAGACTCCCAATAGCATATTTAAGAGATGTTAAAGATGTGTTGACTGACATTCTCCTTGGAATAGAATTCAATGAATAATTAGGTAAAAGTATGACTGGGAGATAGAAGTATAAAGTGAAGCCAGTGATTATAGTCCATCTGGACCAAGGAAATGTCACCCTTGGAATGGAACTTGTTAGGTCTGAATAATTTAGGCTGTATACCTAGGTGCATTGTCTAAGCTTTGCCAAATTACTTAAGTGGGTCTGGGAAATAGCCAGTGATTTATTTGCTGAATGAATTAACTTATGATTTTTCTTCCTTCTCAAGGGATTAAATAAATTAGAGCTAGTTTATTATGATGCCTATACCAGAAGGACTAGAATGAACATTCAGATGAATGACTTCTTTCATGCCATACTCATATTTTTTTAATCTGCTTGACCTGTACTGAGCTTATTAGGTTCAACAATTAATCATGTTCGGCCATGGTTCCTACAGCGTCGCTGTGGTGCTTCATCTTTGATCAAATGTGCAATTGTCACAAGCTAAAAACAGCCTAGCAATGAGTGTGCTTCTAAACTGAAATATTCTTTTTTCTGTGCTGCTCTCCCAGCATTTCATTTCTTGCTAATTGAAGAGAAAAATAGCTTGAAAGTATTCTCTGTGTAAATCTTCCTACCTGCCACTCATTGCTCCTGGTGGTCAATTGCAGAATATGTTGCTAAAAAAGCACTCAGTTCTGCCATTATTCACATCAGAAACTGATGTTTGAGAATAGTAAGTGAATTCCTGTTTCCAGTCATTGATTGCGCGGTTAATGTTACCGTCTAAGTTTTTGAAGAGGAGATGAGTTCTCTCATTCAGTATTTATCCCCAACAATAAAACTAATTGTCTAGTTATTATCATTCTTCTGTTTGCTATAATTTCCAGTTAGGCCTGAAATAACTGCCAGATCTGTGTCAAATGTCAGATCAGACTTGTAAATAAATGTATTGAGACTCCCAATAGCATATTTAAGAGATGTAAAGCCTGTTTTCAATTGGGTGCCCTGGACACATATGCAGTGCAGACCTTCAAATTACTTCATTCACTGTAAAGTTGTTTGCAGTATCCTGAGGCCATGAAAGGTGCTATACAAATGCAAAATTTCTTCCCTCTACTTCCGACCATGCTATGCTTAGCCATTATCATCACGTGATCTCTCCAAAGTTGGCATGTTTGCCCACCTTGCCTGTGCCAACATGGCAGAAAATGCAGCACAACTTGCTGGATCTGGAGAAATACTGTGTTTCCCTCCTTCATCAGGAAGTAACTCACTTAACCCACAGCCACTGGCTTTTTAATTTGTAAACAGCCCAGAATACATTTAAAAAGAAAGAAATACACTCAGTTCCATCACACCTTTGACAATGTTAGGATGTTCAAAACAAACTTTTGAATCTATGGCATATTTGGTGTGAAGTATTCTTCAAGTTGTGAAAGATAGCAGCCATGTAGCATTCAGCAAGATCCCTTACTGAATTAATTAAGCTCCTGAGGGAATATTTTGATCAGATCACTAGTAGAACTCCAACATTATTCTTCAAATTGACCAGCTATGGGTGGCACAGTGGCTCAGTGGCTAACATTGATGCCTCACAGTGCCAGGGATCTGGGTTTGATTCCACCCTCAGGTGTCTATCTGTGTAGAGTTTGTACATCCTCCCCACCTCTGCATGGATTTTCTCCGGGTGCTCCGGTTTCCTCCCACACTCCAAGGATGTGCAGGTTAGGTGGATTAGCCATGGGAAATGCAGGGTCACAGGGATGGGGTAGGGGAATGGGTTTGGGTGGGATGCTCTTCAGAGGATCGGTGTGGACTCGATGGGTTGAATGGCTTGCGTCCACACTGTAGAGATTCGATGATTCTATGAGAGGACACATAATTCCCATTTGTTGCCATCACAGAGACATGGCTGAGGAAGGGACAAGACTGACAAGTTAACATTCCAGGGTATACGATCTTCAGGCAGGACAGGGGAGCATGCAAAAATGGAGATTGTGTCACATCATCAGTTGGGGAATCAGTTACTGCAGGAGGAGGGATGATATCTGGAAGGGTCATCAAATGAGACTTTGTGGGTAGAACCTAGGGATAAAAAGGGGGCAGTTCACACTGTAAAGAGTGCATTATAGGCAATATTATATATTGAGCAGCAGATATGCAGTCAATTCATTGAGGGGTGTAAAAACAATAATAGGGTAATTAGATGACCGGATTTAAACTACCCCAATATTAATTGAGATAATCAATGTACATAAAAGGTTTAGAGAGGGCAGACTTTTTGAATGTATTCAGGAAAGCTTTTTATATCAACATGAGGGTGATCCTCTAATGGACAGTGCAATGCTGGACCCAATTCTGGAGAACAAAGCCAGAGATGGATTAGAGGTGGCAGTGGGAGAGCACTGTTTAGTGATAGCAACCACAACACCATATGTTTTGTGTTTGTTATGTAAAGGAAAAAAGATGGTCTCCAAAAAACAGTTTTGGATTGGAGCAAGGCGAATTTTATTAAAATAAGGCAGAATTTGGCCAAAATAGACTGGGAACTTGAGGGTAAATCTACAGTGGAACAGTAGAAGGCATTCATAAAAGGTATTGAGGAGAGTACAGACCTAACATGTTGCTTTTAGTACGAAATGTCAGAGCAACGAAGCCATCAAACCCTCGATGCCGAGGAATATTCAGGACGGGATAAAAAAAGAGATGTACCAAAGGCACCATAAAAAGGGGGGCCCTAATGATGTCTAGAAAGTGCATGGGGGATCTCAAGAAAACAATTAGGAGAGCAAAGGGGATCATGAAAAATACACGCTGTTGGGCATGAGTACAGAGAAACCCAAGATATTCTACAAATATTTCAAGGGAAAGAGAACAATCAGGGAAAGAATGGGGACTTTTAGGGGTCAAGAGGGCAGTTTCTATGTGAAGCTGGAGGACGTTGGTAGGGTGTTAAATAACTACTTCACATCTGTCTTTACTCGGGAGAAGGAAGGTATAAGTACAGAATTCAAGAAGATGGACTATGAAGTTCTTGAGTGGATTAACATGAGAAATGAGGAGGTATTGACAAATTTAAAAGTGGATAAATTTTCAGGTCCAGGTGAGGCAGTCAGTTAGCTCAGTGGCTGTTTCTGCAATGTGCTGGGATGCCAACAGTGTGGGTTCAATTCCTGCGTTGGCTAAGGTTACCATGAAGGACTCTGTCCTTCTCAACCTTAGTCCTTGCCTGACCCTCGGGTTAAACCACCACCAGTTGTCTCTCCCTAATGGCAGATGTGCAGGTGAACATCTGCCTGATGTGGAAAGTCTTCTTGGGGCCTGGGATTGAGATGAGGGAGGAGGTGTGGGGGCAGGTGTAGCACTTCCTGCGGTTGCAGGGAAAAGTACCGGGTGTGGTGGGGCTGGAGGTCCCCGCCTCTTCGACTTGTCTGCCTCCTCTCCACCTATCCTCTCCTCTCTCCATCCTCTATCCGCCTCCCCCTCTCTCCCTATTTATTTCAGAACCCTCTTCCCCTCCCCCATTTCTGATGAAGGGTCTAGGCCCGAAACATCAAGTTTTCCTGCTCCTATGATGCTGCTTGACCTGCTGTGTTCATCCAGTCCCACGCTTGTTATCTCGGATTCTCCAGCATCTGCAGTACCTTTTATCTCAGCCACCAATTGTTCCTCTGTTACTGCATTAAATGTTGGCATTACTTATTACAGAGCTTTGAACTGTTCACACCCATTCTCTAGCTGGTTCACCAAAAACTGTTTTAATGGACAAGATGTACCGGTCGAGACAGTGTGGTGAGAACACATTTATTCTGTTTGCTTTTTGCAGCCACATCATCTCAGCATTTATAAAGAGAACCTTTGTAATTTCACTACAATAACACAAACTCAAACACTTACCTCACTTTAAGTCTTGAGAAAGAGAAAAATGGATACAGTTACTGTTCCTCTTTGTGTTGTAATAAATTTAGTTGTGGTGCTAACATATCACTCTAACTGACTCAAAATAAACAAATTTTGTAATACATACCTCGCGAGAATTATGTCCATCCTTTCCTTATGTTCCTTAGAAGAAATCAGTTCCATGTGGAGTTTCAAGTCAAACCTTATCAAATTGCTTTTAATTGTAGTCATGACATTACAAGTACTGACAATCTCTTCAGTTGCAAATATTCTGCTTTTACATGGAACAACAATGCAGAGGGTGGGATCTTATAAGGGTGCGGGCTATGGTGAGTCTTCTGGCAGAATCAGCAGAGGCCAAACAAACTAGACATTGAGAAAACTCAGCATAGAGACCAGAGCAGATACCTTGTGGATTCAGCTTGTACCAACTCCAGTTGACCTCTATGTTGGATACTAGGCGCCATTATCTCAGGACACACTCCATGGGCACTGGCCACACACCGCCCATGTCCACACACATTGACATCTAAAATGTGTCAGCCTCTAACAACCCTCCTGGCAAATCTCCAATCAAAGCACATGTTTCTGCACTTCAGTGCTACACCTCAGGCTGTACCGGCAACTATCATTGCAATGCTGCAGCAAGGACATGCACCTTTAAGGACACACTCTCAGCTCGTGGACTGAACAGGTTACATCTGAGCTCTTCACTCACTGTGATGGCATTCATTCAATCTATCTAAGTATACCTGGATACTCTCAGTTTCCCTGCCTTGCATTGCTTTTTTTCACTTTGCCCCTTGGACACATGAGGCTCATTTTACTTCTGTCTCACCTTGCCGTTTAGCATGTACTCAGATGAAGGAAGTTTGTGTGGTTGTCATTAGGCCTTAGTTAAGTCAAGGGAAGTAGCCTTCAGCCAGTGGGTCCTGGCAGAATAAGTCAAGGGAAATTTCTGAAACCAGACTGGGGTCTTGAAAGTAGTTTATTAGCTACTTGGGCGGTCAGAGACAGGACTCTCTCCACATTAGGGGTGAGGAGCTGAATGTTGGACAGCCCACCACCCATCTTGAATCTTTATGCCCTTTTGTATGCTTTTGTCCTCCTGGAGTGAGAGTGAGATAGTCCCTTAGGGATATGAAAGTGGATGGCACAATTTCTACTGCAGGTAGGGAGGTATCCTAGGAATGATAGGGAGTGCAGAGGGCATACAGGGTTAGTGGTGTCAGGGCCGGGGTGGATGACAGCGAGTGAGGGAAGATATAGGCAATATTGAGAGTGGTAGAGCATGAGCTTTGATGGGAGATCGTTGCAGTAGTAGAAACAGAGTGAGTATGAGGTATCAGAGAGAAGATGGTGTTTACTCTAGCTAGTCCTTCATCATATTAGTTATAAGCTGTTACGTGTCTATGTAATAGAATAGCCAGAAATCTTTGTTCCTCCACCTCCTTTCACACCTCTTTCCAGAAAAAAAGATGCAGGCATGCTGACAATTTGTCCTGTTCATATGTAAAGCATTGCACTTTTGAACATCATTTGTCAGTCATGAACCAAATGCCCTAACATATCTAGATTCAACTAATCCAGTGTGACATGGTTTACAGTTATAAGAATCACACGCATTTTAGTATCATCTTTAAGTGTTCATATAATGGCCCACTATCTACTACTGGATCATGAATGAAGCAATAAGATCAACAACCCCAACATCAGTTCCTACAAGATTCCCCTCCTAGTGTTCATAATAATCCAAATCCATCTATTTGCTTGCATTCTTCTAGCAAGTTCTTGATCCAGCTCACTTTATAATGACTAATATCCTGACTTTGACCGTGTAGAGAAACACCATGTACAGTACTTTGTGAAAAATCTTTTGGAAGTCTAGGTAGCAAATTTTTACTGAGCATCCTCGTTCCCCAACTTGGTGATTTCTCAAAACAAGTAATCAAATGGAGTTTCTTGGCGTTAAGTTGGTTGTCACTCATGTGCCTCTGTCAATCTGCAGGAACAGTCCCAAAGTTTATGGTACTATTAAAAATGCAGGCCAATGGCTTGCGTTGTTTAGGCCACGTCTAAGAAGTTTACAATTGGTCCTTGGAACTTGTAAATTCCACAACATCAAAATGCCACAGAAGTTCGATTAATCTCCTGCCGTGGGGAGACCAGCCCACTCTTGCAGGAATATGTGGAATCCCAATTACAATGGATCTTTGCCATTTCCATGTGTTTTTACTTCATAATGGGTTGAATTTCCAGTCACCAGTCTAAGCATGGCAAGGTACAAACCTAGAGACAGAGACCCCATAAATCTAGAGTTTCTATCCCTGACCTGAATTGGGAAGCTAACATATCAACTGTGACCAGAATACGCACTGAGATGAGATATTCAGCCTCGCCAAGAGCTTGCTGTTTCATGTGAACCCACTAATCAAATACAAAGAATTTTTAAAATAATTTCCTGGATGACTGAACAGATTGTAAAAGTGGAGGAAGAGGGGCATGGAGAACATGGCAAATCATGGGCATGCTCATGGGTAGACAATCAGTGAAATTTGTGGTGATATGGGTCAGGGAGGCTCTAGAGAAGGGGCCAAGTGTGGCACTTGTAACTTATTGCAAATGAGATGCCCTTTTACTAATCCCACAGACACCCACTGATCTGCCACTACGGTGTTGTCTTTGCATCCATCATCATATTTGCATCTGATGTGGCAATGCTCATGTTAGTCCCCGTAACATAAGAACTAGAGAGGGTAATGCGGTGCTGTGAGAGGCAACAGGCATTCATTGCAGCTTCTAAAATATGCATACCTTACACTCACTCACACTCCAGTGTCTGAGCTCCTATTAAGCTATTCAGCTACAAATAACAGCAGGCTTTCATCAGCATGTTCATGCTCCAAATGGCCCCAGTTAAGATGGAATCTGAGACCATAATAACCTTGGAATACATGCTATGATACAATGAGGATATCACAAACAAAGCTCTTAAAGGTATACCACATGCTAGCTGTAAGAATAATACAACTGATGTCAGCACTGGAGCATATCAATGTGCTGACCCTTGGTGCAAACAAAGGGATAACTCTTCGTGTAATTTTTACCAAGTCATAAAATCAGACAATCATTCAGTATAGAAGAGGCTGTTCAGCCAATAAAGCCTGTACTGCTAACCTACGCTAGTCCCACTTGCCCACACTAGTCCCAGAGCCTTGGTATGATGACGTATCAAGTGCTCATCTATGTACTTTTTAAAGGCTGTGAGGTTTCTGCCTCAACTACTCTCTCAAGCAGTGCATTCCAGATTCCTACCATACTCTAAGAAAAAAAGATTTTCCTCAAATCCCCTCTATTTTAATGTTATGACAAAGCAAGTCCTACTTCCTATTCTTCACTAACAAAATGCCCGAAACGTCAAGCTTTCCTGCTCCCATGATGCTGCTTGGCCTGCTGTGTTCATCCAGCTCCACACCTTGTTATCTAAGACTTTCCCCTTTCTCTGTTGCAGAGCAGAACACATACTTATTAGCCACTGTATAAATCTGATCATGCTAGCTATGCTTAGAGTCATAGAGTCATACAGCATGGAAACCAGACCCTTCACTCCAACCAGTCCATGCCAACCATAATTCCAAACTAAACTAATCCTACTTGCCAGCATTTGGCTCATATCCCTCCAAACATTTCTTATTCATGTACATATCTAAATGTCTTTTAAACATTGTAACTATACTCATATCTATCACTTCCTCTGGATGATCATTCCACACAACAACCACTCTCTGTGTAAAAAAATTTGCCCCTCATCTCTTTTGTAAATCTTTCACTTTTCACCTTAAAGATATGCCTCCTAGTCTTGAGATCCCCCACCCTAGGAAAAAGACTGCTGCCATTCACCTTATCCATATCCTTCATTATTTTATAAACCTCTATAAAGTCACCTCTCAACCTCCTATGTTCCAGTGGAAAATAATCCCAGCCTATGTAGCCTCTCCTTATAACTCAAACCCTCCATTCCTGGCAATATCTTCGTAAATCGCTTCTGAACTCTCTCCAGCTTAATAATATCCTTCCTACAATAGGGAGATCAGAAATGCACATAGTACTCCAGAGGAGGCCTCTCCAATGTCCTGTACAACATTAACATGATGATCCAACTCCTGTACTCAAAGGTCTGAGCAATGAACGCAAGTGTGCTAAATGCCTTCTTAACCACCCAGTCTACATGTGATGCAAACTTCAAAGAATTATGTACCCGAACCCCGAGGTCTCTCTGTTCTACAACAGTGCCCAATGCCCTACTTTTCATTGTATGAGTCTTACTTTTGTTTGTTTTACAAAAATGCAATGCCTTGCATTTATCCAAATTAAACTCCATCTACCACTCCTCAGTTCATTGACCCAATTCATGCTTACAACTTCATGTTTACCACTGACCTGTATCAGTAACTGCGATATTAACATCAAAAGAAATGGTTAAAACTATTCAAGCATGTAAAGTAATTTAAAGGTTAAAAATGTGTGCAGGAATCTCCAGCTCGCTTCCATCGAATATCTGCCAGGTTTGTTGTTATGTACTCTGAGGAACACAGCCGTCAATATGTGAAGATACACTGCTGTGAGATCATTTCTTTCTTATTGCTTCATGTTGCCCAAAAAGATCTTGAGCAAATACTCTTGACATTTATTGCACTTCCTTTTATTGCTAAACATTATCTCTGATTCTCAATCTCCCACAAGGAATTTTGAGAAAGATGGAGTTCCACAGGTTTGGATGCCTTGCAAATTACGAGAAAACAAGGGGCCTCAAACTTCCGAACAGCATCAGAAGCCCTGTATCCCTGCTGATCAGTCAGAAAACTGTGCACTTCCCTCTCTCAGTTTAAAAGGATCCAAGTTCCATTGCAACATGCAAATGTGACGGTATTATCGCTGGACTGTTTTTCCAGAAATCCAGGCATGGTTTCCGAATGAATCCTGCCATGGCAGCTGGTAGAATTTGAATGCAATAAAAGTATGGAATTAAGAATCTAACAATGACGTCAAGTCAATTGTTGGATCAAACCCATCTGGTTCGCTAATGTCCTTTAGGGAAAGAAATCCTTCATTCTTACCTGATCTGGTCCACATGTGACTCCAGACCCGCAACAATGTGGTTGACTCTTAACAGCCCTCTGGGCAATTAGGGATGGGCAATAAATGCTAGCTTGGCCAGTGATGCCCTCATCCCATGAATGAATAAAAAAGTCCTGAAGGATCCCTTCAGCATTAAAACCCACACAAAGACCAGGTAAGACGATCCATGCAGATGACATGTCCATTTTTACTGCATGAGTCGCTGTGTGCTAAGTTTCAATATCCAGTGGGAATGGTAGTGAATGGGTGACGGGAGTGTGATGGGGCTGGTCAGGCTAGGGTAGGAACATCGTTGGACAGTTGAGGATTACCATGATCGGGGGGGTTGTTCAGTGAGACCAGGGGAGTTGGGGGGGGAGGGGTGGTGATGATGGGGGCGGCTAGGTGGAGGGTCAGTTTGGGGGCTTGTAAGAGGGTAAAGAGGGGCAGTTGGGTCAAGTTGGAGGGCCAGATGGGGCATGTGGGTCAGGTTTAGGGCGGTAGTTAAGAGGATCAGGAAGCCTAGTAATGTCAGGGCAGGATGAGTTGCTTGTCAAGGGTTGACAAAGGAGTCAAAGAAACCAAAGAATTGTGGATGTTGGAAATCAGATACAAAAACTGAAATTGCTGGAATGCTCTGAGGAAGGGTCACTGGACCTGAAATGTTAACTCTGCTTTCTCTCCACAGATGCTGCCAGACCTGTTGAGTCTTTCCAGCAATTTCTGTTTTTGTTTCTGATTTCCAGCGTCCACTGTTCTTTCTGTTTTTAACCCAAGACTGAGTATTTTTTTCTGTCTAAAATATTCTGAGTAACTCTGAAGATCAGCAGTTGGGACTTCTACAAGGTGCTGAATAACGTCTTGGGTCATACATTTGCTCTCTGCTGATTTGTAGACCAGAAGATCTGGGCCAAGATGAATCAGGCAGCAGTGGACAGGATGGCACTTAAAGCCTTAAAAATTTAAAACTTGTCGGAGGAAGGAAAGGCTAAGTTAAATGTTTAATATTAAACCTCCCTCTTACCTCATTACCACCTGGGAAACTGCAGCGATTGCTGGGATATGCCTCTGCTCACTGGAATCTCTACTAGTGCTCCAACTCTGAGCTGGAGTCAGAGACTTCCAACAATCCATGGGACTCACCTGATAGTTATTCGAGGGAAAGTATAGACAGGAAAATCCTATCCTATCACTTGGGTGACTCAAGAACTGATCTCCTTATCAGTTACACTGAACTTCAACTCCCAATCCTTACCCCCATTAGTTCCTGAATTGTCAGACTACTTGACCAGCATCTACTCCTGATGAGCCAAAACCATTGGTTTCTGACGCTATCAAAAACCTTTATTCATTGACTAATTCCATCTCCCTTTCTGACTAATTCTGAACCTAAACGAGAGTGTCTGCAAAAAAGCTGAACTTCTGTCTCGATATCTGATTCATCACAAAAATTCCCACTGTCCACTATTTTAGCATGATCTCCCTCCAACCCTGTTACAGCCCATTTGCTGCAGAAATCCTCAGACATGATTTTTTTAAATTACCTCCAGGTACATTCATTCAATTAAAAAAATGTGGATGTTGGAAATCTAAAACAGAAACAGAAATTGCTGGAGAAACTCGACAGGTCTGGCCAGCACCTGTGGAGATAAAACAGAGCTACCTGGACCTGAAATTCTAACACTGCTTCCTCTACATGGATGCTGCCAGACCTGCTGAATTTCTCCAGCAATTGATATTTCAGATTTTTTCAATTCTACCCTGGCCAGCCTCCCATCTTCAGTTCTCCATAAACATGAGCTGATCCTAAGTTCAGAGATAGCAAGAACTGCAGATGCTGGAGTCAGAGACAGCACAGTGTGGAGCTGGAGGAACACAGCAGCCCAGGCAACATCAGAGGAGCAGCAATGTTGACATTTTGGGTGGGGACCCTTCTTCAGAACTTTCTGAAGAAGGGCCCTGACCCGAAATGTCAACTTTCCTGCTCTTAAGATGCTGCCTGGCCTGCTGTGTTCCTCCGGCTCCACATTGTGTTTTCTCTGATCCTAAGTTCAGCCAGCTATCAATATTCTAATTTGATATAGTCCCATTATCCTATCACTTATAGTCTGACAGTGACTTGATTTTAAATCCTCATCTGACACGTTCATCCTGGCATGGGCTCATTCCTGCTCGACTCTGTCACCCCTCACTCACATATTGTCCTCTGAGAGGCTTGTGTTCTTCCACCTCTGATCTCTTTTGCATCAATCACTTCTGCTTTGGCAGCTATGGCTTCTGCCTCGACCTTCTATGGTCTGGTATTCTTTCCCCAAAGTGTTTGCCCTTGAGTCACTGGGTCTGGGGTTGCACTAACAGATTGGAAGCAGAAAGAATGACAAAGCTGACAGCTGATTGCAAATCCAATGGTTTTATATGAAGTGGGAAAGAATGGAATCAAAACCAGGTTATAAACTAAACAATTATCCATGTAATGGAGGGGTCGGTTAGCTCAGTTGGTTGGACAGCTGGCTTGCAATGCAGGGTGATGCCAACAACATGAGTTCACTTCCTGTACCAGCTGAACTTAGCATGACGGTCCTGTTTTCTCAACCTCGCCTGAGGCATGCTGGCCCTCAGGTTATGCCACCATCAGTCATCTCTCTCAAATGAGTGAGTTGCCCTCTGGGACTCTAGTAAAGGTGTAACACTCTAGTAAAGGATATTCAGCATGGTTTCAGAAGGGAAACATTCTTGACCTCCTTGACACCACTGAAGAAGCGATGTTGCCATGTGAACCATCATAAACCCTACAATATGTGGAGTCAGTGTGCCAGAAAGCGGTTGATAAAATGCTACATGACAAGCCAAACGTTGAACACAAAGCAGGGTAAAACTTAGGAATGTGCAAGAAAATTACCTGGAGCATTAAAAAAATTAACCTGTAAAAGCATTATGTGGAGAAGATCTGAGGTCCATTGCATTATCAATCAAGGTCAATTGTAACTCCTCTTGGTGACAATTTTGCAGGACTGTTGGGATGAGAGAAGGGACAGGGCGAATAGTTAAGCTGGGTTGGATTCCATTCTGACCCGTTCCCACCTCCACCACTTCAATTTATCTGATAACCTGTGTTGGAGGGCAGCTGGTACGTGGGAAATTGTAAAGAGCTAATTGAATGCCTGTTTCAAAAGCTGACACAAGCACAAAGCAGTAAATGGTCTTCTGCAGGTTCTGTATGAATGGCAAATTAGAAAATACCATTAAATTAAAGTGGTGGGACAAGGGCCACAGAGTTAAATTAATACGGACCAAATATCGAAATCTGTGTGTATCAGCTATGGCTTGGTTAAACAGCACTCTATATTTGAATCACTATTTTTTGAATTCAAGTCCCACTCTAGGGTGTGAACATAAAATTCAGAGCTGAAAAGGTGTTGCCCTGTTTGAGGAGTTGTCCACTGAGGGAGCACCACACCGTCCGATGTGCCATCGTTTGAATGAAATATTAAAGCAAAGCATCTATTTGATTGGGGGTATGTAAAAGGTCCTATGATATTATTTTGAGGACAAGCAGGGGAGTTTGCCAAATATACTGACAATACTGTTTGTGACAGTTTGCTGTGTGCTAATCGGCTGCAATGCTCCAACACAACTGCAGCGGCCAGATTGAGAAGTGTGGTGCTATATAAATGCAAATCTTTTGTTTTATCCTTTGAATTTTCTGCACACGAGTTGTTGAACACATGGGATTCGATCCTGGCTGAAGTACCGGAAGTAAAAAAATCCCTGGAATCGTACAACACCCAGTTGTAAGGATGAATAGAGTGATTCATCTCAAAACCACCCACACTGCAGCAACTACAGACCTCAAAATGACACTTGACTGGCTTACAATTTTAAACTTATATAACAGTTATAGGTAAGTGCACGTAACGGACAAAACAGACTAAAGCTAAATTAATACAGCCCGATTATGCTTTTCAAAATCCAAAGATAGATATTATCTCACTGAAGAAACATTAACATCTTCCAACAAATCCTTGACATTAGAAATTAAAGGACCAGAGAGGGGGTTATAGTCAATCATCACCAGCATGGTATTGATGGGAGAGTGGGCATCATGATGGTGGGCATGACTAAACCGTAGTAACAGGGCCCAGGGGTAAGGATGAGAGTTGGAGTTGTAGATCAAGGTGCTGGGTGGGGACCATGTGGGGCTCAGTACAGAAGGCTGTCCAGGGACACCCAGTTAGAAAGGGGCACAGGGGTTTGGTGGAGGGTTGGTGGTGGGAACCTGATGACCAGAGCAAGCCTGGGAATTGTCGTGTCCAAAGCAACCTGTCTGACCTTCCCTGGTCTCTAGATGACCCAGGGACAGAATGTGGTTGTGACAGTGGGCAGGGTGGCCGGGGTCTGTTTGCTGACTGGAAATATGGGCTCTACCTCTGATCGATGGGAGGCTTTTCAAGGGGAACCTGAATTAATCCTGTCATTGTAGAATGTAGCTTCATGTCGATTACAATCAGATCATGAAACATGTGACATACACGCAGGGTCCCACTGAGCGGGGACTGGGGGAGGGTAATGCTGGTCACAGGCAATGTTGGCTGTATGATTGGTCCTTGCAGAGTGAAGATAGATGTCTCCGTGACCAGGTGACCACAAAAGAAGCAGCTACAGACGCAAAGCACAGAGATAATGGGCTGCATCATCTGCAGAGGGACACAGAATGATTCACTCTCCACTGGGAGAACTGGGAGGATCATGTAACACACTCTTTAATACAACGCTGCCTTCCGTGGGTGATATGGGACTGGGAGGTGTAGCGTTCAGTGCTCACTCTCCTATTGTGTCTTTGTGGTTACATTCACCAGAATAAGATCCAAAGTCAAAGTTCAGCGTCAGTCCATGTGCCGCCATGTCAGAGTGCCTCGTGTTCCACTGTAGAAAGGAATATGTTCAGTTGTCATTTTTTTTATTCATTCATGGGATGAAGGGTGTCGCTGACAAGGCAGCTTTTATTACCCATCCCTAATTGCCCAGAGGGCAGTTAAGAATCATCCACATTGCTGTGGATCTGGAGTCACATGTAGGCCAGACCAGGTAAGGATGGCAGGTTCCCTGTCTAGAGGGCATTAGTGAACCAGATGGGTCTTTCCAACAACCGACAATGGATTCACAATCATTGTTAGATTCTTAATTCCAGATATTCTATTGAATTCAAATTCCACCATCTGCTGTGGCAGGATTTGAACCTGGGTCCCCAGAGCATTACATGGGTCTCTGGATTAACAGTCCAAAGATAATACCACTCGGCCATCACCTCCCCATATGTAACATGAATGCTGACTGCTCACATTAGCAAGAAGCCTGTCCTGTTTGCTCTGTTGCCCATCCAGGGGGCAATGCCAGTGTGACTGATGGGCCCAGACACAGCAGCAGGTATTCCCACTGTTGCTGTGATGAAACGCAGACTCCGAGAAGTGGAGGAGGAACAGACACTCCAGCAAACCCAGGAACAGAAGCTCCCTCCAGTGGAATCAACATGAAGATCACTCACAGCTGAATGGCCCTTTGGGATGAGAAGGAGGGACAGGACGGTCTGAGTCTATTACCTTTGATGCAAATTCCTCGTAATGAGTGAGGCGCAGTGACAGTGCAGGCTGAGTGTGTCTGGGACACCGTCACTGAACTGTGCCAACTGCTGGGATAGGACCTGAAGGAACAAATGGCCATCCTATCCCAGTGACATAAAGTGACAGCTGTGTCGACCCTTTATTCAAATGGCTCCTTCCAAAGAATAGCCAAGGCCTTTTCCCCAGGGTAGTGGAGTCCAAAACTAAAGGGCATGGGTTTAAGGTCAGAGGGGAAAGATTTAAAAAGGACATAAGGGACAATATTTTCACGCAGAGGGTGGTGTGTGTATGGAATGAGCTGCCAGAGGAAGTGGTGGAGGCTGGTAAAATTACAACATTTAAAAGGCATCTGGATGGGTATATGAATAGGAAGGGTTTAGAGGGATAAGGGCCAAATGCTGGTAAATGGGACCAGATTAATTTAGGATATCTGGTCAACATGGATGAGTTGGACTGAAGGGCCCGTTTCCCCGCTGATCGACTCTGTGACTCTGATAGTTGGCTGTTACAAACATCTGTTGGACTCTTCAATACCACGCAATCCACACCCACTTTCTTAGGTTTTAGGAAACAACATAAACATTGCCATCACCTTTTCCTCGACTGCACTCCAATGTTCTATGCATGGGGATTGGTGTCAACATGCCAGTTGCTGCATTGATTTCCAGTTCCTGACATTGCTGCCACACACGGGCTGTGGAGTCCTATGCAGTCAGCAAGAAAAGTCGCGAGGTTCGCTGACTATCACATCAGGTAAAATACATTGCTGGAGGCAAAGCCACATCAGTGCACATCATAGGGCTCCCCAAAGATCCATCAAACCTCATCTTCAAAGGTCAGTCAGGAATCTTGCCCTAACCATGACCCTAACAGGCCTGCACTAGGGCAGGGTCGGGGGAGTGGGCATATAGTGGTGTTTGGAAACAAGGGAAGCGGTTGGTTCTCACCCCCCCTCAGCCCTAGGTCCCTTAGTCATGCACAAAAACTCCAAAGCATGCCATCCCCCATAACTGACCACTTGCCCACACTGACTGGCCAGCCCACTGGTTTGAAATTCACCATCCTGCCCACAGCTGAATAACCTCCCTTTCCACCTTTGGGCTTAGTGCCTTCAATTCCAGAAATCCACTGTATTGTTATATCTCTCTCTTTCACCAGATGCGCTGTCTGTTTCCAGCATTTTCTATTTTTATTTCAGATAACCACTGTTTGTCTTGCTTAGCATGTTAATTTGCTCCTGCATAGCTTGGTCCAAATAACTGAGTGAGGCACCCACACAAAACCATCTCAATAATCATTTTTTTTTTGTTGCATTGTTGATATGAAAGAAAGTCATCATTGTTATGTTTAGTTGTACAGAATTATTTCAGCCACTTTGATTTCTGACTAAGCATCATTTATAATAATGATACAAACATAATAGCTAACCTTGTATTCAACACTAAACCCTCTTCTTCCTGCTTTGGTCTCATAATAGAGATAGCCCTTAATGGCCCTTGAAAATGACTTGAAAAACTGCTTGTTTATCATCCAGTTTAAGGGCCTTTATGGTAAGGATTAGATTTCGGAGAAATAAGGCTTCTTAGCTAAGAAAAACATTGGCTTTGAAGGGCTGTATTAAAATCCTGACAATAATGATGGCATTTTATCCACATGCACAGCCTATTTGCATTAGATAGAGAAAATTTAGGGAATATCACTGTAGACTGAAAAAATAAATTTAGGCTAGGTTTAATGAATTACCTTGTTTCACTTGGAGTACACATCTGGAAAACATAGTCTATATATGCATTGAGCATGTACTCAATGCAGGCAGAGAACTAGACAGGTCCATGAAGGCATTTCAAGGTCAATGGGAATAGATGGAAAATGGGGATGGGTGTGTATTAATATGGACAAATGATATCAGTTACGGCAGATTTTCCTTGACTGCCTGTGAGATCAAAAGGTAATTTAGAAGATTTGTTTTCCTGAATTGACCAGGCAGTTTATTTTGCCCCTTAAAAAAGAACAAGACTGTGTAGGATGTGGAAAAGCAGGGAGATATAGCACTGATGAAGTCAATCAACTGCACCATGTCAGGATGGAATAAGTGTGACGAACCTTATTCTTATTTCCTGTGCTTATTATAATCTTGAATGAAGTCAGCAACCTACATGAAAATGCTTCCAAATTTGTCTACCTAATCTTACCTGAAGCTTGTGTCCTAGTGCACCCTGAAGTTTCATTTAGTTATCTGGGCTTCACCTGAATGACGCTAACTAGCAGATTCTCAGAATTCATCACTCTGCATATAGCAGCACAAGACCCAGAAAAGGGCAGTCAGCTGGATTTTCCCGTCTCTAAGCAAAGTGTTTTTTTTCAGGGAGTTTCATGTTGAGTGCCAGTCATTTTTCACAGTGACTTTTCTCACACAATTCTCTGCTCCTTGATTAATTAATTATGCAAACTACCTTTTTGACATTCTGCTTGTTTGGTCATAAGGCAGGACAGGCAAAACTCTTGATATAGAGAAACATCGGCTTTGAAAGCCTTGATTAACTAATGATGGTATTTTGTCCATAAGTTGCTGGCACCATTTGTAAAGCCCAGCTGCTCACCACTTCAGATGCAGCAAGCCCAGAAGTACCTCCTACCCAATCTTCTTGTCTCGGTATGGGGAGCTGGCCCCTCACTTTCCACGTAGGACGCGCGATGTTCTGGTGGTTGGGGTGGTCAAGAGGAGTGTCATCCTTAACCTGGTGGACAACCAGAGGAGGCAGACACAGACAGAGGCCCAGGTCAGTGCTGACTCCAGGGTCAGTGTGGGAAATATGCCAATGACCTGCTGTGGCTGCAAGGATAAATGCCACCATGTTCAGTCTGCCACCTTACACTCACTGTGCCCTGGACACCGCATGCAAACTTCACCAGTGCTCATGGAGTCTCAAGTTCATTATTGAATGTTACATCTCCATTCAACAATTCACAATCACCTCAGTCTCCACAACGGTGAACCCTTCCAGCCCTCTGGTTAAAATGCAGTGCAATCCACAGAGGCTGGCAGCCTCTGAGTAAGCACAATGCGATTGAGCACTAACAAACAAAATCACGATGCACTGCATAGTCGATGCATGGGATCTATGACTCCACAAACTGGGCATTTGTGATCACAATCTGCAACCTCTCAGCCCAACATGTCCCTCATCTTTGATTACCATCTGGTTGGCTGAATGGAGCTTGCAGGTAGGAATGCTTGGAGCAGCGCCAGGCAGACCTAAAACTGAGGTTTTAACCTGGTGAAGAGACAACACAGGGTTATTTACATGCCAAACAGAAGAAACAGCATGCAATTGACAGGGTAAGTGATCTCACTATCAATGGCTCAGATGTATTGTCTGTAGTCCAGCCACATTCAGCCATGAATAGTGATGGATGATTTAACAACTTAAAAGAAGGAGGAGGGTCCACAAATACCCCCATCCGCAATGATGTTGGAGCCCAGTACATCGGTGTGAAAGACAAGGCTGAAATATTTGCGACCATCTTCTGCAAAACTCCTGAGTGAACAGTCCATTTGGCCTCTTTGCAGATCCCCAGTAACAGTGTTTATCCAACTGAAAACATCCTGCATGATATCAAGAGATGGCTAAAGGCACTGGGTACTAAAAAACTATGGGTATAACAACATTCCAGCAACGGTACCAAAAACTTGATCTCCAGAACTAGCCACACACCTAATAAAACAATCCAATACATTTATAACACTGGCTTCTACTGAGAAGTATAGAAAATTGCCCAGGTACATCCTAGGGGTTACCATTGACCAGAAATGAGATTGGACCAGCCATATAAATCCTGCAGTGAGTTACTTACCTTCTAACTCTACAAAGTCTGTTCATCACCTATAGAGCACATGCCATGAGTGTAATGGAATATTCTCCACTTGCCTGGATGAGAGGGTGACACGGTGGTTTAGTGGTTAGCACTGCTGCCTCATTGCACCAGAGACCTTGGGTGACTGTCAGTGTGGAGTTTGCACATTCTCCTTGTGTCTGCATGGGTTTCCTCCGGGTGCTCCGGTTTCCTCCCACAGTCCAAAGACGCGTCAGTTAGGTGTATTGGCCTTGCTCAAAGTTGCCCCACTGTGCCCAGGGATGTGCAGGTTAGGTGAGTTAGCCATGGGAAATGCAGGGTTACAGGGATCGGGTAGGATGCTCTTCAGACGGTCGCACAGACTTGATGGGCCTCATGGCCACTTTCTGCACTGTAGGAATTCTTCTTCTTCTTCTTCTGTGAGTATAGCTCCAACAACACTCGAGAAACTTGACAGCATCCAAGGTGAAGCTGTCTGTTTGATTGGCCTCACATCCACCACTTTGAACATTAATTTCCTCACTCATCAAAACACACAGGCAGCAGGGTGTACCATCTCCAAGATACTGCAGCAACTCACCAAGGCTCCTTTGACAGCACTTTCCAAACCTGCAACCACTACCACCTAGAAGATGCAGATACATGCAACAGATACATAGGAACACCATCAGCTGCAAACTCTCCTCTAAGCCACACACCATCCTGGCTTGGAAATACAACACTGTTACCTCGCTGTCACGAGGTCAAAATCCTGGAACTCCTTTCCTAACAGCATTATTTCCCTGCACCCAAAGGACTGCAATAGTCCAACAATAGTTCACCACCACCACCCCTCAAAGGCATTTAGGAATGGGTAATAAACGCTGGCCCAGCCAACTCTGCCCACATCCCTTGAATGAATAAGGAGAGTTATATTTATTAAATTTATCCAAAAAGTCCATTAATATAAATTCATGCAATTTCAGTCAGTTTTTAAAGGTGCAGAAAAGAATATTACTTAGCAACAGAAAAGAAACTGAACATGTATTAAAATCCATTGAAGTCCTCCTCCTCATGTTCAGAATCAAAAACTTATTTTGATCTGTTTCTTGAATGATTATAAATCACTAATAGAGATAATAGGAACTGCAGATGCTGGAGAATCCGAGATAACAAGGTGTAAAGCTGGATGAACACAGCAGGCCAAGCAGCATCATAGGAGCAGGAACGCTTGACTTTTCGGGCCGAGACCCTTCATCAGAAATGGGGGAGGGGAAGAAGGTTCTGAAATAAATAGGGAGAGAAGGGGAGGCGGATAGAAGATGGATAGAGGAGAAGATAGGTGGAGAGGAGACAGACAAGTCAAAGAGGCGGAGATGGAGCCAGTAAAGGTGAGTGTAGGTGGGGAGGTAGGGACGACATAGGGCAGTCCGGGGAGGACAGACAGGTTAAGGGGGTGGGATGAGGTTAGTAGGTACGAGATGGGGGTGGGGCTTGAGGTGGGAGGAGGGGATAGGTGAGAGGAAGAACAGGTTAGGGAGGCGGGGACGAGCTGGGCTGGTTTTGGGATGCGGTTGGGGGAGGGGAGATTTTGAAGCTTGTGAAATCCACATTGATACCATTGGGCTGCAGGGTTCCCAAGCTGAATATGAGTTGCTGTTCCTGCAGCCTTCGGGTGGCATTGTTGTGGCACTGCAGGAGGCCCAGGATGGATATGTCATCTGAGGAATGGGAGGAGGAGTTGAAATGGTTTGCGACTGGGAGGTGCAGTTGTTTATTGCGAACCGAGTGTAGGTGTTCTGCAAAGCGGTCCCCAAGCCTCCGCTTGGTTTCCCAGATGTAGAGGAGGCCACAACAGGTACAGCAGATGCAGTATACCACATTAGCAGATGTGCGGGTGAACATCTGCGTGATATGGAAAGTCTTCTTGGGGCCTGGGATGGGGGTGAGGGAGGAGGTGTGGGGGCAGGTGTAGCACTTCCTGCGGTTGCAGGGAAAAGTGGCAGGTGTGGTGGGGCTGGAGGGGAGTGTGGAGCAGACAAGGGAGTCACGGAGAGAGTAGTCCCTCCGGAAAGCAGACAAGGGTGGGGAGGGGAAAATGTCTTTGGTGGTGGGGTCGGATTGCAGATGGCAGAAGTGTCGGAGGATGATGCGTTGGATCCGGAGGTTGGTGGGGTGGTACATGAGGACGAGGGGGATTCTTTTTTGGTTGTTATTGCGGGCACGGGGTGTGAGGGATGAGTTGCGGGAAATGCGGGAGACGCGGTCGAGGGTGTTCTCGACCACTGCAGGGGGGATGTTGTGGTCCTTGAAGAACAAGGACATCTGAGATGTACAAGAGTGGAATGCCTCATCCTGGGAGCAGATGCAGCAGAGGCGAAGGAATTGGGAATAGGGGATGGCATTTTTGCAGGAAGGTGGGTGGGAGGAGGTGTATTCTAGGTAGCTGTGGGAGTCGGTGGGCTTGAAATGGATATCGGTTTCTCGGCGGTTACCCGAGATGGAGATAGAGAGGTCCAGGAAGGTGAGAGAGGTGTTAGAGATGGTCCAGATGAACTTAAGGTTGGGGTGGAAGGTGTTGGTGAAGTGGATGAACTGTTCAAGCTCCTCATGGGATCACGGGGCGACACCGATACAGTCATCAATGTAACGGAGGAAGAGGTGGGGTTTAGGGCCAGTGTAGCTACAGAAGAGGGATTGTTCCACGTAACCTACAAAGAGACAAGCATAGCTTGGGCCCATGCGGGTACCTATGGCCACCTCCTTTGTCTGTAGGAAGTGGGAGGAATTGAAAGAGAAGTTGTTGAGGGTGAGGCTGAGTTTGGCTAAGCAGATGAGGGTGTCAGTGGAGGGGGCCTGGTCAGGCCTGTGGGACAGGAAGAAGCGGAGGGCCTTTAGGCCATCAGCATGGGGAATGCAGGTGTATAGGGACTGGACGTCCATAGTAAAAATGAGGTGTTGGGGACTGGGGAATTGTAAGTTCTGGAGGAGGTGGAGGGTGTGGGTGGTGTCACGGACGTAGGTAGGGAGTTCCTGGACCAAGGGGGAGAAAATAGAGTCATGATAGGTGGAGATAAGTTCAGTGGGGCAGGACCAGGTGGAGACAATGTGTCGACCAGGGCATTCAGGTTTGTGGATTTTGGGAAGGAGATAGAAGCGGGCAGTGTGGGGTTGGGGAGCAATGAGGCTGGAGGCCATGGGTGGGAGGTCACCTGAGGTGACGAGGTTGTGGATGGTTTGGGAGATGATGGTTTGGTGCTCAGGCATGGCATCATGATCCAGGGGGCGGTAGGAGGAGGTGTCGGAGAGTTGGCACTTGGCCTCAGCGATGTAGAGGTCAGTGCGCCATACTACAACTGCGCATCCCTTGTCTGCGGGTCTTATGGTGAGGTTGGGATTGGAGCGAAGGGAGCGGAGGGCTGCACGTTCTGCAGGGAAGAGGTTGGAGTCGGTGAGGGGTAGAGAGGTTGAGGCGATTGATGTCTCGACGGCAGTTAGAGATGAAGAGGTCGAGGGAGGGTAGGAGGCCTTGCGGTGGTGTCCAGGAGGCGGGCTTGTGTTGGAGGTGGGAGAAGGGGTCAGTAGAGGGAGGGTTAGGTTCACGGTTGGAGAAGTAAGCGTGGAGGTGGAGGCAGCAGAAAAACTGCTCAATGTCCAAACGTGACCGGTATTCGTTGAAATGTGGGTGGAGGGGGACAAAGGTGAGCCCTTTACTGAGGACTGACCGTTCGTCCTCAGTAAGGGGGAGGTCTGGGGGGATGATGAAGACTTGGCAGGGCTCAGTGTTGCTGTGTCCTCAGGAGCTGCTGGCTGTGGAGGCGGTGGGTGGAGTAATGTCGGCATCGGCTGTGGGCGGAGTTGCATTGGCGGTGGTGGGCCTAGTTGTGTCGGCGCCGGCAGTGGGCAGGGATGTGTCGGCGTCAGTGGTGGGCCAAGTTGCATCGGTGTCGGCGGTGGGCAGAGTTGCATCGGCATCGGCGGAGCATCAAGCTTTCCTGCTCCTATGATGCTGCTTGGCCTGCTGTGTTCATCCAGCTCTACACCTTGTTGTCTATAAATCGCTAATATCACCTGGAACAGCATTCATGTTGTCATCAACTATATTAGTTCCAAATGATCATCATTTGTGGCATCAAGGGCATTGTTATACCACACTTTTTGAAAGAAACCGTCATAGAGCATTGGGTCAGGCAGCCATTCCGTTCAACTCGTCCATGCTGAACTAGTCCCATTTGCCTGCGTTTGGCCCATATCCCTCTGAAACCTTCTTATCCAAGTATCTGTCCAAATATCTTTCAAATATAATAATTTTATTCACCGCTACCACTTCTTCTGGCAAGTCATTCCATACATGTACCAACCTATGCGTGAAGAAGTTGTCTCTATGGTCCCTTTTAAATCTTTTCCCTCTCACCTTAAACCCATGTCCTCTATTTTTGGACTTCCCTACTCTTGTAAAAAAATGTTGGCTATTCACCTTATCTATGCCCCTAACAATTTTACAAACTTCTATAAGTTTACCCCTCAGCTTCCTATGCTCCAGGGCAAAAGGTCTTAGCTTATCCAAATTCTCCTTATAACTCACAAGCTTTCTTCTGACTTTGTCTAAAGCCTTGATGACCCATTCTCATGGGATCATTAATGTTGGAGCCCATATTCTGCCTCCCTTGGCCACTGGTCTCTCCTCTGATAATCCAGTCATTCCACTTTTATGTCATGCTATTCTTGAAGGCCTGTTTAGAGAGACACCCAACAGTTGAAAAAGGCGAGTTAGACCCCTTTAATATCATTGTCTTGTGATCTAACTTCAGCAACAATATCATCAACAAGGAGTAATCTGAACACGTCTTTGATGAGAAGACATTCAAGATGGCGCCAGCTGCTCCAGGCTGGAGGCACCATCTTCTCCACATACTTTTCATCTTTTTTTCTTTTTCTTCTTCCTTTCTTCTTCATCTTCGAGGCCAGAGCATTGTCAGTGGGGTGATGGCTGCAGCGTTGGCTGTGTGGACCAGGATTCCTGGCAGCAGAAGGCCTGAAGCTTGGAGCCTGGAGCCTGGAGCCTGGACTCGTGATGTCAATGGGCCTAGAGCCTGGATTCCTGGCGACTGTAGGCCCAGAGCTTGGACACTTGGTGATGGTGGCCCCCGGAATGGGGACGCCTGGCAGCGGTAGGACCGGAGCCTGGTACTCTTGACAGAGTCAGCAAGGTGGTGGCAGAGGGGGGTCTCAGGGCATCACATCATTGTTGCTGTTCCTAGAGAGGGACTCCTTGACATCCACCTTGCAGAGAGCTTACAGAAGCCTTGAAGCCGTACTTAAGACCCCAATTTGAACAGATGAACTCTTGTTTAAGTAATTTCTTTTATCATTATTGTAACTTCAATTGGTGCCAGATTGTGGCAAAAAACACCTTTCACTATATCTTCACAATATATGTGACAATAAATCACTCATTCGTTCATTTATTTCTTCATGGTACGAAACTCCAAACTTTCCTCAGTTGTAAATTCAGCCTTTATTTGCGAATGTGGATAATTACTCATTTTGAAAGCTGTTGTTTTGTTGGGCAGAAGGGTGCTTTGTCTTAAATATCACCATTGGCTTAAGCTCGGCTCCAGTAGGTGCACACAGCAGCACACACATGGATCAATGCCCTCCATCACTAGTTGTCTCTGCTTTCCATCAAACTTTATTCCCTGCTTGACAGGTTGGCATGTCAAAGTTCATGGCAGCTTCAGCCACCTTCCAACCCAAGCCCGTCTGTATTCATTTGTTGTCAATGTTTCTCTGTTAACTGCTGAAATGCAATAAACCCATCATCAGGACCTACTGGGAGATTTTGGTCTTCTGTCACAATACAAAATCTTTTCTCTTCACGAAGCTGGTACACCGTGCAGGGCTGGCCTAAAAATCAGGCAAATATTCAAATAGGTCCTCTAGGAGTTAAGAATACATTCTGGTGATTTTCATTAATATGCTGAGAAACTGCTGTGGCCACATATGTACATTCAAATAAAGAACAAGATCAGGCCTCTAGACCCTTCAAGCACACTCCACTGTTGGACAAGGTCATGACTGCTCTGATTTTAATCTCAACTCTACCATTCCTTCATACCCACAATAACCTATCATCTTCTTGGTAATCCAGAATCTGTTTCCCTTTCCTTTAAAAATATTTTGTTACTACAAATCCTGCCTTTTGAGGAAGGGAATTCCAAAGACTCCAAACCCTCTGAGAGACAGAAATATTTTTTCATCTCTGTCTTAAATGGACAAATCCTTATTTTTAACCAAGTCCCCTAGTTCTCGATTCTCCCACAAAAGGAAACATCATTCCATATCCAACCAGTCAAGTCCCCTCAGGATCTTATAAGCTTCTATTAAGTCGTCTCTGAGTCTTCGAAACTCCAGAAGATATAGTTTTAGCCTGTCTAGACTTCGTCCTAAGTCAATCCACTCATTCTGGTTTTTAGTGTAGTAAATCTCCCCTGAGCTGTGTCCAATGTATTAAATAAGTAGGGTGACTGGAAAGTAGTCCAGATGGGGTCTCACCAATGCCATGCATAACTGAAACGCAACTCCCCTACTCTTGTATTCAATTCCTCTCACAATAACTGGAACATTCTATTAGCTTCGCTGATGACTTGCTGTGCCTGAATAATAATGTTCTGTGATTCATGTACTAGGACACCAGAGACCTCTCTGTATCTCAGGGCTCTACAATCTCTCACCATTTAGAAAATATGCTTCCTTTTCATTCTTTCTGCCAAAACAGACAATTTCACACTTTGCCATATTATACTCGATCTGCCAGATCTTTGCCCATTTATTAACCTTCAATGTCTCTTTGAAAATTCCTTATGTCCTTTTCATAACTCGCTATCCCAACCATCCTTGTGTTGTCAGCAAATTCAGCTACTACATCTTAGGTCCCTTCATCCAAAGCATTTGTAGAATTTAGAAAGTGTTGAGGCCCCAACACTATCCCCAGTGGCACAGCACTTGTAAAATTCTGCCAACCTGAAAATAAGCCACTTCCTACTCTCTGCTTTCTGTTAGTCAGTCAATGTTACTTGCATCCTCTCTAATAAAGAGTGCTGCAAGCTATCTTTTCAATTCGTTTGCCATCCCTTTATTCTCCATTACTGAATCCCCGTCTTAAGTTGCATAGCACCAGCACTGACTGTGTTAACTAATTTTTTAAAATATATTAAGAAACTTCTTTTTATAAATATATTTCTGGCTACCTTTCATACTCTAACTTTTCATTCCTTATTAACCCTTTTGTTAATCTGCTGTTTTTTATATTCTGTCCAATTTTCTGACATACCATCAATCCCCACACAATTAAATGTATTTTTTTTAACTTGTTGCTATCCTTGCCATTTTTCATTAACCACATATGGTGGGTTAATCGTTTAGACTTTATCTTATTTTGCTTTCTTGCACTTTTTGGAATATCCCCTCGAATGTTTACCACTGCATTGCTATTCACTTATCCCTTAACCTAAATTGTCAGTTCATCTTCACTAGCTCTGTTTTAACACCCCTATAAGTGCCCTGTTTAAATTCAAAATGGTAGTCTTGGAACCACACTTCTCTCCCTTGAACATGTATGAGTGATGAATAATTAAAATGCTGAACATTCATATTTATAGAGGCTTATGAATCAAGGTAGCAAATTATGCTGTTAATTATATATCCACCATTATAAAGAAGGTTAATCTAAACAGTATATAAAATTCAATCATTTTATGGTCGCTACTACCCAGGGACATTTTCACATTGAGGTCAGTGTTTAATCTTATGTCATTGGTCAGAACCAGGTCTAGTATAGCCTGGTCTCTGTTGGTGCCGTAACATGCTGGTCCCAAAAGCATTTAATGAATGCCTCATCTAGACTACTTTTCCATCAGATTTTTCCAGGCTACATATCATTGAAAATCTTCCCTGAAATTGCTGTACTTTTGGCAAGCTCCCATTATTTCTTCACTGATACCCTGCCCTATTGTTGTAGTACACAACTCCCACAAATAACATGACCTTTGTCATTCCTCACCTCTACGCAGACTGCTTCTATATCCTGGTTTCCTAAATCCCTCTCTATTGTGCTATCATCATCTTTAATGAACATTTAATTAACACTAAGCTTTACTCTTTCCGCATTTATTACAAGGGATTTACCTAAGCTATATAGGGAGCTTCCTTAATTTCTAACATTCTTCTCTGATGCATTAAAGTACCTGGCTGTTGCACAACTATTCATCTGCTATATGAATCTCAATTACTTTAATTTTATACTGGGCTCCGTGTCTACAGTTTTAATACATTGCCATATCAGAGGGTGGCACTGCCAGGAATGCAGTAGGCATTAGTGAGGTGCTAGCTTTGACTTCATCTGGGCAATCTCAAAGAGCTGAACAGCCACATTCAATGGTGCACTATTCGATGACTCTTTCAAATAGGTTAGGGACAGGGTGAGTTTGACCACAGCGGCAGGCAGGTGTTAAGTATAAACAGATATCTTTTGCCTAAATGTTTGGAGTCAACCTATACACAAGGTATGTGAAAAATGAATGGTTTTAGGCCAAATGTTGGTGGTTGATTTTTATGCAAGTTTCAATCATTGCTCAAGTCTGTGCAGCATATTCACCAGTTTCCATACATAATACGCTCCAGCAAAGTTTGCACAAAGGAGTGCAGTGAACTGGAAAAACATCATCACATGTAGAAGGCGTGGGGCTGGATGAACACAGCAGGCCAAGCAGCATCATAGGAGCAGGAAAACTTGATGTTTCGGGCCTAGACCCTTCATCAGAAATGGGGGAGGGGAAGAGGGTACTGAAATAAATAGGGAGAGAGGGGGAGGCAGATAGAGGAGAGGATAGAGGAGAGGATAGGTGGAGAGGAGGCAGACAAGTCGAAGAGGCGGGGATGGAGCCAGTAAAGGTGAGTGTAGGTGGCGGGGTAGGGAAGAGATAGGTCAGTCCAGGGAGGACGGACAGGTCAAGGGGGCGGGATGATGTTAGTAGATAGGAGATGGGGGTGGAGCTTGAGGTGGGAGGAGGGGATAGGTGAGAAGAAAAACAGGTTAGGGAGGTGGAGATGAGCTGGGCTGGTTTTGGGATGCGGTTGGGGGAGGGGAGATTTTGAAGCTTGTGAAATCCACATTGATGCCATTGGGCTGCAGGGTTCCCCGGGCTGAATATGATTTGCTGTTCCTGCAGCCTTTGGGTGGCATCACTGTGGCATTGCAGGAGGCCCAGGATGGACATGTCGTCTGAGGAATGGGAGGGGGAGTTGAAATGGTTCGCGACTGGGAGGTGCAGTTGTTTGTTGCGAACTGAGCGCAGGTGTTCTGCAAAGCGGTCCCCAAGCCTCCGCTTGGTTTCCCCGATGTAGAGGAAGCCACAACGGGTACAGCGGATGCAGTATACCACTTTGACAGATGTGCAGGTGAACATCTGCGTGATGTGGAAAGTCTTCTTGGGGCCTGGGATTGGGGTGAGGGAGGAGGTGTGGGGGCAGGTGTAGCACTTCCTGCGGTTGCAGGGAAAAGTGCCGGGTGTGGTGGGGCTGGAGGGGTGTGTGGAGCGGACAAGGGAGTCGCGGAGGGAGTGGTCCCTCCGGAAGGCAGATAAGGGTGGGGAGGGAAAAATGTCTTTGGTGGTGGGGTCTAATTGCAGATGGCGGAAGTGTCGGAGGATGGTGCGTTGGATCCGAAGGTTGATGGGGTGGTACGTGAGGACGAGGGGGATTCTTTTTTGGTTATTATTGCGGGGACGGGGCGTGAGGGATGTGTTGTGGGAAATGCGGGAGACACGGTCGAGGGCGTTCTCGACCACTGTTGGGGGGGAAGTTGCAGTCCTTGAAGAATGAGGACATCTGAGATGTACGGGAGTGGAATGTCTCATCCTGGGAGCAGATGCGGCGGAGGCAAAGGAATTGGGAATAGGGGATGGCATTTTTACAGGAAGGTGGGTGGGAGGAGGTGTATTCCAGGTAGCTGTGGGAGTCAGTGGGCTTGAAATGGACATCGGTTTCGAGATGGTTACCCGCTCCACACTCCCCTCCAGCCCCACCACACCAGGCACTTTTCCTTGTAACCGCAGGAAGTGCTACACCTGCTCCCACACCTCCTCCCTCACCCCAATCCCAGGCCCCAAGAAGACTTTCCACATCAAGCAGATGTTCACCTGCACATCTGCCAAAGTGGTATGCTGCATCCGCTGTACCCATTGTGGCTTCCTCTACATTGGGGAAACCAAGCGGAGGCTTGGGGA
Organism: Ginglymostoma cirratum; assembly: GCA_024137785.1. NCBI lineage: Eukaryota > Metazoa > Chordata > Chondrichthyes > Orectolobiformes > Ginglymostomatidae > Ginglymostoma > Ginglymostoma cirratum. The sequence goes on along the minus strand of JAHRHZ010000143.1, from coordinate 1,937,239 downwards.
CCGCTTTGCAGAACACCTGCGTTCAGTTCGCAACAAACAACTGCACCTCCCAGTCGCAAACCATTTCAACTCCCCCTCCCATTCCTCAGACGACATGTCCATCCTGGGCCTCCTGCAATGACACAGTGATGCCACCCGAAGGCTGCAGGAACAGCAAATCATATTCCGCCTGGGAACCCTGCAGCCTAATGGTATCAATGTGGATTTCACAAGCTTCAAAATCTCCCCTGCCCCAACCGCATTCCAAAACCAGCCCAGCTTATCTCCACCTCCCTAACCTGTTTTTCTTCTCACCTATCCCCTCCTCCCACCTCAAGCTCCACCCCCATCTCCTATCTACTAACATCATCACGCCCCCTTGACCTGTCCGTCCTCCCTGGACTGACCTATCTCCTCCCTACCCCCTACACTCACCTTTACTGGCTCCATCCCCGCCTCTTCGACTTGTCTGCCTCCTCTCCACCTATCCTCTCCTCTATCCGCCTCCCCCTCTCTCCCTATTTATTTCAGAACCCTCTTCCCCTCCCCCGTTTCTGATGAAGGGTCTAGGCCCGAAACGTCAAGTTTTCCTGCTCCTATGATGCTGCTTGGCCTGCTGTGTTCATCCAGCCCCATACCTTGTTATCTCGGATTCTCCAGCATCTGCAGTACCTTTTATCTCTCATCACATGTAGAATATGAGGTTGTCTACATTCAGCGATTGATGTAAAACTCATTATCCCCCAGTGAATATCCTAGACAGAAGAATTTGCAAGATGAATCTATAATTGGCTGTTCAATCACTGATTCATCTCATTGACCCCAGATCCAAAGGTTACCTTAAAAATTAAGGGGGTGAGTGGACCAAGCAGAACTAAATGTCACCAGCCTTGTGGGATACAGCTGTATCTGTTACAGACAAAATTCATGGCAGAGGAATAATGCAGGCCATATCGATTTTGAAATTACAATTTTCCAAATTATTGTCAAAGAATAATACATTATACACCCTTCTGTACTTGCAGATCTTCTTTATTATGGTGAATGCATAATAAACAACATAATGAGCTACCTTGATTCTTAAGTTTCTATCAGTGAGAATGTTCATTTTAATTATTCATTACGCAAGTACAATTACAGAAGTCAGAATATATAGTTTGATTAATAAACTTGTGAGCGGTTTTGGGCCCTGTATCTAATGAAAGATGTTCTGGCCTTGGAGGAGGATCCCAAGGAAATTCACAAGAATGAGCCTGGGAACAAAAGTCTTGTCATATGAGGAGCAGTTGATCACTCTTGGTCTGTACTCAATGGAGTTTGGAAGGATGTTGGGGGATCTCATTGAAACTCACAGAATACTGAGAGGCCTGGATAGAGTGGGCATGGAAAAGATGTTTCCTCTCGTAGGGAGAGATTAACACCCAAGGACTCGGCCTCAGGGTGAAGAATGACCCTTTAGAATTGAGATAAGGAGGAATTCCTTCAGCAAGAGTGTGGTGAATCTGTGGAACTCATTACCTTAGAAGACTGTGGAGACCAACTCATTGACTGTATTTATGTCAGAGATAGATAAGTTCTAGATTAATAAGGAGATCAAAGGTTAAGGAGAGAAGGCAGGAAAATGAAGTTAAGAAACATATCAGCCATGACTGACTAGTTGAACAGACTCAATAAGCCAATTGGCCTAATTCTGCTCCGAAAACTTATAGTCCTGTGATCTTCAGACAAATAATAGAAATGAAGAAGGCTGTGATTTTTAAATGGGTCGACTCAATATAAATATACCAAGGCAATCTCTACTCATTTATTTGTTTCTTGGCATTTGTTATTGGGGGTCAGTTAGCTCAGTTGGCTGGACAGCTGGCTTGTGACACAGTGCGCTATTAGCAGCATGGGTTGAATTCTTGCAACTGGCTGAGGTTAGAATGGAAAACATTCCTTCTCAACCTCTCTCCTCATCTGAGGTGTGGGTATGACCCTCAGCTAAAACCACCACCAGTCGTCCGCCTCTCTCTCTCGCTCTCCCTCTCTCTCAAATGAGAGAATAGCCCAAGGATTGGTGAAGACCATGGCAACTTTACCATATACTTGGAATAGTTCTTTGTTTACTTTTGTTTGCTTTCTTCTTTTGTTTGTATATCTTAATGCCTACTTATTTGTCTTTTCCAATCTTCATTTAGAACTGAAATGTGAAGTGGTTTATTGGACACTTTCACGCTCAAGTAGAATTCGTTATGTGTGCTGTGGAGCACTGAGAATGCAACGTTTTATATTCATGTTCATCCCACACAACCAATCAGGGCACAGGCTATTTTACCCCTACTATTGTCTAGTGGGCAAGGTCTGATTAATAATCATGTAGCATAAGAAACTGTAGGGAATACCAACCATGGTATGAATTTTATTAAGTTTGAAAGAGATGTAGATGAATCTGAAACTAAGATCTTAAATCAAAGTAAAGGCAATTTGAAGGTTTGAGGAGGAAATTGTCTTTGGTGAATAGAATAAATACTGTAAATATTCTGATGGTAGATAGGCAATGGCTAGTATTTAAAGAATTAATGTTAGGTTTCACGAAATTTCATTCCTTTAAAGCAAAAATACTCAGCAGTAAAAGAGAAAGAGTCATAAGCGAATTGCTAACAAGGAAAGTTAAAGATATTATGAGAACAAATGAGGAAGCTTAGAAAGCTGCCAAAGAAAACGTGTAAGCCTGAGGATTAGGAGAATTTCAAAATTCAGTGAAGAAGGACCAAGAAATTGATAAGAAACAGATAGAATGTGAAAGACAAATGGCAAGAAATGTACTAATGGATTGGAGACATTTCTGTAGGTTTGTAAAAAAGCGTAGATAATCAAAACAAAATGTATTTCCATTACTGGCAGAGAGATGTAAATTTATAATAGGACATAAATGGTAGGGAAGCTAACCAGGTACTTGGTGTTTTCACGGAAAGCACACAAGGACCCTCCCTGAAATGATTAACATCCAAAAGTGTAGTAAGAGTGTGAAACTGAAGGAAATTATGTGCTGGTAATAACATAGGACTAAAGAAATTAATTGGACTGAAAGTTTACAAATCTCAGGACTGTATGACCTTGATCTGATCATGTTACAAGCAGAATCAATAAAGAAGAACTAATAGTTTTCAAGTATTTGAATTTTCAGAAGGCTTTTAATAATATCCCACACAGGAGGTTAGTAAACAAAATTAGATGGTATAATGTACTGGCATCGATTGAAGATAGGTTTCCAGGCAAAGGGCAGAGAGTAGGAATAATAGGGTCATTCTCAGGTTGGCAGGCTGTGACCAGTGGGGTACTGCAAGGGTCAGAGCATGAGCTCTTTTATATCTATATCAACGATTTGGATGCGGGGGCCAATTATAACCTACATGAGATGGCTTTCTACTAAGGGGTATAGGGTAGAGAGCTTCTCATTGTCTCAGTAGGCACAGGAAAACACAAATCAGTTTGTTTTGACCGTCTCCACTCTCTTTGAAATGTTACTGTTTGAAGTTCCCTTGACACGTTCAGATGTAACATTCCAGGTTTTCTCTTCTAACAGCCACCGTAGTTACATCCTTAGTCATCTCTTGGCCGTATGTTGTCTTTTTGAGAAACACATGTCTTAATAAAAGGTTAAATACGTGTGTAAGTGCTTTGTGTTTCTGATCGGTCAAAGTGACAAAAGTTGGACTTCCACAGCCACAGGCTCAGGATTCCCTCGAAGTGCAGGACCACTTGTTATGCTGCAACATTGCAGGTAGATGGCCTTCGATAGTATCTTCAATCTTCTCTGGCATTGCTGCTCTGACATGTGATGGCAGTTCAGGTGAGCTCTATATACTCTGATACTCTGCCTGACCGGCACCTGGTTGCCTGCTTGGTGTTTTGTTTGCCACAGGACAAACCCCTTGCTGATGCCCTCCAGCTGCCACTTGTACCTCTGGATCCAGTCCCTCCCTCCCTCTGCTGGGAGGATGGGATCCAGAGTGGCACTGATAGCACCTTGAGCACCATGATCCTGGCAAAGATTTGACCTCCAGCCGCTCCCTGATCCTGAAGGAAATACCTGGCACCTAAGAACAAGGCACTTCTTCTCGTTTCTGAACTCCTGCAGACAGTAAAATGTGTCTGTGTTCTTTTTTGAGATGTCCTTCCCCTGAGATGTCATCCCCCAGTGACCCTCAATCTCTCCATAGTATATTTCAATTTTCTTCCATAACCCTGGACCTCCCCCCGCAACGATCCTCAACATCATTATTGTGAACCTAGACATTGCACCAATGACCCTTGACCTTCCTCTGTGATCTCCCATTGCCCCACATTGACTCTCTAACTTCTTGAGATGAACCTCGACTTTGACTCAATGATCCTTGATTTCCCTGCAATCTTCTCTAAACCTCCTCTCTGAAGAGTGTTGCAGGGGTTTGAGAGGTACTCCAAATAACTCCCCTCCTCTTCACTGACTGACATTCCTGCTCCCAGCCAGCCTAAAAAATTCATTATCGTGTGTGCCTCACACTTAGTTGTGAAGGTACAAATTATTACAAAAAATGTCTTTGCTAATAAGTGATAAATGATGTGCTATCCAAGTAAAATTACCTTCCTGTTGCAATGATTTGGTTTTGCTGCCTCTCTTCCTCCCTACCATGAGGATGATTCTGAACTCTGATCCTGAAGCTCCCCACTTTACATTCTGCCTGGAGTTTCAATAAGTACAGATAAGATGGGAAGGGGTGGTGATTTTTGCGTACAAAAGGGTCAAAGTTGAGTGTGTGAGAAAATGGTAGTTTTGTCGTTAATTGGTGAAAGGGAACCTTGAACAGTGTTGTCTCGCATGTGGATCAGGAAGTGAATTTCAGTGGTCATAAAAGTGCTGAAAATGAAACAAAAGGATTAAAAATGGATAAGATGAATTCAGACAGAGCCTGAGCAGAATGAAACAGACACTGGCTCCTAGCTAAGGCAGTGGGCAGACTGGAAGGTTTAGATGAATTGAGGCAGAAGCATCAGAATGGATGATCTCAATCTTTGTGACAAAGTGATCTGTGAGCTTCATGCACATGCTCAGATGGCCACGTAAAGGGAAGAGAATTTTGGTGAAGAAGTGGTTTGAAGCACAAATAAGACATCTTGATTAACCTTTATATCCCCGGATGATGCTGAAATAGTGAATAGCTTTTGCAAATGATGATGCGTGATATGGTCCATCCACATCTAACAATGAGGCCTTAAACATGTCTTGTGCCACAGACACTCAAAGCTGTGCCTCTTGCATTAAGACAATGAAGAGAAGAGCTCTGAATGTAGTAGAAAGTAGGAATTTTACTGGTGAAAAGAGCATAAGGTCGAAGGAGGATGGAGTATATCAAGAGCTGCTTAACGCTGGTGATAAATGGAGTGGGCAATAGGGAATTCAGAAGTGCAGCAATGGACAGAGAATGAAGTGGAGGATTGATGAGAAATGAGCAGTGAGTGATACAAGGAAATGACCTCTGTAAAAATTATACTCACCCTTCTTGGATCCCTGACAGCAGTAATAATTTTGGGATGCATCTTGTTCAGTATATAAGATAAATTAAACTATTTAATTAATGCAAAAAGGGTTAGAATAATAAGGCCATAAGACCATGAGAAATAGAAACCAGAGTAGGCTATTCGGCCCCTCAAGCCTGCTCCACCATTCAATGGAATCGTGGCTGATCTGACATTCTTCATGTCCACTTTCCTGACCTTTCCCCATACCCCTTCATTCCCGACTGTTCAAGAATCTATCATTCTCAGCCTTAAATATACACAAGGACACTGTCCCGGAGATCTCTGTGGCAAGGAGTTCCAAAGATGTAGAACCCCACTCAGAGAAGAAATTCCTCCTCATCTCAGTCTTAAATCAGTGCCCCTTTATTCTGAGACTAAGACCTCTGGTCCTAGATTCTACCGTGAAGGAAAACATCCTCTCAACATTTATCTTGTCAAGCCCCTTAGGCATCCTATATGTTTCAGTAAATTCACTTCTCATTCCTCTAAACTCCAATGAATAAAGTCTTTACCAGGTTATTCTTTGCTCCTAAGACAATCCCTCCCTGCAACGGATCATCCTCGTGAACGTTCTCTGAACTGCGTCCAATGAAATTATATCTTTTCTTAAATAAGGTGACCTAAGCTCCTCACCATACTTCAGGTGCGGTCTCACCAACACCTTACCAGTTGCAGTAAGACTTCCCTATTATTATGCTCTAACCCCCTTGAAATAAGGGCTAACATTCCATTTCCATTTTGCCTACTTACTCAACCTATAAATATCTCTCCATAAACTGTTAATATCCATCACAAAACTGATGTTCCACCTATTTTAGCGCCATTGCAAATTTGATTACAATACATTCACTTCCTTTCTCCAAGTCATTCATATATTATTGTAAACAGTAGTGGTCCCAGCACTGATCCCCGTGGAACTCTACTAGTTCCAGGTCACCAACCTGAAAAAGAACCCTTTATTCCCACTTGCTGGTTCCCACCCATTAGCCAATTCTCTATCCATGTCAATACACTACCTCCAGTACTGTAGGCTCTCGTGATTTAACCTTCTGTGAGGTACCTTGTCAAACACATTCTGAAGTCCAAATACAACACATCTACTGGGTCCCCTCTATTTACTCTGGTTGGAGCTTCCTGGGAAAGCTCTAATAACTTAATCAATGATTTTTGGAAAATTAGATGCACTATCTCCATAGCTATCATTTTTTAGGATCCTAGGATGTTAGCCATCAGAGCCAGGGAACTTATCTGCCTTTAGCTTCATTAGTTTGTGTAATACTACTTCTTTAGTAATGGTGATGGTACTTAATTCCTCCCCATATTCTTCAGTATTAATGGTATGTTTGAAGAACTTTCCACCATAAAGACTGATGCAAAATATCTGGTTTACTCTTGTCATTTCCTTGTTCCTCAAAACCATCTATCCAGATACATTTCCTGAGGAGCCTATATTCACTTTGACCTCTCTCTTTCCTCTTATATATTTAAAGATGCTTTTATTATTAGACTTTACATTCCTTGTTAGTTTGCCCTCGTAGCTTATTTTCTCTATCTTTATCATCTTTTCGGCCCTCCTTTGCTTGATCCTGAATTGATCCCAATCTTTGGAGCTGTCACTGCCTTTGGCCTACTTATATGTTTTTTTCTTTCAACTTAATACTCTCATTAACTTCCTTAGTTAGCCATAGTTGGTTTATCCCTCACTTAACATCTTTTCTCCGTACTGGGATGTAATTTTGCTGAGAGTTATGAATTATCTCCTTAAATGTCTGACTCTGCATGTTTACTGTTATTCCCGCTGATCTATCCGCCCAGTTCATTTTAGTTAACTCTATCCTCATTTCGTTGTAATCCCCTTTATTTAAATTAAACACAGTTGTCCCTGACCCAAATTTCTCATTCTCAAACTGAATATTAAATTCTATCATGCAGGCATAATACATTGCTGGCCCTTCATCTCTATTTTGTTTCTTTAATTATTAATTTGTCCTTCTTTGTAATTTCCTACTGGTCTTTTAGTTGTAATCTGTAAATATTTCTCATATTTACTTTCAATCTGAAAGTAACCTATCATAGATATTCAAATTGGAAGATTTTACCAACCAATAAACTTACAGTTTTCCTGCGATGTCACTCTTTGTTTAATGCTGGGCCCTTGACCCTGGCTGTAGCTTATTCTGTTAAGAAAACCTTACAAACTATGAACCAAAAGAGCAAGCAAAAATCTTCTTTCCCTCTGCACTGAATTCCCACAGTGCCTCCAATGTCCCTGAACTATATACCCACTTGGTTGTATCTCACTCCAGATCTGATCTCTCCTTCTTGAGCATGTGAAGCTTGCTGAATAGTTTGCTAAAATTATTTATCTTTATTTATGCACACATGATAAAATATACTTTCACAGTGATGAAAGGTAGTACTGATGTTATTTCTTGCAAGCTCAGTATTTAATTGAACAGATGCGACGTATTTAAAATGGGAAGCTGAACAAATCCATGAATGACTGACCAGTCAACTTATACTAGTAACAAGAAAGCTATTGAAATCTTATGTGAAGGTGTAATATAAAATCACCTACAAACTGAGAATAGAGTGAAAGCTTTTCATGTCAGGTTTCAAAGGAAAGGTCATACTTGACCAACTTTATTGAATTTTTTGAAGAAGAATCACAGAAAATAGACAAGAATAATGCAGTAGTTGTAATAATTCATCTAGCTTTGTGATGAATTCAACTATATCCTCCATTCATCAGACAATTGATGTCAATCTCCTGGGCCAGGAATAAATTGGATCATTAAAGTAGAGCATCAATTCTTTTGAAATATGAATCATACATGTACAGATTTTATGCTTGTTATTAATTACATTAACTATACACCAGAGATATTTAACGCTTATGATCATTAATATTTTAATTAATGTTAGTGATTAAACAAACCTACTATGAATACAGTCAGATTCACATGCAATACTAATGTTTGCAGATTTATGAGACACAGTTTAATACAAAGTGTTTGATAGTTCCCATTTACGTTTTGATTTGTATTACTGTGCATCCTGTTCCATACAAACATTCAAGTCAGACTTTCAAATGAGCCAAGAACCCACGAGCAAGCCTATTTGTTCCAGTAATCCAACTTTACATTGAAGACACCCCACGCTACTGAAAGAAGAGTAGTGAGTTTTTTTAGCGCTCACTTTCTCAAGCCAACAAAATATTAACCAGACTAACCGACGAATCAACTCATTGCCTTTTGTGGATTGTTCCTGATGAAAGTTAGTCACAGATCATTGCTCTATAAGTTTGTTGCTATTTTGATTTCCTGCTTTTATTACAGCTAAAGTCGGAGCTCTGATCTCATTGCTTTGGTACTTAATTAAGCACTCTGAAAAAATTAACTTTAAAGCTTGAACTCAGTATACTTAAACATTGCAAAAGTCAAGACAAAGTGTGTCCTATTCATAAATATTCTCTCAAATGCCAACATAAATTTCAAACTCATAAAATCAAAAACACAAACTGGTTCTTAGCACCCTTCTTATGAATCCAAATATAAAATGAATATTAGAGAAATGTACAAAAATGTCTTTACTATACGCATTGAGACTGCTAGTTGATCATCACCTCCATTCTTTGTCTCTGTGGTTGTTCTTTCATGCACCAGATGAATTTTAACTGGCCACGTTTACCTCAGGTAAATCACTTCTTGTTTGGTGCCTTCAGTGAACTAAAGTCAGTGATGAATCAAATGAGATAGTCTTAAGAAAGTCTTCTAAGTTGATGGTAATCCTGAGGGGAAATCACAGTGGCATCTGTTCTTGTCCCTGTCAACTCAAAATGGCAACAGGGTAGGATGCTTCAGCCACAGCTCGTCCACTCAGTCCGTTTCTTTCTCCTTTTTTTCTCTCCTTGTGTTTTCTTTTCTCTCCTTGTGTATTTTTTTCTTCCTTCTTCTCCCGGCCTCAGCGCTAACGCGGCGAAGTGACCCCTCAGCCCGGCGTGGCGGCCACCTGATTCAATGTGGGAGTCTTTCGACGGTCCATGGCGGTCTCTCGGCCCGAAGTCGGTGGAAGTTGACATTAAAAGCGGGGCCAAGCGCGCACCCGGCGATCAATCGAAGGCTGCAAGGTGGTCCTGCCCAGGCATGTTCCACAGCCGGCAGGAGGAGATCGGAAGCAGCAGCTTCAGTGGCAATCAGCAGCGGCAATGGTATCGTGGCTCGATGCGGGAAGAATGAACGGCGAGGGAAGTTCCCCCAGTGTCTGCGGGGGTGGAGGCAACAGGAAGCTGAGGTCTCCCAGAGACTGAGTCAAGCGGAGGAGATTGGGGCCCCAGCAAGCACTCATCACAGATAACAAGGTGTGGGGCTGGATGAACACAGCAGGCCAAGCAGCATCACAGGAGCAGGAAAACTTGACGTTTTGGGCCTAGACACTTCTTCAGAAATGGGAGAGGGGCAGAGGGATCTGAAATAAATAGGGAGAGAGGGGGAGGCGGATAGAGGATGGATAGAGGAGAGGATAGGTGGAGAGGAGACAGACAGGTCGAAGAGGCGGGGATGGAGCCAGTAAAGGTGAGTGTAGGTAGGGGGGTAGGGAGGAGATAGGTCAGTCCAGGGAGGACGGACAGGTTAAGGAGCCGGGATGAGGCTGGTAGGTAGGAGATGGGGGTGTGGCTTGAGGAGGGAGGAGGGGAGAGGTGAGAGGAAGAGCAGGTTAGGGAGGTGGGGACCAGCTGGGCTGGTTTTGGGATGTGGTTGGGGCAGGGGAGATTTTGAAGCTTGTGAAATCCACATTAATACCATTGGGCTGCAGGGTTCCCAGGCGGAATATGAGTTGCTGTTCCTGCAGCCTTCGGGTGGCATCGTTGTGGCGCTGCAGGAGGCCCAGGATGGACATGTCGTCTGCGGAATGGGAGGGGGAGTTGAAATGGTTCGCGACTGGGAGGTGCAGTTATTTGTTGCAAACTGAGCGCAGGTGTTCTGCAAAGCGGTCCCCAAGCCTCCGCTTGGTTTCCCCGATGTAGAGGAGGCCACAACGGGTACAGCGGATGCAGTATACCACATTGGCAGATGTGCAGGTGAACATCTGCCTGATGTGGAAAGTCTTCTTAGGGCCCGGGATGGGGTGAGGGAGGAGGTGTGGGGGCAGGTGTAGCACTTCCTGCGGTTGCAGGGAAACGTGCCGGGTGTGGTTAGGCTGGAGGGGAGTGCGGAGCAGACAAGGGAGTCACGGAGAGAGTGGTCCCTCCGGAAAGCAGACAAGGGTGGGGAGGGAAAAATGTCTTTGGTGGTGGGGTCGGATTGCAGATGGCGGAAGTGTCGGAGGATGATGCGTTGGATCTGGAGGTTGATGTGGTAGTACATGAGGACGAGGGGGATTCTTTTTTGGTTGTTGTTGCGGGGACGGGGTGTGAGGGATGAGTTGCGGGAAATGCGGGAGACACGGCTGAGGGCAGTCTCGACCACTGAGTGGGGGAAGTTGCAGTCCTTGAAGAACGAGGACATCTGAGATGTACGGGAGTGGAATGCCCCATCCTGGGAGCAGATGCAGTGGAGGCGAAGGAATTGGGAATAGGGGATGGCATTTTTGCAGGAAGGTGGGTGGGAGGAGGTATATTCTAGGTAGCTGTGGGAGTCGGTGGGCTTGAAATGGATATCAGTTTCTACGCGGTTACCCGAGATGGAGACAGAGAGGTCCAGGAAGGTGAGAGAGGTGTTAGAGATGGTCCAGGTGAACTTAAGGTTGGGGTGGAAGGTGTTGGTGAAGTGGATGAACTGTTCGAGCTCCTCGTGGGAGCACGAGGCAGCGCCGATACAGTCATCGATGTAACGGAGGAAGAGGTGGGGTTTGGGGCCAGTGTAGCTACAGAAGAGGGATTGTTCCACGTAACCTACAAAGAGGCAGGCATAGCTTGGGCCCATGCGGGTACCCATGGCCACCCTCTTCCCCTCCCCCATTTCTGATGAAGGGTCTAGGCCCGAAACGTCAAGCTTTCCTGCTCCTATGATGCTGCTTGGCCTGCTGTGTTCATCCAGCCCTACACCTTGTTATCTTGGATTCTCCAGCATCTGCAGTTCCTATTACCTCTGATACAAGCTGTCATCATAGACTGTTGAACTATTAACTTTATTTCCTTATTTTTCTAGTTGAGATTAAGAAGGTCTTTAATGTTAACTGTAACCTCATTTTTTTTTTACTTATTCTATGAAGGTCTGTCATGCCAAACTTTTTAACTTTGTTTCTTTTACCTCTTTGTACCTGACCTTTTTAAACCTATGTACCTTTGTAACTAAGATGGTGCCCTGTGTGGCGTCATTAGACATTTCTCACTGTACTTCTGTGCTTAAGTACAATAAAATCTAAAATCTATAAAAACTAAAATCTAGATAATATCTTTATGGTTTTAAGTATTTTCTTCTGACACTCCTCCATTGATGGAGATCTCTATTGGCCATATTTTAGTGCTGTCCTGCTCTTGTCTTTCCAAATTTTCCTCAAAACGGTTTTATTTAGCAGACTTTTTTTTTCAAATATCCCCTTTTTGGTGTGTCAGTTGTAGTAGGAATGAATAATGGCATGTGGGTTTTAAGAATTGATCCCAAAATTTGGAGTTAGGAGCACATTTGTAGCCATGCGGCTGTATTTGATCTGTGGTGTCTCTTTAGATAGAAGGATATACTGCTCAGGTCAGGACTACTCCTCCCGGTCCTTCTTCCATGGGGACAAGAAAAGGGGCTGGCAGCTACTACATCACAGCATGGAAGCTGTACTATTTAAGACAAAGGGAAACATTGCTTAGACTAGGAGGACTCAGGATATGGAGAGTTTCAACCTTCTCCTCTTTATCGGAAAGTCCGATCAAACCATTCCATGAGCCTCAGAGTCATGATCACTCTTTAATGCTCTGTAAGCAGAGCAGGGCTTTACGGGTCAGATTTGTGGTAGTGGTTGGGGTGATCAGGGCTCTTGGCTCATGCATCCTTCTAAAGACATGTGAAGCTGATGGCTACATTGAGAGCCGCATGCCTTTAAATGGTTATGCAGTTATTGTCCAGTCCTCCCAGATTACACTAAGATTCTGTAAACCGAGATAACAAGCATGGGGCTGGATGAACACAGCAGGCCAAGCAGCATCATAGGAGCAGGAAAACTTGACGTTTCGGGCCTAGACCCTTCATCAGAAATGGGGGAGGGGAAGAGGGTTCTGAAATAAATAGGGAGAAGAGGGGGAGGCGGATAGAGGAGAGGATAGGTGGAGAGGAGGCAGGCAGGTCGAAGAGGCGGGATGGAACCAGTAAAGGTGAGTGTAGGTAGGGGGGTAGGGAGGAGATAGGTCAGTCCAGGGAGGACGGACACGTCAAGGGGGCGGGATGATGTTGGTAGATAGGAGATGGGGGTGTGGCTTGAGGTGGGAGGAGGGGATGGGTGAGAGGAAGAACATGTTAGGGAGGTGGAGATGAGCTGGGCTGGTTTTGGGATGCGGTTGCGGGAGGGGAGATTTTGAAGCTTGTGAAATCCACATTGATGCCATTGGGCTGCAGGGTTCCCAGGCTGAATATGATTTGCTGTTTTTGCAGCCTTCGGGTGGCATCAGTACCTTTTATCTAAGATTCTGTAAACCGATGGGTTTGCTTTATCCACTACGGAGTGGGAAGGGATCGAGAGTTTTCAGGGGATGGGAATGTACCTAGTTGGAAAATTTGGCACATTACCTTTTGTCCTACCTCATACTCTATCAGATTAGCTTTGTCGTTGAAGTAAGCCTTGCTTTGTTTAGATTTTTCACCCTGAGTTAACAGCAGCTGCCATTTGCAGGGCCTATACATTCTCTAGCAGTGGTTTTACTGCCTGTTCAAGACTGAGGGTCATGACTTCAGACTCCGACAAATCCAGTCCAAACAGCGGTTTGATTCCTTTCGTTAGAATATGGTGAGTGAATCTGGTAGAAGGTGCTACTGTTTTCCATACCAGTATCAGGACAAAGGATATTCCGACACAGTATTCCAAGAGGAATTGTTTAGCTGGAGAGTCTTTCTAATGATACCTTTTAGGGTATGGTTCCTTCTCTCCACTATTCTATTTGACTGAGGTGGGTATGCAACATGAAAGTTTTGGTGTATTTCAAGTAGGGTTGGAATTTTGGATTGCCTGGGTATTGAAATGGGTCCCTGATCTGATTCTACGCTACACAGGAGTCCCCATCTCGAGAAGACCTGTTGCAAAAGAATAACAGGCCAAATTGGTGAATTGTTTGTTGAAGTTACAGGGTATAAGACTCCCTGTTGTAGTAGGCCGGTGATTACTTTCGTTAACCTCACCAAAGGGTTGTCTAGGAAAGCCACACTGTTTTGAGGGTTTTGGATTGGAGCCTGCTACAGCTACCTCCCCTGTCATATGGCCACAGTCATGTTAGTGCCCAGAGAATGTGAGTGCAATAATCTCCTGAGCTCCCAAGATCATCAGTCATGTCTGCAAGTTGTATCCAAAATTCCCAAATGTATAAACCCTGTCTCTATATCCCTTTCTAGCTATTTGCTGTCTCCTTTGTCTGAGCTAGAAGCTAGACACAACATTTTATCGGGTCAAATTGAATTTATGCATGAAATCAGACCTCGGGATATGCTCTACTTCTGGGAGCAGGTTCACTAATAGGGCTGGGTGTTGGCCCACTATGTTCCCTATCCTAAATTTGAATGGGTCCATCTCTGCTCCCTCCTGTAAACATCCAGTGAATCCACTTAACGTGATCGTTCTCTTTGTTCACCATGCTGCACCGATTTCTGTGAGTGTATTCAAGGTTGTGCAGGAAACCCTGTGTCCCACAGGAATTTAATGGAGTGGTCCTCTACACACTTGATTTCCTGGCTGAGACGTGCGACTGCAACCATCTTAGTACAGGCTCAGTCTCAGGCTGGAGTTTTGAGAATACAAGGCTGGTGGGTTCAGCTTCAGATCAATTTAGGGTCACTTCTTATCGGAAACAAGTAGGGACGCCAAACGCTGCCTGTACAATATTCTATACAGACATTTCATTTACCTTGGGTGGCTTTTTCTTTATAGATAAACAAAGGACAAACACATACCTTAGCCATTAGTGACATGCTGAAACCGCAGAGAGATGCAGAGGAACATCAGGCAGGTGTAATTTCCTCTCAAGGAGACAAGATAGTGCAAGGGAAGGGTGACAGACAGCCCATCTCCCCACAGGCTTCTTCCCATGACACTCCAGAGGTGGTCTGACCCTCCACCTCCTCTCTGTCGGTGACCCCACTGTGTCCAGTCGTGCCAGCTGAGGGCAGTGAGCCTGTATCTGGGCAGGACATTCTCAGCAGCTTAGGGCCCTCTCAGAAAAGACCTCTAGGTCCAAGTCTTTCAAGCTACAGGGTGCACCACACAGCCGACTGCCCCACTCAACCGCTAATGTCAGGCCTGTATCCAGAATTAGTAGGAGAGAGAGAGAGACAGACGGGGAGAAAGAACAAAACATGGTGAGGGCACATCAGTGTTCAAGGGTGTTCAGTTATTGTATAAAATCTGTACATTTGTAAATACATGTTTACTTCTACTATTATAACATCTGCCATAACCTTATTGACCCAATACAACCAGGTTTAGGGAAATAAGGTGGAAGATGTGGAGCATTTTCATCAAGCAGCAGGATGTACTGCACCAAACTGTGGTCCCTGATATTTTTGTAACTAGCTGATTCTAATTCTTCCCAGAGACTTCAGTGGCATCAAAAACAGAGGCCACCAATGTCCAATCAACTCTCCCTCTCCAGGATTATGAACTTTCAGTCCTATAGTATTCTGGAGATCCATCTATGGATCACCACATTCTAGGAAAGTGACAAAATTTTGGAGCTAATGTTTCATTTTCATTGTCATTTCTATTGTAGTCAATCATCTAATGGAAAGGTTTGAGGTGGGGGTGGGTGACGGAAGATGTTATCTAAGGAAATGGTTATGAAGGGGTTAATGTTTAGTTTACATTACCTTCAGCCATTTGGTTGATGTCACAAATTGTCTGTGGGTGGAGTCAAGGAGCTCACCTCAAGCTTCAGGGGGAACTGTATCACACAATAAACCTATTTATTATCTATGTCCTGCAGATACTCTACAGAAGTATCCTCTATCATTAATCACTAGGTATGCCCAAGAGAATTACCAACAGGATTAACAGCATCAATGGTTATAAAGTCTTTGATGTGGGTTTATAAATATAAAAGTGTGTTTTTATAATGGAAGCTGATGACTACTTTACAGATTCGGAGTTAGACTTAGATTAGAATCCCTACAGTGTGGAAACAGGTCCTTTGGCCCAAGAAGTCCATACTGACCCTCAGAACATCCCACCCAGACCCATCTCCCTGATCTTCATATCCCTAAACACTATGGGCAATTTAGCACGACCAATCCACCTAAGCTGCACATCTTTGGACTGTGGTAGGAAACCGGAGCACCTAGTGGAAACCCACACCGACACAGGAAGAATGTGCAAAGTCCACACAAACAGTTGCCCAAGGCTAGATTTGAACCCGGCCCCCTGGCGCTGTGAGGCAGCAATGCTAACCACTGAGCCACCATGCTGCCATTATTAGTCATTATAAAAATTGTTTCTAGTGAATAACTTCAAATAACCCTTACTCAGTACCACATACTGATAGTGGTGCCAATAGCACAAAGCACCAGGAGTGGTCAGTCATCTGGGAAAATACCACAGGTAGCTAAATCAAATTTGGCCCAGTGTAGATATTTTACACTTTTCTATAAGAAATATCTGGATTTGGAATTCTTAGAGTCCGTTTAGTTGAATCTGAGATATGTGTCACATTGGTACGCATGGTGTTCCACCTCAGCAATATGCAGTGGAAGTCCGAGCAGACTGACTGAGCTAAAAAGAAACTGAGCTGCAGTTATTCCCCCCCACCCCCCAGTTGGGTCTCACAGAGTGAGGGGAGACCTTTCACAATGTGTAAGCGCCACGGAAGAAAAACCCAACACTTTCCAATAAGCTGGAGGTATCTGGGATAAATGAGAGGAAGACAACTCATTACATTCTCATAACTTGTCTGCTGATTCAGTCTCATTATACGCTTGGAATTTTTGTCTGGCAAGGCATTTGCTTTGCATAACTGCAAAATCCCCATACAAAGAAGAAAGGAAATACTTTGCGATCATTACTTCATTGAAAAATCCCAGTCCTTTGATTTGGATGCAATTTTACATGAAAGAAATATGGTAAAGAGTTTCACAATATAATGGTGGATGGTTAGCAAATTCCCAGTAGTGCTTTTTGGGCTAAAATTAAGGATGGCTATGGAAATAGCTTAGAAGGAACTAACGACTGCGGTAAATTTGGCATTTAGAAGATGTTAACACCATATGTTTTAAGTCTTTAGAGAGTATGTGGCTTGTAAGAATGTGAGTGTGCACTACGGAAGGAAGTTACTGTGATGTGATAACAATCAACTATTATTGTCCGAAGAATTATTTATTGGATTTATCGTGACATTTATAATTACTAAATAACTCCATCTCTGCAAAATTTTCAGCATCCTCCAATATAAGAACAAGCTTTTATATTTATAGACCCACATCAAAGACTGTATTGCCATTAGACCTATCAACCAACCTTCAAATGGAGATAACAAGGTGTGGGGCTGGATGAACACAGCAGGCCAAGCAGCATCATAGGAGCAGGAAAGCTTGACGTTTCGGGCCTAGACCCTTTTCAAATGGAGAGTGAAGTGCTGAATTGTTTTATAAGCTGTAGATTCTGTTTAATTTTAAAGGGCAGGTGATTTGTGTTTTCAAAGCTTCTCAGTTACAAAGACCTTGTCCAACCTTTATATACATCTATACCTATTCTTACCAATACCAAAGGGCTTCTTGCTTTTCCAAAAGGGGTCTCCATAAGGATACCCCACCTCACCATATAACTCTGGCAGCTTTAGACACTTAAAAACCTAAAGGTTATGAATGACATTTTGGATTTGTTTGCAGGCTGTTATACTTTTCATTGTGCAGCTGGGTTTGTGTAAACTACAACCTGTCCCAGTCCGCCCCCACTGTACGCTGCATCCATCGAAAATGGGAGATGTCAAGGTCAGAGTTCAGCAAGAAACCACACACATGTTCAGTCCCATGCAGAACACGTCCCTCAGTATTCAGCTATTAGTGACATGCTGAACCTGCAGAGAGACATAGAGGAACATCCGACTGGTGTCCCAGAGGCCCCCTGTAGGCTGGAATGAGTGATTGGGGTATACGTCATGTTCTCTCTGCCCTGCTGGCTCCTGCAGTGAGCACTTGGCTGTCTTCTTGGAGAAGATGGCAGCTGCGTTGAAGACCCAGCTCCAGCAGGTCATTCAGCGACTGCTGGATATGTACACGAACTGTACTCCATCACTTTAGCATGGGTGCTCATCATTAATTGTAAGGTGAGAGGCGTGAAGGACTTCGAGCTCACTCCAAGTGCCATTTCCTCTCAAGGAGACAAGGTAGTGCAAGGTAAGGGTGACAGCCAGCCCATCTCCCCACAGGCTTCTTCCCATGACACGCCAGAGGTGGTCTGACCCTCCACCTCCTCTCTGTCGGTGACCCCACTGTGTCCAGCAGTGCAAGCTGAGGGCAGTGAGCCTATGTCTGGGCAGGACACTCTCATCAGCCCAGGGCCATCTCAGACAAAAACCACTAGGCCCAAGTCTTTGAAGCTACTGGGTGCACCACACAGCAGACTGTCCCCACTCAGCTGCAAATGCCAGGCCTGCATCCAGAATTAGTAGGAGAGAGAGAGACAGAGACAGAGAAACAAAACAAAGTGAGGCCACATTAGTATTCAATGAGTGTTCAGTTATTGTATAAAATCTGTACATTGTAAATACATGTTTACTTCTCCTATTAAAACATCTGCCATAACCTTATTGATCCAATAGAACCAGGTTTAGGGAAATGAGGTAAAAGATGTGGAGCATTTTCATCACGCAGCATGATGTACTGCATTGTATTCACCAAACGGTAATCCCTCAGAATCTACAAAATCAGTGACTGCAGATAGCCTCATCTATCAGGGAACCACATACCCAAACATTGAGGATTGTAGCCAAGGTGCTATGGATGAAGGCCAGGAACACCGAGGCAAGGTAATGTGTAGGGAAGGTGCCAGGACCTGGCATGTCGGAATCATTCACCTCGGCCCTCCCCCTTGGTGGGAATGATACCAGAAATGTGATGTTTCCACATGTATCTGGGCTTCTCAGTGAAACAGAGTAAATTTAAGGGCATTTCCCCATTGGATGCTGTGACCAATATTGACATTCAGATTAACCATCAGAAGAATAGCATTGTTTGACCACTGGATTGAGGATGATTGCGTTATCCCCTCATGCACCTCTTATCCAGCATTACACTGCTCTCCCTTTGAAAAATATGGATTCTTACTCCTCCCACCTCAGATACTGTTTCTTCTTTATTGAGACATCATTGCACAGTTGATTTTTAAATCAGTGTTGTGTAATTCTAATTTTGTATTTGTGTGAATGAGGGTCCACTTCTGAGACAAGAATGACCCCATTATTTATGCTGTCTAATGTCTTACAATCCCTCTGCCCCAGATGACCCTTCAACCCCTCCTCCCATTTTAGTGCAGCCCCTTTGCATTAGCACAAATGTGCCTGCCTTAATTCTGGGACACATGTCTTTCGAGACTGTGTGCCTTTGCTGGCCCTGCGTCGCCAATATGTTGAGGTCAGTGTGACCATGACTTTTCTGAATGCCCGCTTTGAGTCTGTGCTGCCCGAGAAGCTGTCAGGTTCCACCTCCATTTGTCCCCTATCACTGTGACAATTCCTTCAGTAACCCAATGCAATGAAGCCGATCGCTAGAATTGAGCTGCCTACAGCATTGCTGACACCAGGACTAAGCCCTGGAAAGCCTCTGAGTTATGTGTGTGCTCATTCCAGGATTGATTTTCCAAAAGGAACTCAACTGATGAAACAGCAAGGCCCTGACTCCCAGGATTGACTGAGACCAAACCCTGGACAGCAATGACGTAGATTGTCAAACTTCTTTTGAACAAACCAGCTGACTGAATATGGTCTGGACATAGAAATGGCCCAACCCCTGGACCCATTATGGCAGTACCCCCAAATGACTAGAGGCCACCCGCACCCCACTTAAACACACACTCCCTTTGACTTCCAGACATCATATTGTCTTGAACCACATGCAGTTTGCTTGCCGCTTAAACAGCTGGCACATACAACGCCTCTAATGTTGACCCAGCACTGTACCATACAATGAAATGTCATCGTCCACCACCCCACACTCCCTGACTGGTAACTGTCCCATTCATTCCTGACGACCATCACAGGCTGCCCATATCTCCCTCTGCACTAAAGTTTTATTTCTCTCAGCCAGGGATGCTGCCTGATCCTATCCGATAACAAACAGCTGGATGCTCTAGGCTGCTCTATTGCTGTTGTCTATTCGTATGGTTTCAGGATCCAGGAGGACACTGTATTCAGTGACCACAGAACCACACATCATGCCTGCACCAGCTCTTCAATGGAGCCTCATTACTTACTGCCACAAAAACAAGAATTCCTGGAAAACTCAGCAGATCTGGCAGCATCTGTGGAGAGAAATCAGAGTTAACGTTTCGGGTCCAATGACTTCCAGAATGAGTTCTGAAGAAGGGTCACTGGACCTGAAACATTAACCCTGATTTCTCTCCACAGATGCTGCCAGACCTGCTGAGATTCTCCAGCAATTTCTGTTTTTGTTCTGATTTTCAGCATCTGCAGGTCTTTCAATTTACTGCCAATTTCTCCCTTTCTCCCTCATACCTTGCACACTGTTTCTATTTAAGTAATCATCCAATGCTCTCTTGAATGTCTCAGTTGAATGTGCCTCCACTTTGGAGGCACTTGCTGTTTTTTTCGTGATTCCATCTAAAGAGAAGGAAGGTGGCCACCTGCACTAGGGACAGCGGACCCAACTCCACAGGTACCCACTTGGTTTTTACAGGTGAGTTATAGAAGAACCAAATCCTTCAATTGGACAGAAGTTAACTGGGAAGGAGAAGCTACAGGGTGAGTTGTGTGATATAAGGATAGAGGACCTAATTGTGATGCTTTAACACAACAATAATAATTTCATCTTATTTTCCTTTGGTCAATTAAGTCACCAGGCTTGCCATTATTCTTGCCACATCAGGGAGGGGGAAATTACACTCTACCAGATGGAAGGTGAAAGGAGTCAGCTGCATCCTCTTGGAATATAACAAACTCAGCTGGTGTGCAAGTTGGGGTCAAATCCTCCTCTCATGGTGTTAAAGAAGCCCTCCATCAATCCCAAGCACGATTCCTTCTAGCTCTCATGTTCATCTGCACAATGTTCCATTGCCCACATTCTCATTTGGTATATATGTTCAATAGGTGTGTATGCCCTCACTCTCGTTATGTTCTGCATGTTGATATCCAGCCTCAATAGTGCTTCACACTAACTGGAAAAACTTAATATTTTGGCATTTTTTTAAAAAGTAGAAGACAACTCAGAACATGAGAGAAGGGTGGGAGAGTGACAATTCAAGGTGAACCAATCAACTGTGTCTCCCTACTTCCTATGACGTGGGTGAAAAAAGCAGAGAAAACTGAACGACAAAAAAATTGGTTTGTTCATGGAACCATGTTATATCTTTACTGCTGTCCATTGCTAACTTTGGCTCCTGTAGTGGGATTGTTAATGAACAGCTTCTTTAGATCAGCCAATGCACGCTTCATAGTTCTGCCGATATGGCCTAATCCAGGATACCATCAGTCAGCAGCTGAAAAGCTAATGGTTGTCTTTTGACAAGGTGCCCAGTGGTTCTTCCATTTGCCTCCTGCAGGCTGCGCTGTCTGTGGTGTCTGACTTCACTATACCATTTCAGAGACTGAAACCCATCTTATGCAGGATGACCAGTTTGTAAATATGCTTCCCTATCTCTTTGAAACCTGTAATCCTTTGATCAACAAAAAAAAGCTAACAGCTCATTACAGCAGAAACAGCATTCACTTCAGTGATAACAGGTACTGCAGACGCTGGAGAATCCGAGATAACAAGGTGTGGAGCTGGATGAACACAGCAGGCCAAGCAGCATCACAGGAGCAGGAAAGCTTGACGTTTCGGGCCTAGACCCTTCATCAGAAATGGGGGAGGGGAAGAGGGTTCTGAAATAAATAGGGAGAGAGGGGGAGGCGGATAGAAGATGGATAGAGGAGAGAATAGGTGGAGAGAAGGCAGACAAGTCAAAGAGGCAGGGATGGAGCCAGTAACGGTGAGTGTAGGTGGGGGGGTAGGGAGGAGATAGGTCAGTCCAGGGAGGACGGACAGGTCAAGGGGGTGGGATGAGGTTAGTAGATAGGAGATGGGGGTGTGGCTTGAGGTGGGAGCAGGGGATAGGTGAGAGGAAGAACAGGTTAGGGAGGTGGGGATGAGCTGCGCTGGTTTTGGGATGCGGTTGGGGGAGGGGAGATTTTGAAGCTTGTGAAATCCACATTGATACCATTGGGCTGCAGGGTTCCCAGGCTGAATATGCTAGGGGACCGCTTTGCAGAACACCTGTGCTCAGTTCGCAACAAACAACTGCACCTCCCAGTCACGA